>JAFBJS010002801.1:80037-135906 GCA_016785265.1 Paraplagusia blochii | reverse complement strand
AGCTAGAGAAGACAGATTGAGATGGTTTGGACATGTTCAGGGGAGGGACAGTGGAGACATTGGTGGAAGAATGATCCTAGAGATGGAGCTACCAGGTAGGAGACAAACAGGAGATTGATGGATGCAGTGAGGGAGGACATGGAGGTAGTTGGAGTCAGAGGAGAAGATGGAGAGAACAGGGTGATAATATACCTTTAATAAAAGGTTTGTTTTTTCTCCTCATGCCTGAGGAACCTGGTCTTCACCAAAGCTTTGACAAGCTGTGAATGTGGTCACTGAACCTCCGTACAGGTGTCAACAAACCAGTGCCGTACGTGTTAAATATTCAGGCTCCAATTTGCATAATAATACATCTGAATGTCACCTGCGGCGGCGCTGAGAATAGGGCCGACAGTGATCCGGCGTCTTTACGCCGATCGCCTTCATAGGAAATTTATGAATTAGTTCTAATTAATGCTCTGTGGTTTTGGCACAAAGCAGCTCAATTACTGCTCTGATCCATAAATAAACCTGGGATCAGCCGCTACGACAAGGCTGACAAGGCTGCGACGCCCGGTCTGAAAATCTTCAGTTGGCCCAACAGAACCTTTCATCAGAACTTTGATCATCAGACATTCCCACACCACTCAGCCCAAGGTGTGTGTGTGTGTGTGTGTGTGTGTGTGTGTGTGTGTGTGTGTGTGTGTGTGTGTGTTATAAAGTGTTTCATCAGCCGTGATCTTATGATCTTGAATTTAAGGGTCAACAAAATCACTCAATCCATGGAAAAGGAACAAATGGTTGACATCTCAGATGTTTTGAGGTTAAAGAGTTAAGTTAAACAACAGGACATTCAGTTTCTCCTCTCATCCCAGAGGTTTCTTCAGTTCTAACCGTCAGTGAGGAGTAACAGAAGATCAATCCTGTGGGTGAGGAGAAAGGAGAGTTTCAGGTTCCTCCTGTTGGGTGGACATGGGTTCACCTGTGGAGTGTGATACCAGTAATTGGGTGGGAATTGATGGGTCGTTACGTCTGTGAAGATTCTCATTCATCCAGGTCATGATCTCCTTAAAAAAGGGTTTAGTTCTCATCAACTGGACGTCTTCTTGGAGTTGAAAGACGTTTCATTCCTCAACTGAGGAACTTCATCAGTTCTACTCCTCTTGGCCACTCCCTTCACCACTGGACAAAGGTGTGAAGAGTTGTTGTGGTCTCCTCACCTTTTTAGACAGAAACAGCTCCTGATGTTTATGAGCAGATTTGTCGTCTCCCATGTCCAGATCGTCTCGTCCGTCCAGAAAAGACTGCTCTGGTATTGATGAGCAGTTAAACTTCCTAGAACGGTCTGTAGCAGACAGTTGATGACGCAGACCTCCCCCTCTATCCAAGGTTGGTTGTTCTAGATGGGCATAGATGGCTTCCTCCACTCCTCTCCTAAACCATCTGTCCTCCTTGTCCAAAATATGCACACCTGAGTCCTTGAAAAAGTGTCCCTTTTCATTGAGATGGAGAGTCCTGTCCTGATGTGGTCGCCCTCCTGTGCTGGGCCATGTTTGGTTGTTTGGTCTCACCAATGTAATTTCTGGTGTGACCAAAACAGCTCTTCACAACTTTGTCCAGCGGTGAAGACAGTGGTCTAGAGGAGTAGAACTACAAGAGTTCCCTCCAACATCTACCAGAAACTGATGAAGTTCCTCAGTTGAGGAATGAAACGTCTTTCAACTCCAAGAAGAAGTCCGGTTGATGAGAACTAAACCCTTTCTGGAGCTTTCTGGTCGTTACGTTCATTGTTGAGTGGAACCGGTTGTTGAGAGTGGAATCTTTTGGGAATTGTTCCCAAAAGGACTTTGTAGGTGGGTGAAAGGTTATGTCTCAAACCACCACCTCTGTTGAGAGATGGTTTTTCCAGGTTGACAAAAATGGCTTCTTTAACACCTCTCTGAAACCATCTGTCTTCTCTGGCCACGATCTGAGCCTCTTGGTCCTCAATGAGTGGTTGGTTGATCTTAAGTGTAGGTGGACGGCTGTGTCCTGACCTGAGGAGTTAGCATGTGCCAACGACCCATGTCCAACAGCCAATCGGCCGCCATTTATGAGTTTTATTTGTCCATTAATTTGTGTTTCTCGTCAAACATCAGGGTTGGTATCAGTTTTTCAAACCCTTAAAAAAATACAAATTAAATCTGTTTTATTATGAAAATCAAAGAAACTAAAAAAAGTTTTATTCACTTTTTATTTCACTTTGCAACTCTATTGCAACTATTTTTTCAGATATGGTTTACTTTTTTAAAGCAGATAATAATAATGGCTGCAGCTGTGTGTTATTTGGCAAATGAAAGTAAATGCTTAAAACAAATGAAATGATCCAGATGAAGAATGAAAAATAATTGCCCCTTAGGTAAATAAAAATTGCTTAAACATTTATTACTGGAAAAAAAAACATTTTTCATTGGCTGTTTTAACACAACCGCAGTACCCTTTTATTCCACAGGCAGAGCCAAGAGCTGTTGTTTGGAGAAAACCCATTTCCTCTCATTTTCAGTTATTTATCTCTTTTTTTCCCATTTCTCTGTTGTCTGTGGCAGGTGTGTGGTTCCAGAAGTCTCCGTGGAAACTCCTCTGCTCGACTTTCAGAGGTGTTTCCTCAATCATCCTCATGAGGAGCTGGTACGACTGTCCAACCCCAGCTCTCTGCCCGCCTGCTACGGTCTTCTTGACCAGGTAAGGCAGAACATTCCAAGATCATCTTGAAGAACGAAGCAATATTGTAAAAAAAAGATGAACACTTTCTCCTCCCCAGGAATATGAGGAGTGTCCGTTGTTGCTCTTCTACTCCTCCAAACCCAGAGGGTTGATTCCTCCTCACTCTTCAGTGAAGGTTCCTGTCACCGTCTTGGCTAAATTCACTGGAAGGCTGCACCACCTTCTACGCATCGCTGTATTTGGCAGCTCCCAGGCTCCACTGGTGAGTGGAACGGTCTGTCTGTTTCTGCTGATTGCTGCCACCTTATGGTTATGAAGTAAAATCTCTGGTAAAATAAGAAAAACATCGACTTCAGAAAGACTGAGTGTGTTACAACGTTTCTGATTGTGTGACAGCAATAATCAAATGGTGGTCCAATAATGTGAGACCTTGTTTTGTTAGTATCGGTTCTCCAAGACAGTGGTTCCCAACCACTGGGCCGGGGACCTGTACCGGTCCGTGGGTGACTTGGTGTCGGGCCGCAGAGAAATGATGTTTCCTTTTGTCCCCATCTGTCTATCACTTCCACTTGATCCATACCCATATCAACAAAAGAACTGACAACTATATTTGATTAGGAAATATTTTCTCAGTGAAGACAACAACAATAAACTCAAAATGATACAAGATTCTAACCTTGTATACCGGTCTGGTAGGAGAAAATTATAGGCTGTGTGCACTTGAGAAATCCTTGTTGTGCCCAGTTAATTCAGGTAGGAAGATTTTATAGGTAGGAAAATATTTCAGAACACCAGAAATTTCACTTTTTTAAGGGGTATTTATCTGCCACAACTTCACGGCCGGTTTGAGAAAATAGTACGAGACATTTAACCGGTTTGTAGTGCAAAAAAGGTTGTAAATGTAAATAAAATGTAAATATTCATCAAAAAACATCTTTTTTTTTGTTTTTTGGTTTGATAAAGGAGGTGATCGTGTCTTGTGTCGGCCAAGGTCCAGTTGTCTACATTCAAAATCCAGAGTTGGACTTTGGCAGAATCCCGGTTCTGAAGGACACCACCAGAACTCTGCTGCTGTTAAACCACTCTCCCATTGCAGCCAACTTTACAACAACAATGGTACAAACTTTTTAACTTTTTCAAAAATAATACTCATGACATAGCATTACAGCTAGGACAAGATGGACATGAACAGCAGGTTAGGGTGATAAAGGACAGGTGTGGAAATTGACATTCATATACATTTATTTCTTATTATAGAAGTGTAAACCAACATTTTTTTAGGGATGTCTGTTACCAAAAGATTACTTTTAAATTAGAAAAATAATTTATATATTTGTAGATTAAATAAAAAAAGTCAGTTTTTAAATATAAATGTACCTATATTTTATTTTTAGCAGTTTATTTAAAACTTTAAAGGGCTCATAGACTAAAAAAACTTTGACATTTCATCCACTTAAACCTAACTGTGCTGCAATTGAACCAAGTGAATAAAAGCAGCAGGTGAAACAAACTAAATAAAGTGTAGATTTCTAATAGAGAAGCAGTAGAAATGTTAATATTCCTGTTGAATCCTGCAGTTCATTACATACCAGAGCACCCAGCAGCAGAAATGAAAACTTAATTCCCGGTTTTCTCTTCCGATCCTGTCCAATGGCTGTCTCTCTCCCCTTCTTCCCTGTGAGTAATTACATTTCAGCCAAGTTGGACATGTAATTAATGACTTATCTGGTTTTGGAGCTTTGTCGCTGCTCACATCAATTATTGGTCCAGTGAATTCCAGTCCTCAACCAGATGCAGGATTGTTTTTCTTGGTGAGCTGCTCAGACCAGAAGATTTAGTCAATTCTTAGTGACGAAAACCAAATACGTGATTACGATTATTGGGTTTTTCCCTCACACACAAAGACCAGTTGTTCTGACCCTTAAACTCTCCCACATAAAGTGAATATTGTGTTTTTTTTTTTTTTTTAAACGCTTGTTTGCCCTCAAGGACCTGTAGAAGTTGGAGTTTCCATCTTCTAACCATGTTCTACCTGTTATTATTTATCCTGCTTACTCAGTATAAATGAAATGTTCCCGCAGTTTGACACCTACAATTTATCACGTTCACTTTTTCCCACTCGCCTCCTAAAAGCCCGCGGTTCCTGACTGTACACAGCCTTATCTGCTCTGACTCGTATCCTTGAAGAACTGTGGAACAAGAACTCGTGGCTGGGACCGTGATTATTACTCGTTCTCCTTGGACCAGCAGAGGAACAGCCTGGATCCAACAGCCTGTACTTCTGCAACCTATGGCTCGTGGGCCACATGCAGCTCTTCAGTTTTAACACATTCATGTCTGGACCCTGATCTAACTAACGATAAAACATTTATGACCATTAGATGGCAGCATACTTTAAGCTGCACATACACTGTGCCATTTCTTGCAATCACAGCGTCCAGCTTTGGTGTGAAACCCTCGGGTTTAACTCCTGGGCAAGTTCTAATCCCTACCTTCCTGCAGGCTCACCACCTGCAGGAAGGTGCAATGTGATTTGGGTGGAGACTGCTGCCCCCACCACTCTTTAACGGATAGGCAGATGAAAATGAATGGGCCTTTTTTTAATGTCCCATCAAAATAAAGCTAAACACCATCGCCCAGAGCCAAGCACCACATCCTGCCTCCAACACCCCCACCCTCCTGTTCCGCCGTCACTGAAACTGCAGCGTGGTGACCCTGACGTCTCCTCTGAGGCAGCGTGGACTGAAGGAGTTTCTCCTCAGCTCTCTGGATTGGATGAACCAATCGATGGGAGTTCTTCTTGAATTACATCGCGTCCAGCTCGATGGGCCGACGGAGTAACACACAAATAGACCCGATGACAGAGAATCTCCTGCTCTGAGCTCCACCTCATCAGTGAAACATGAGCTCCGCTCTTAAAAAAATGTTCAAAATTCATCTCTATTTACAGAACCAATCAGAACCTCAGTGGATTCTGATCCTTTCTCCACGCGTGAGAACCCCCGAACTGAAGAATGCTGTCGTTTTTCTTTTGGATCTCAGGTGACCGGTGCTAACGCCAGCCTGGTAATAGCATTACCGTATATCTATTTTGATTTGCTGTCCAGTAGTTGGCAGCAGAATTGGGCTGCAGTGCGAGCCGCAGTGGTCTACACCCGTGCAGGATTTATGCGGCTATTTACACCCTTGATAGTTGCACGGTTGGCGCCACTGAGTGGAATTCTTAATCCTTCTCACCATCACTGCAAACCAGAGCAATCAATTCTAATAAGGCGACGGGATGCTGCCGGAGAAATGTGATTATTTAGATTCCTGTCGTCGTGTTTCTCCCTCTGTCTCCGGGGACTCGACCCCGTGCTCCTTCCGCTCTTCTGGCTCCGGATCAAAATATATATGCACAAAGTAAACACTGATTATTCACGTCCCGGGCAGATCACAGATCAGCATATATCTGCAACGTTTTAGTCTAGTGGATGTTCCTGTATTTCTTTTTTCTGCATTTAATATTATTTTCATACCTTTTCATCGTGTAAAGAAAAGATAAAAATGAAGTTGTGCTAAACAGGGCAATAGATTAAAGTACAGGGTGGAGGACAAGAGGGGACAGGTTTGGAAAGATAATGAAAAATATAGCGCATTATTATATTTTACCCAAGATCAGAATGTAAAGACAGAAAATAAAAAAAAGAATCTGAATTATGGGGCAAAGAAATGAATAAATTTTGCAACATAAATATTTTAACATCATTAGATATCATTAATATAAGAGATGTTGAAAATCTGCATCAAATATTCAAAACAGTAAATCAACTTCCTGTCGTACTGTGTATGTGGGACAAACATCTTTGGAGTAAATAAATTATTGATTTTTTTCCTTTAGGCGTCGCACGCATCACCCAAAAAATCTTTACTCGTTTCACTCGTCCAATATGGGTTCACGGAGACATCGTCCTGCCGCGGTGGGACAGATCCTGCGTTCTCCGGGCTTGACTGCGTCTGTGGGCGTCTCATCCTGAAAATCCCAATTAAAGTTTGTGTTGCGTCCATCCATCGACAGCAGTGCTGTAAGGAACGTCGATTGTTTTCTCCACCACTGACCACCGTCTGTGCTGTGGAGACAAAATGACTTTTAAATCATTTTTCCATTTCGTTCTACGCTCAGAACGTCCTTACGGCCGAGGAATCGCTCAGATTGTCTCCAACTCGTCTTTTTAATGTTCATCCCAGGGCCTGGTGAAACATAACATTTATAAAATGCTGTATTCTATGTGATGACAAGACCTTTGAGGTGGAACATATGCCCATCTTTTATCTCTCGCATCTTGTACCGCAGTGAGATGCTGATGCGATTATGCAGCAATATGATCCAACCATCTATCATTTAGGTTCCATCGTTACATCCTTAGAGCATCTCACTCATGGAAGAACCTCCTTTTTTCCTCCTTAGAGCCACAGAAAATCCTTTTGGAGAGTTCTACCCAGTGAAGGAGAAGTTCCCCCCCAAAACCATCTGGAGCTTCAGGTAGTGGCCCACCTCAGGGACACAGCCCACCTTCAGGAGAAAATGGAGGTGTCCATCCAGGACGGTCAAACGCATGCAGTACTTCTGTCGGCCACAGGCACCGGTAGCACCATCGTCAGCGACAGACCTTTTGCTCCAAGTCTTGACCTGGGAACTCACTTCAGGTAAAAAAAGTCAATGACATTTCATGCTAATGGGTTTTGTCATATATATAGTATATATTTATATATGCGCAGTTCTTGGAACTTACCAAAATTAGGTAAATATTAGCCAAAAGTAGTGAACAAGCAAATTTGTGGCTAAATATTAGCTAAATTAAGGCAAACATTGAAAATTTATTTCAGACAGTGTTGCTAAAATTTTTTAGAAGAAATCCAAGAAGTATTCAAAGCTAACTAGAAGTTGAAAATTGAACGTTCCATAAAAGTTGGAGAACTTGGTTGGAATCTTTTAACTTAAGGAAGCAGTAGGCAAGTTTACTCTTAAAATATTAGTAGTTCCTAGTAACAAATCACTTTGACCAACGACTAACGCTAACGTTGTTCTCCGTTGCCCACCCACGAAGTCACGGACCGTGTCAGTACCACTTCACACTGACCAACCGTGGACTCAGGACCCACTGGATGAACTGGGGAGCCAACGGGTTGAACACTCAGTCGAAAACCCGCCTCAGCAGCCAAAGTTTTTTACCTCCCATCTCCCTGCCCAAAAAGAAAGATCTCTCCCGGTGCAGCTCTTTGGCGCCCCCCAGAGAAGACCCCGTGTTTACCCTCAGCCCACGTCGAGTGAAGCTGTTACCGGGCTGCTCCGTCGACATGGTGCTGACGGGGTTTTCAGACACGGCCAAGGTGAGGCGCCGATCTTCTCTGGACTTTCTTTTCTCCACACACATGCTCTAACACACGTGTCCGTTAGCTTGTCCAGGAGCGTCTGGTGTGTCGTGGCACCATTGGTGACCAGGGCTGCAACCAGAAGATCATGTGTGTGGACGTGTCCTGTCGCTTTGTGGCTCCTTTGCTGAACTTCTCCTCCAAACGGCTGAATTTCTGCATTTCAAAGGTTTGAGTTTTCAATCATGGAATGAAATGCACAGTTGAGGATCACAGGCGCTGAGATACAAAGATGTTTTTATGCCACACAGGTCCAAGGCCAGAGCCTGAGGCCCATGTACGAGAAGCTTCTGTTGAAGAACATTTCGTCTCTTTCCGTCTCCATCAAGCTCTCACTTGCAGAACCGTTCTCCCTGTGTGAAGCTCCAGGATCACAGACTCAGATCAGTGCGAAGGTAAACTTCCAACATAAAAACATTTACTATTTGATCACTTAAATAAATTGATACTATGATGTTATTATCGATATGTTATCGTAGATTTTTTTAAATATTGTGATATCGATTAACGTATCGATATTTTATCGCAGTTTGTGTTGTAATCTATGTTGGATTTAATGTGTATATTTCATTAAGTTATGGAGTTAAATTAAGTTTTGATTCTTTTTCTTTGCTTTTAAGTTGAAATACTTTAAATATGTTGTCAATTCTTTTCATGATCTTAGCATTTTACGAAAAAATTGCACGATAAATGATGAATGGGGCAAAAAAACCTGAGTTTCCGAACTGTTCAGAAACATTAATGTCTCTATTTTGGTGAGAGTAGGAAGTTTTACCTAATTTTCTGTGAGGTTTGTGAAGTTGACGGAGCAATAAAATTGTCAGACAGAGAAATCTCTCAAAATGTTGAAGTTATTGTCTGAGAAAAGGACACGGAGGAAGATACAGATCAGACAAACACTGTCCTCATTCCACAGACAGAAACGTTCTCTGACTTTTCTTCTTATTTTCTACTCTGTTCTTTTACTCGCGCTCAGCGGCGGTGAGCGTCTTAAGGTATTATTGAAATGGAGTTTCTGAAATCACGAAATGAAAACCAATCGCAGCCTCCGGCAGCGCTGCCATTGTTGCAGACTTTTCTTTATCGGAGCCCCGCCCTGTCCACCCCGCAAAAAAGGTTCAAACTCGGAATCATCACATGACAATGGACCTGGTTCTGCTATTAAAGAGTGAAATATAAAAAGACCAGGGACAAAAAGTTTTATATTAATATTTTTTTTTCAGTCTTTGGTTCTGGGGGACGGACAGGAGGTGGGTCTGTGGATCTGCTTCGATCCTGGAGACCTCCGAGATCAGCTGTCAAGAACATTCAATGAGGTCAAAGAGAAAGATTTTGCAAAATATTTTACATTTATATTATTATTCTTTACATTTTTTTTTTGTACGTCAAATAAATAACAGAAAAAGTCATATTGTCCTTTCTCTTCAGTCCCTGAAGGTGTCCTACCTAGGTCACCCCCATCAGGACACGGTGGAGCTGCACGCTGAGGTCCACTTCCCCAACCTCCACTTCTCCACCAGCAGAGTGGACTTTGGTTGTGTGTTCAACTACACCGAGGCTCAGAGGCTCCTGACTATGACCAACTGTTCAGAGCTGCCTGTGTCCTACCACTGGACCTTCCTGAAGACGCAGCGTCTCTGCAGCTGCAGGTGCCGTGTATCTGTCACACTTTTATAACATCCGTACAGTCCTTCTCTCCAACTCCGTCCACACTTCCATTTCCTATCTTTGGTGGAATTCTTGCTGTTTACTCATCTACAACAGTACAAGTCTTCCTCACCTCACCTCTCCTTTCCTCTCCTCTTCTCTCGTCCCCTCTCCTCTCCTCCTAACGACCCTGTCTCCCAGACCATCTGGCTAATTAAATGAAGACCTCACTGTGTGCACTCAGCCGCTAAGGTTCCTCTTTCTCCGCTCACAGACGCTGCTCTCTGCAACCATGTTGAGCTAATTACATCACTATCAGTAATTAGACCAGTGTCTTTACAGGGGGAGGGAGGGAGGGACGGAGAGACATCAGTGGAACAGACCCAACAACGCAGTGGTCTTCTGTCTTAGGCTGCGGCGACGGGACAGACAGAGAAAACAAACTGTACAGAGACTTTAAATCTCATTTCAAGCCCCTCAGTGACTGAGACTGGGAGTCGATAAAAACCTGTAAAGTCACTCAGACGGAGCTTCGTCCAAAACCAAAAGACAATTCAACGAAGAAAAATCCGAAAAGTCCCAAAATGAGTTAACGGAAAAAGTCCAATATTTCTCGGCAGCATCTTCAGTAAAGGGACATCAAAGATTACAGTGTGTTTGAAGTCCTGTGGTCACAAGAAAAAGTCACACAGGACCATGAACTGGAAATCTTACTTTTATTTGCACTACTGCCACCTATGGGTCACGATGCACATCAGAATTATCATGGCATATAATCAAACAATAAAACTTCTCTGGACCCCACAGGGATTGCGCACCACATATTGGGAGCCCAACATGCAGCCAAATGTAAGAGTCAGATTCTGGCCATCAGCCAGTCACTATTGTTTCATTACTGCCCCCTTTTGGTCACTTCACACCCAGAGTGTCCGTCAGTGTGAGTGATGTCCAAGGCCGTGTGATGTCACCTTCCATCAAAGGCGCTCTGTGATGTGAAGTGTGTTTCGCTGCCTCAGATCAAAGGAGTTCTGCTGATCTACTTCCAAGGAGGTGGAAACAACTTTAAAAAGGCTCCAAGAAAGACTCCACCCAAGTGTTGAAGCAGGTTCACTGTGACACAGAGGGAAGGGTGGAGGAAATGGATATTATTACCCTGTGGGGTAAATAAAAATCCTTTAACCCTTTAACCCTTTCTGTCTGAAACA
Source organism: Paraplagusia blochii (assembly GCA_016785265.1). Taxonomy (NCBI): domain Eukaryota; kingdom Metazoa; phylum Chordata; class Actinopteri; order Pleuronectiformes; family Cynoglossidae; genus Paraplagusia; species Paraplagusia blochii. The sequence continues at coordinate 124,960 of JAFBJS010002801.1, read as the reverse complement.
CCAACATGGAGGAAAACCAGGATCTAAGGTAAAGAAAGAAGTGATGCAACATGCAGATCAGGGGTCTCAAACTTGCGGCCCGTGGACCATTTGCAGCCCGTGAAACGATATTTTGCGGCCCCCCACCTTGATGTGAAAGTTGAATTTATAAAAATATTTTATAGATTTGTATTTTACATCTTATAGTATGTAGTTCTCAAACCCTGGTCCAGGGACCCCTTCTGGATCAGTGTTGTATTACACAGAATCTCTGGGAAACTGATTTTTTTTTTTTAATTTTTTCTTTTGTGTTCAACACTGTAAGCTGGGGGGTTCCAGGTTTGATTCCAGCAACTGCCAGGTTACCACGAGGTCCACTGAGCAAGGCACTGTCCCACTCTCACTGCTCCCTGGGCGTAGAGCTGTGTACTTATGTTTAAATATACAGTAAATATATACATATAGGTCCATCTATATATATATATGTATATATATATTTGAATAAATATATATATTTATTTGGAGAGATTGATGAGTCATTTTGTTGAGTCGCTCACAGTGACATGAAGAAGAGCGGAGACGGTGAAGTCAAAGACAGAGACAGATATGAAAATGTCACAGAGTGATTTCCTGACAAGCTCGACTCTCGCAGAGTCAGCATCTGCCGTCTCACCATCTGTTCCTCTGTCTGCATCAGTGGCTTTCAAAATTCTCACTTTGTGGAGCATCTTTATTTTTTTCAAACTTGCTTTTTTTTGCCACATGAGGCCAAAGTCGCTCCTTTTTTTTTTTCAATCAACCCTGACAAACTCTGGGAACTCGAACTCGAAGCCTCTGTGAAAACGTTCAACCACGGAGTCTGATGTCCCTGCACCGGACTGACTAATGAGAAACTCCAAGGCCGATGTGGAGACAAACTTGTCCCTGAGTAGAACAGCCATTGTCATGCTGCACCATGGACCATACAACAGTGCCCCCTGCTGGCCACTTATCTTTTAATAAACTTAAATGCTGACACACCAGTACTGAAGTGTTCCTGGGTTCACTGATGAATGTGGATGTGCACTTTAATGTTGAAATGCATCTCATGAACAAACACACACACACACACACACAGTGATTAACTGCAGATCTTGACCGCTCCATCTCTGAGATAGCTCACAGTCTTTAAATCTCTCTCATTCAGCACTTCCATGCAATCCATCCAAACCCATTTCCGACTACTTGCCTATTAAAATGCCCCTTAATTAAAGAACACAGTTTAATTAATGTGATGGATAAACCCAGTCAGATCCCTGAGGGACGTGGGAAGGTGAACAGACAGAACAATCCAGCACAGATTTCTTTGATGTGGTGTGGATGATGAATATTTACTGTGTGTCCGTCCTGTGTTCATTGTTATTTATTGTGTTGAAAATTTCCTCCTGAAAAAATATGATGCTCTAACTCTGAATCCCAGTTAGAGCAGTTGGCACTTTGTGGTGGGCTTAGGACGGGGTAGTTTGGGTAGTGGTCATGGAGACCGTGCACTCGAGACACAGATGGATGGACAAATGTTTCCAAAAGTTCAAAAGTACATTTTTGAGCCTGTTTACTTGAATTAAGTGCAGACATAGTGGATTCTGGGTGTTTAAAATAATTACTTTTTTTATTTTTTGTGCCTTTTCCACCACAGTGAGACAGTGTTGGACCCAGAAGACGAGCAGCAGAAAAGTCCAGAGTTTGAAGATGACTTGGTTGTTCCTGGAGAGTCCACCTCAGCCTTCTCGCCTGCTTCGTCCAGAGCCAGTGACCAGTGTCAGACCCACTCCAGGGTCCATGTGGAGGAGGTAGGCACAGTTGAAATATCTCGGAGAGTTTTTGACTGGAGGTGGGTGGGAGTAGTGGGCGGGCAGTTGACTGGAGGCGGGGTTAAGAAAGTTAAGAAACACTTCCTGTTATTCCACCTCAGTGACATGGTTTGTCAAAAATCAATCAATCAATCAATCAATCAGGCTACACTTTTTTGCTCCAGACTTCATGTATGTAAAGTTGAACTCATGAAATCCAAAAAATTCACGCCTATGTTGAAGTTGGTTTTGTTTTGGAAAATACTCATAATACTCCTATTATGCATTGTTAATTATTATGTTATATTATCTAAATATGACTTTTTGATAAAGATGAAGACCTGGTGATATTTATTTGTGCAAACTATTGTATGAGTATGAAATGAATTAAATGCGCTACAATGCTGCCATCTAGTGATTTCTACTTGGATATACAGCAATTTAACGCAACTAGTTATTTGTAGGGCATCCATCATTTGGTGAAACACAGGCTTTTTACGGATATAACATAAATATGGTGACATCACGTGATTGTTCATAAATTCTCATTTGTTTCGACGCGGGTTAGACATGGATGTTGAAAAATAGTCGCTATACATCCATAACATAGCCAAAAAAATGTTTATTTATTTACTTTTTCCTTACAACAGACCACGGTGTGCCATTTCCAAAAAGCCCAAAAGTCTTTATAATTTAAATTCAATTTTCTTGCGTCTGTAGGTGTTCGACGTCCTGCCGATGCACGGTCACCTCCAGCCTGGGGAGAACCAGCTGGTCTCCGTCTCCTTCTGTGGCCACGGACACATCAGCAGCGAGGTGATCGCTCAGTGCCACGTCGACGGGGGGCCCAAGTACGACATCCAACTGAGTGGAGAAGCATCCGGAAGTAGCTACAGCCTGGACCTCACTCACATCGATTTTGGCCTCCTGGTACAGTGTCTTCCTTCCTGTCCACACTGTGTTTATCTTCTCATTTCTTATTGTTTTTCATCAGATTCTGACACTTGATCTCAGGAGAGAAGTTAATGGGAGGTTTGGAAAAAAAACTGGGAACAAGGTGTTCGGAAAATGATTGGTGTGTGTGATGGATTTGCCTAAACTTCACAAAAAAGCAATTTTTATTCATACTTTTCCAGAATTAAATTAAATTAACAGATTGGAGAAGAAAAAAACATGTATTTTACTAAGAGATTTATTTTCTACGCACAAAGAGTTTTTTCCCTTCTTCCTCTATAAACATCCGCATCAGTTATCATTAATATTCAATAGGAGGACGTATTGATTTTTCATTGTGGTGAAAAAGGCCACTCAGCAGAACGTTTCCTGACCTTCCTCAGCACTTCGCCTCTGTTCCTGCCACGGTGTTTTTTTTTACATTTATTTCACACTTTACCCAAAACAAACAGTTTAACGGATGTGATGTCCAAACAACCTGTAAATAAGACTATTTTTACTCTTATTTTCTATATACAATATACAACAATACAAGCACACCGATGGTTCTTACTATTAATCGTAGAACGCTGGAAAAACAGCTATGTGTAAAAGTAAGAGCCACTAGATGGCAGCATTTCAGATTATTTTATCATTCTGCTTGAATAATCAGGGCATTGTACAGTATGCAGTGTGTATGTTCAAAAGTGTCCTCTAGGGGGCCATGGCAGAAAAATATTGAGAAACACATCACCTTTATTGTCCAATACATTTTGGACAATATTGACATATTGGCACAAAAGTTACATAATTTAGCGTGAAAAATAGGATACGATTTGTTTAAATGTCATTAATTGTTTGGTGTTTGAAACCATTTTCTGGTCCCAACATCTATTTTTCACTGTGTACATTTGACCATCGGATGGACCCCATCCGCTAATACAGTGGTTCTCAACTGTTGGGTCCAGACCCAAAAGTGGGTCGTGGACCCGTTCTGAATGTGTCGCACACAGCTGGTCAAAAAATCAAAATAATGTATATTAGCTGTGGGCGTGTGTTTTATTTTAGAAAATCTCTTATTTTGAAAGGCACACTCTGCTGAATAAAATGAGTATGTTGAAATAAGTAACAATAAATAAAAATTTTTCAATGTTTTTTTTTTTTATTGGAAAATTTATTCGCCTGGTTTGAATTCTACGAGTGTGGGTCGCGACTTAATGACCACAGGAAAATGTGGGTCGCAAGAATGAGTCCAGTGCTAATAGATCTCTTCTTTCTGGGGTTTCATCATCTCTTTTCCAGCTTTTCCATCATCTCGGGGAGGCTGAGGTGATCCTCAAAAATACGGGCAGAGTTGGCTTCACGTATGAAATCCTGCAGATACCAGTGGCAGAAGAAGAGGAGGGGAGTGAAGAAGAGGAGGAGGAAGTGGAAGAGGTAAAGGAAGTGGAGGTGCTGAAGGACGACGCTAATGAAGATGCGGCTCAGGAGAAGCCCCCTGAGAAAGAAACGGAGCAAGGAGAGCAAGAACCAGAAGAACCAGAAGCAGAGGAAAAGGAACAAGAAGAGATAGGAAGAGAACAAAAAGAACGTGAAGAAAGAGAACAAGAGGAGAAAGAACAAGTGGAAAGAGAAAGGGAGAAGTCGCAGGAGCCAAAGGAGTCTAAAGTGAGAGCATCCAAGGACGACGTGCAGGAGATCAGACCTGGTCGACCCATGGTCATTCCCAGAATGGTACAAACATCTGACCTAGGGTCACACGTCTTCTCTCGTTGTGATGGAGAAGTTTAAACACTGTCTGTGTGGATTGTCTTGGTCAGGGCTACATCGAGGCCGGTTCTGAACAAAAACTGCGGGTCTTCTACATCCCAGGTCTCCCGGGGGTTTTTGAGAAGCAGATCACCCTGCAGGTGGCCTTCCTGCCTCCTCAGGACATCACTGTGAGCGGGGAAGGAGTTTTCCCCCGGATTCTGCTCAACCTGCCTCGGAAATTTGGTGAGAACAGATGGAAACTGTTGTGTTGTGCCTTGTGGTTCTGTTTTTTGTTGAGTTTTGTGCTAAAAAAACTCAGAAAAGTCCACAGTTCAAAGGTTGCTACATTTCTGTATCTCCTTTTTCTGCAGCGGATGAGTCCTATGAGGATCTGCTGGCACAGGCCAGAACACTTGTGGCAACCAAAGAAACCAGAGATCCACTCCATGGGTCAGACAGTGATGGATCACGGTCCACCTTCATTTTTACAGTCAGTAACCAGGAGAAATGCAGAAAAAAGAAAAGAAAACATAATCTTTACGCTTTCTTGTGCGCTCTGTATTATGGATTCTGCTGATGCAGAGCTGTCCAACAGGGGGCAGTAATTAGATAAACGATATATTTTAAGAAACTTATTTTGCACCTGATTAAAATGTATTGTATTTTTGTCTTTTCAGTCTGGTTTGTTTTCCCCTTTAACTTCCTGTCTTCCTCACTACCTCTAGCAAGAAGAGCGCCTCCACATGGAGATTGAGAGGCTACTGGTCAGAACAAATGCTCTGGCCCTGACGAAGAACCTGCTGGAGATCAATGATGGAGGGTCTTCCTGCAAGAAGTGGTACAAACTCAGCAAGTAGGTGGAAGCCACACGTTTATCTTCTTTTTGTTGTTGTGGAATTGTTGTGATTGTGAATGTGATTGTGATTGTGATTGTGATTGTGATTGGTGAATTTTCCTTCTCCATATTTTACATTACGCCCTAATGGGCCTTTAACCTCTGCCTCTGGATTGATGAGTTCTGGGATTAAAGACTTCAGTGATTGTTTGATTTATTGAACAATAAATCAAACGCTCCTCTGAGCTTTGATGTTTCCTCCTATGGACTTTTCTGTTCCATACTGTAAAATAAAACTACAACTATATAAAAAGTTTTGATAAAGATGCAGCAAATTTTAGAAGTTGATTTTTTTTTTATTTTATTTGGTCAATTTATTCAAAGTAATATATTTTTTTATTAGATCCAGGTCCTAGATCCTGGTTCCAGACTGGTTTCTGGTCCCAGATCCTGGTCCCAGACTGGTTCCTGGTCCCAGATCCAGGTCCTAGACTGGTTCCTGGTCTAAGATCCAGGTCCTAGACTGCTTTCTGGTCCCAGATCCTGGTCCCACACTGGTTCCTGGTCTAAGATCCAGGTCCTAGACTGATTCTTGGTTCCAGATCCTGGTCCCAGACTGGTTCCTGGTCTGAGTTCTAGGTCCTAGACTGCTTTCTGGTCCCAGATCCTGGTCCCAGACTGGTTCCTGGTCTGAGATTCAGGTCCTAGACTGCTTTCTGGTCCCAGATCCTGGTCCCAGACTGGTTCCTGGTCTGAGATCCAGGTCCCAGACTGGTTCCTGGTCCCAGATCCTGGTCCCAGACTGGTTCCTGGTCCTAGATCCTGGTTCCAGACTGGTTCTTGGTCCCAGCTCTGACCTTTTGTTATCATCTGGTGAGGGCTCCCATTCAAATATGTAACTGGCTCATTAGAAAAATGACTTAATCTCCTAAAACACATAGAGTCCGGGGGTTCTTTGAAGCTTTTCAGATCTTTTCTCTTCTCCGACAGAACGTCTTCACAATAATTGTGTTTAATCACGGTTTGTTCGCTCACATTCTCTGAACAGATGGTTCACGGTGTGACCTTCACTGAGAAAATCAAAGAGGTTCTTGTCTGTAATGACTGAAGTCGGGCTGAGTTTGTTTTCACTCTGTGGTCGTCGGCAAAGTGTCTTTTTGATGTCCAAGGCCAAACAACACTCTTTGGACTTTCAACAACTTGACAAAATAATTCTGATCCACTAACTTCTTCAAGTCAAGACTTTTCGAAGACATAAATATGGACTTCAAGGAGGACAAAACGTTGCCGAAGTAAATAACGTGCTCTTCGTAGACGAAGAGTTGTTGTCATGTGAACCGTTCTTCTCAGTGACAACCTTGGCAGAAACAACGTTCCTCCTTATTGGGCTAGAAAACCTACATTGGGTTTTAGCATTAGTGGGCTACATATTAGGGATGTCCTGATAGAAAGGTTGAAGCCACTAGATGGCAGCATTGCAGCTCAATTGATTACACTAGTCTGGAAATTGTATGCAGAATGCTGCCATCTTCATCTCAGACAGTGGTTTGTACAGATAAATTATAAATATTTCCCGAACAAAAAATATGAAAATATTGGTTGATATATTATTGGTTCTCTTCACAGGTTCGTTCTCCCAGACTACCTCCTTGACTTTGGTTATGTCATCCTGGGGAGGGTTCACACTCACACCGTTGACATCACCAACGCTGGATTGGTGCCTGTGTCCTTCTACGGCAACTTCAAACCCCTGGCTGGGAAAGGTTGGTCACTGATTTAACTTTCATTGAAGTAAAAAAAAGTTTTAGTTTATAAAGAGTTCATTAAAGAACTTTTTCTTTGTTACTAGGTTTCACTGCAGAGTTTGACAGAGTCTATAAAATGCCCTGTCGCCAGTCACTGTCCTTTACTGTGAGGTTCGATCCCAAAAAGGCTCAGTTGCCCCTGGGGGAGATCAATGTCGTCATACCAATACAGGTACATTTGTATGTTTACACATATATGTATATATCTAGAAAACCTACATTGGGTTTTAGCATTAGTGGGCTACATATTAGGGATGTCCTGATAGAAAGGTTGAAGCCACTAGATGGCAGCATTGCAGCTCAATTGATTACACTAGTCTGGAAATTGTATGCAGAATGCTGCCATCTTCATCTCAGACAGTGGTTTGTACAGATAAATTATAAATATTTCCCGAACAAAAAATATGAAAATATTGGTTGATATATTATTGGTTCTCTTCACAGGTTCGTTCTCCCAGACTACCTCCTTGACTTTGGTTATGTCATCCTGGGGAGGGTTCACACTCACACCGTTGACATCACTAACGCTGGATTGGTGCCTGTGTCCTTCTACGGCAACTTCAAACCCCTGGCTGGGAAAGGTTGGTCACTGATTTAACTTTCATTGAAGTAAAAAAAAGTTTTTGTTTATAAAGAGTTTATGAAAGAACTTTTTTTTTGTTACTAGGTTTCACTGCAGAGTTTGACAGAGTCTATAAAATGCCCTGTCGCCAGTCACTGTCCTTCACTGTGAGGTTCGATCCCAAAAAGGCTCAGTTGCCCCTGGGGGAGGTCAATGTCGTCATACCAATACAGGTACATTTGTATGTTTACACATATATGTGGTTTTATGTTATGTATTAAATTGTCCACGTCTTTTTTAATAAAGAAAAGAAAGAAGTTTTATTTTAATGATGAAATTATTGTATTGACATCATCGCTATTTTCTACTCTGACTCCAACTACCTCCATGTCCTCCCTCACTGCATCCATCAATCTCCTCTTTGTCTCCTACCTGGTAGCTCCATCTCTAGGATCATTCCTCTACCAATGGTCCCTCCTCTGAACATGTCCAAACCATCAGAATCTGTCTTCTCTAGCTTTTTCTCCAAACCTTCCTGTCTGTGTTGTCCCTCTAATCACCTCATTCCTGATCCTGTCCATCCTTGTCTCTCCTAAAGAGAATCTCAGCATCTCTAACTCCTCTACCTCCAGCTCTGTCTCCTGTCTTCTGTCTATTGCTGGTGTCTCTAATCCATCCATCATGGCTGGTCAAGAAGAGACTCATAAAGACTGATTAATATTATACAGGTGACTTTTGAGAGGATTTCCAATTAACTGTTTATTATTTGTTTTGTCCACAGGTGGTTGGTGGTCCCACCGTGCACCTGCGTCTTTGTGCAGTGGTGACCATGCCAGCTGTGACCGTCTCCTCTGATAGTCTCCACTTTGACCCTGTGCAGTGTGGAATGTGTCAGGTTAGAGAACAGATAATTTGACAGGAACATAAGTGTTGGATTTGACAGTGAATCAAAAATCATCTGATAAAATCAGTGATATTTTAGAAAACCATAAATTTACAAGATTCTAACTTTTTATACCGGTCTGGTAGGAGAAAATTATAGGCTGTGTTCACTTGAGAAAACCTTGTGGTCTGCATGCACAGTTAATTGGGGTAGGAAGATTTTATAGGTAGGAAAATATTTCAGAACACCGGAAATTTAATTTCATTAAGGTGTATTTTATTTTTCTGCCACAACTTAATGACTGGTCAGTGAAAATAGTACGAGACATTTCACCGGTTCGTGGCACGAAAAAGGTTGCGGAACACTGGTCTACACCACAGTATCATGGACATTGAGGCAAAGTGAGTGAAAGTCCAGAGTGTTTGTAGTAGTAACAGTCATAACTGAGCGTGTGCAGTGCAGACTAATGAGGAGGCTTAATGAGAACGTGCTGTGCTGTGGCGCCTGCTGTGGTGACATGTAGAGATGGTTCACTACAAAATCAGGTTAATGATGTGGTCAACGCCCCTTAGCTGAAGCTGCGGTTAATGCTACAGTAGCAGGAAGACCGTGAGCTCTCCTCAAACACGGGGAACTTTTGGGCTCAACAAAGAAGAAGAAACTTTCTGCATATATATTTACATAGTATGTATATGTATATATTAATGTGGGGCAGTGGTGGCCTAGTGGCTGAGGAACCTGACTTGGGTCCACAGGGCTCCACGTTCGAATCCATTAGCTGATATATTTATATATATATAAACAGTGTTGGGACTAACGTGTTACTTGTAACGTTGTTATGTAAGGAAACTACTTTTTCCGGTAACTAATTACGTAACACGTTACTTTTCCTATTCACTAACGCCGTTATTGTTACCGTGGTGTAAAGGGACTCGTTACTCGTTATTATCTGTGGTCCAAATGGACGGTTTCTCCCGGCCTCAAAGAGTAACTAGTTACTTTTATAATTTAGTAACTGGTAACATAACTAGTTACTTTTTCAAAGCAGTAACTAGTAAAGTAATAAGTTACTTTTTTAAGTAACTTGCCCAACACTGTATATAAATATACACTTTTCTTGATGACATCCATCTTCCTCCTCAGGTGAAGATGATCCAGTTGTCAAATCGGGAACCCGTGCCCTGTTACTGGAACTTATTTGAGGATTTGAGGCCTGTGATCGAGGTAAGAATGGTTCCATTTACAGGTCAATGTTTGGGTAAAGACATTAAAAAAGCCCTTGCTCTCACTCAGATCAACAAGTTCCTGCCTCCGTACTTAAGGAAAAAGCTGCTGGATGAGCAGCCTCCCCTGATACCAGCATTTCAGATGATTCCCAACTCTGGGAGTTTGGATCCTGATGAACGACTCAATGTGCAGATAATGTTCATTCCTACAGTAGAGGTGAGAAGCTTGGCGGTTTTTGGGCTACGGAAAAACAAACATATCAGAAATGAAGATTTATTGAGGAATCGGTCCTGTGTTGGCTGACACCCAGTGGCCAGGCTGTGAATTACACTGTTGTTGATGTCCACGCAGGATGATTACAACAGGAAGATCGTCATCAGCGTAAATGAAAGCAGCAGAGACGTCATCATCAGCGCTCAGGGTAAAAGTGAGGAACCCAAACTCCAGTTCTGCCCAGAACTCCTGGAGATGAAACCTTGTCTTCCTGCCAGCACGGACATCGAAGCCGAGGTCATTGTCAAGAACCCTTGCTCTTTTCCCATCGAGTTCTACTGCCTGGAGTTTGACACTCAGTATCTGGAGGAGGAAAAGGTAGTCCAAGATCAGGACGGTCACAAAACCACTGGTCTCACTGCTCTCGTTGTATCTTGAATGATTTGAATCTATCTCTGAACTATTTCTTCACATCACCACCCCCTGCAGGTCCTTCGTATGCTACCAGGCTACGATGACAACATTCTGCTGCTGCCCCCTAGGGAACCTGGAGAAAGTCTCCCCAAAGAACTGGTGGAGTACTATGACAAGTACTGCTGCAACCTGACGGAGGAAGGTGATTTGATCCAACTGTAGCGTCTCTTCTGTTGTTGCTTTGAAATTGTTCTAACTCTGGTCCTGTTTACGTTTCAGAACTGACTCCAGAATTAACCAATGGGACTCAGGTTCTGGACTCTCACAACCACAGGGGCATTGCCATCATTTTGTACGGCGGTCCGATGACAGGTGAGAGCAGCAGCTTCCCCCTAAAGTGTTTACGTTGATTCTATCTTGTTTTTCTGAGGTGAAACTTTGGTAAAACTTTATTTTCTTCCAGACGAGAGCGGCACGCCGTCGGCTCTGGCCCATCACTACGAAGGGGTGTGTCTGAATTTTGACACTGTGATCACAGATGTGCTCAGAAGTGGAATCTCTCCAGCAAGTCTGGCAGCCAGAAAACTCCTGGACACGGCTGCTATTCAGTATTATGAAAAAGAGGCTGGTAAGTCCACTGAGCATGGCACCGTCCCCACTGATGGGTTAAATACAAAGACGACATTTCGTGTGCTGTGGTGTGGATCATTTCCGTTCCTTCCTTCGTTCGTTCCTTCCTTCCTTGCGTCCTTCCTTCCTTCCTTCCTTCCTTCCTTCCTTCACAAACGTAAGGCAGCTGGACTGGCCTTGGTTTCCTCTACACATTCTACCATTATCCGGAGACCTAGATCTACCACTAAACTAAGTCTTTGGAGAAGAAAGTACAGTATTTGCTGGACCGGTGGTTTTCAACTTTTGAAAAATCAAATCTTTCCAACATTCAACATAGTGTGCCTTTCAAAATAAGAGGTTATCTAAAGTAAAAACACATGTTGAACAGCTGATTCACCTTATTTAGATTTTTGACCAGCTGTTCGTGACCCATTCAGAACAAGGCCACGACCCACTTCTGGGTCGGGACCCACCATTTGAGAACCACTGATCCAGACTACTCTCATTGAAATAGTTAAAAAAACTGCTGTTTGCAGATGTTGAACTGATGTTCACTCATGTTTCTTGTATAATTCTGTGTTACGGTGGTGGCTGCCCAGGTTGGCACTGAGGTGTTCTGATCATAGCACCTTCCCAACCACAACCATAACTTCCTGTGGGCTCACCACTTACATGAAGACTGACAGTATGGAGCAGTGTAATTTGGGCGCCAGTTGTGGAGACTACTGCGAAGACGAGATGATGAATGATATTGATTTTGATGCAGATTACCGAAATTGGTTTTTTTTTGTGAATCGACCAGGCACAGTGGTTTCTGATGTTCCTACTTCCATTCGCACGGCTCCTCCCATACTGGAAACTTTGGACGATACTTTAAAAGCCAGTGATGAAGAGAGGGGGAGCAGCATTCAGTCTCAGGAGCCAGAATCTTTCCTAGACATTTGTCTGGTACGGATAAATTCCCCTTCTTTAAAAGTTTGAGTTTTTAACTTTCAACGTCTGACATTGAAGCATTTTCTTCCCTCAGCGAGGAGAAGCAATGAACCTCAATAATCTCTTACCTAATCAGCTACTGGTCGATATCCTGTTGGAAAGATTTCAGGTAAGACTCAGGGATGAGTACCATAACATGTCCTTTAGTTTGACATTAAAGTTTTGACGTCTTCTTTGGCGACAGGTTGGCGACTGTTTTCGAGCCATGGTGATTCACGGCCTGAAGTCCGTCTACACTCCATCGTTGGCCGGCACGCTTCAGGTCATATTGAAAGCCCTTCAGGACCGCAAGCATATCTACGTGGTCAGTCTGTACGACTCCTACTTTGCCGACATGATAGAGGAAAAACGGAGACGCCAGAGAAAAAGAATAGAAGAGTCGGTCAGCCTGGCCGGGAGTTTCGTGGGCCCTAAGATGGACGATGACCTTCAGCCTGCTGGACGACGAGACAGCATCGTGTCGGAGTCATTCGCTTTAGAACTGATGGACAGGAAAAGGAGACGTCCCAGAGGGAGGAGAAACATGTCCGACCCTTTCGCTTTTGATGATGACGGAAGCAGGGACGCGTCGATCAGCATTTTTGATAAGCACATGAGTTCACACCACAGGAGACACCACAGAAAACGGAGCGTGACGACGCTCTCGGTCGACCTGGCCGCAGAAAAAATGAAACATCACCGAAAGAGAAGTCACATGTCAGAACCTGCAGGACACGGGGACGAAAGACACCACCGTGGTAGGCACCACCGAAGAAGAAAGGGAGTCCACCGCCAGTTGTCTGATCCCGTGGACGCTCCATTGAGGGATGAAAGGAAAAAGGAAGAAAGACACCACCACAGAAGAAGAAAAGAGAGTCCAAGCCATGTCTCAGACACTGCGGTCGAGAGTGGGAGAGAGGACACAGGGGGACACCAAAGGACGATAACAACCATGTCAGACTCCCACAGTCCACACAGGAAAGAGGAGAAAGATAAACACCACAGAAGAAGAAGAAAAAAAGATGACCAGGAACAAGCAGATGAAGCAGACGTAAAAGATGAAGAGGAACAACTAAAGAGTGACGCGCCAACGGAAGACGTCCAAAGACACCGTAGAAGAAGCAAAAAAGATAGCGAGACTGTGGTTTCAGACTCTGCTGCTGAGATGAAGGACAGCAAACCGCTTCACAAGAGGGAAGAAGAGGACAGGCTCAGTCTGCCTGATATCTCCATGGACAAGGACCAAACGGAGAGACGGGACAGCTCACTGGGTTTGTCTGGTTCCTCTGCCTCCACCCAGCGAACAACAGAATCTCAACGGTTGGGAAGGTCTGACGGACGATCCGCGTTGTCCGACACAGCTGGAGCCACGACGGGAAGAAGACGAACGTCATCGAGGAAAAAACGAGGTGGAGTCACAACATCTGAGCCAGGTATGAAGCAAAAGGTTATAATAAAAAAAAAAGTTGACAATTATTTGGTTATGTGATGAAATACTGATGTCTACTTGCTGAAGGTTCTATCGTGAGAGCATTGGACCAGGCGTTCAAGATTCCAGAACCTGGCATTGCACCATCACGGGTCTCCTCACCTATGAAACACCTCCACTCATTGAAAGCAACTCCATCTCCTCCACCCATAGATAAGTTAGTGAGAGAAAAAGTAAGTTTTCACTGTCTTTGTCCTTGAGTTTGACGTCTTAGTCCTGGTTTCTTCAGTGATATTTTACCCTTTCTTCCAGGCTCTGGTGATGGAGATGCAGACCCAGCTCACCAGCTACGAGCAGAACAAGGAACAAGTTGACCACGTCCTGAAGTACTGGGATCGGACCAAGGGCATGTTACTGGTTCCACTGCCTCAAACCTCAATCCTGCCTCAAGTAGCTCCGCCTGAGAAAAAGGTCAGTTAGAAGACATTCAGATCCCTAAATAAAAATGCACCACTCTTCCACTTCTACACCCTTTCAACGTCTCCATCCATCAACCTTCACCCACAGGAGAGAAGAGGTAAAAGAGCCAGTGCCAAGCCAGCATCTCCTGCTCCGAGTCAAGTGACAAAGATTGAGGCCGAAAAGGAGGAAGAACAAGTGGCTCCAGAGAAGCTTGTCCCTCACATTGTGTTGAACATAACAGAAAAAGGTGGAGCCAATGTGGAGGAGTTGGTCAGAGACAGCATCCTGCCCTCAGCAGACGAGGTGAACTTCATTCTGCTCTTCAGTGAAAAGTTGTAAAAAATAATTATCAGTATTAATTAGGGGGAAAAAATCTGTGATTGAAGAGACAGGTTTACAGGACAGTAGTGAGACCCACCATGATGGATGGGTTAGAGACACTAGGAATAGGTAGAAGACAGGAGACACAGCTGGAGGTGGAGGAGTTAAAGATGCTGAGGTTCTCTTTAGGAGAGACAAGGATGGACAGGATCAGGAATGAGGTGATTAAAGGGACAACACAGACAGGAAGGTTTGGAGAAAAAGCTAGAAAAGACAGATTGAGATGATTTGGACATGTTCAGAGGAGGGACAGTGGATACATTGGTAGAATATAACATGTCCCTTCGTGTTGTCACCTTAGAAGATTATTTATTGTACAACCTCTTTTTGGTTCATTTTGATTCAATTCTTCTGTGTTCTTTTGTAGATCTTGGATGATCTTGGTCTTGGACCTCAGAACAATCTCACCGTCACCTTGTCAGTGGTTCCTTTTCCCAAAGACAGACACAATCTAAACAACCAGGCAATCAGTGACTGGTTCACCTTACTGGACCCGGCAGGGATGGAGAAACAGGACGACAAGAGGGACTCAGATGAAGAGACAAAGGTAAATTTGTCCTTTTGAAATTGGTTCTTGGTTCTGGTGATGCATTTTGTGAAACAGTGGATTGGTACGTTGTGAACCTTCCAGGGAGGGACACCAGGAAAGGACAAAAAAGTCAAGGAGGCTCTGAAGAACAGACGTCATTGTTCAGCCAAGACCAAAATGAGAGGTTCTGGACGCCATGCTACCTCAGCCAAGCACGGAATCACAGAATATGAGCAGCACATGGAAATTCTGGATCAGAAACGTAGCCAAAGGTTAGCAGTGACCGACCCACAGAGATGTTCTCACCTCGTGGTGTTTGTTTTTAAATAAATGACCTTGTTGTGCAGCCTGACTTCATTCCGCTGGATTGTTGCTGCAAACAGTGAGATGGTTCTCAGGGTCTGGTTCTACTCGGACTCTCTGGGAAATTATAAACAGAGGTACAACTTTGAGGTAGTGGGAAAACAGAGACACTACCAGCTCCTCTGTCGAGGCACCTGTGCATATCCATCCATCTCCAGGGACTACAAGTGAGTCGGCCTCATGAGGTCACTGTAGGTCCAGTAACATGTGAGGAAAAACATCTTAAACATCTTTGCTGTTTTGTCCTAAACTCTTTGGTATTTTGTGGTTTTCCCAGGATCTTGTTTGCTAATAGTAAAATGTTGCCGAAACCTGTGGAGAGGATGGAGAAGACCTACGTCATCAGCCAAGCATACTTTGAATTTGGACCGTTGCTTTGTAACAAAAGCAGAGAGAGGTGGGTCAATCCATCCATCCATCCATCCATCCATCCATCCATCCATCGTCCATCCATCCAAGTATCAACATGTTTTTGTTTTTGTCTGCTTTGTAGGTATAAGAATAACGGATACATAGAAAACACGGAGAAACTGCTCATCCATAACGATTCAGGTCTGGAGACCGAGGTCCAGTTCCATTTCCAATATGACACACAAGCCTCCACATATCTGCTGGACCCTCCGATCATGACGCTGGAGCCAGATGAGAAGAAGGTATTTGGAGTGAGGTCTTTTTAGAAGGTCCATAATGAAATCAGAGGCTGTTTTGAGATACTTTTCCACCGATCCTGTAGGAGTTGACCATATGGGCGTATCCAACACGAGTGGGACAAGTGAAGGACAGCGTGCTGTGCTGTGTGAAGGACAATCCAGACCTTGTGAACATTGACCTCTCCTGTTGGGGAGTTTGGCCACAGGTGGAGCTAGAGGGCCGTTTTTTGCACTTTGACAGAATTCTGCTACACAGGTAAAAACAGAAATTACGTCACTGGTCTTTAGACCTCAGCTTAGTGTCATTAGCATAGAGATTAGATAGGATTAGATTAAGTAGAACTTTATTAATCCCTCGGGAGTTCCCTTTATGGCTTCAGCAACAGTACAGCAATTAGACAAGTAGCAGTAAAAGCACACGACAGATAAACAATAGAATATAATTAAGAAAAAAAATAATTGTATCCCTAGCATTGAACCCTGAGGAACTCCAAAATGTACAAAGTGAATCCGTCATACAAAGTTCCGTAAAGTAAAAAGTGAGATTCAGTATAAATATATTTTATTCTGAGACACATGTCTTCATTGTTGTCTCACAGGGAGGAGAGTCGCACTGTGTCCATACATAACCGGTGTGGGCTGTCCGTGCTGTGGCGACTCCAGGATCTGGAATTCCTGGGCGATGAGTTCACGGTACCACAGGATCAGGGAGTTCTTCCGCCGTACACTTCTTACAGCATGATCATAAACTTCGGAGCCAAGAGGCCGCTCCACGTGAAGAAGATGCTGCGACTGGAGGTGGGGTTTGTCGAGCTACAGTAAGTGAAAATGCCTGAAGCTCCATCTGTGAAGACACCTGACTGGGTTGTTGTGTCTTAGGTGTCAGACGTGGAGAAAATTCTTGGTGTCGTACAAACGGAAAACATCAGGATCACAGCTGAGGCCTACGATATTAACCTGGTCACCTCGCCACCAGGTGGAGCAACCTGACCCCTGATTCTCTACTCAGACCAACTGAAAACCATAGTGTCCTAAGTTTTGAACTTCTGCCACAGTTTGAACCACATCATTCACTCTTAGCAGCTAAGCTTTACTGCTTTATAGCCCAAATATTGTTCTTCTTCCATAAAGTTCAAACATGTTAAATGTAAGGAGTTTTTTTCCTGACAGATGGTCTGCTGAATTTTGGAATCATTCGTGTCTTTGAAGAATCCAAACTGACCATCAAGATGAAGAACCATGGGAAATATGAAATTGGCTTCGAGTGAGTCTGAAGGTCCGACTTGGAAGTTTTCTGTTGTGAATTATATCAAAATGTAATAATTTACTTTGTCCTGAAGGTTCTTGCTGAAGCAGACTCGGCCCAATCAGCCAAAGCTGGACACCATCTTCACAATCATTCCACAGTCTGGTGTTCTGAAGCCCCATGAGAAGGCCACCACCATCCAGGTGGTCTGCTTACCCAACACTGAAGTCAACATCAGAGACCAGGCCATTCTGCCCTGTCAGGTCAGAACCAGGAACTGTTCTTAGATCATCCTGGACTACAGCGGTTCATGAAAAGTAATAATCTGTTATGGTGCAGGTGATCGAACCCAACATTGGAAGCGAAGGAGAAACAATCGCTTCACTTATCTTTAAGATCTCTGTCCGGTCGGTCTTCTCAAGGTAAATCCTTCCATTCTGATCTGATCCATCTGATCTGCAGAACTGATCACTGATTGGAGGGAAGCTGTTGGACTGAGGTATTTGATTGGACATGTTTTGCAGATTCAGGATCTCACCTCCGTCCGAGCTCAACTTTGGTCCACTGACATTTCATGGCACGAAGAAGAGCCTGACCTTCACCATCGAGAACATTGGAATCTTCGAGAGTCAATTCAGCATCATTCAAACTACGGAGGCGGTGATTCTAGGGAACAAAGGGTGAGAGACGTGAACACAGTTAGTTCACAGAATCTTGGTCCCAACCCAATGAGATAATGGAAAAAAATGTGTCTCCGTGTCCTGGTCTCAGAGGTCCAGGTAAGAAGGCCCTGCCCTGTACAGCTGCCCCCAAAAGGCGTGACTCCCTCCAGAAGGAATGCAGCGTCGTACAGGTGAGGAAATTCTCCTACTGCAGAAATACCGGCCTGTCTTCCTACTTCCTGTTGTCATCGTCGTCCTCTTTTCTCCCGTCTCGTCCTCTCAGAGTCGTATCGCTGCAGGGGGCTTCGCGGTGACCCCGTGCACGGGGCTCCTGCTCCCGGCCTCTCAGCAGACGGTGACAGTGGACTGTTTACCTGAAACATTAGGCCTATTGATCCAGAACCTTCTCATTGACATCAGCGACCGCGACCCATCAGTCCATGCCGATGGAATTCCGTACAAAATCGTGGCAGAAGTCTGCAAACCCAGTAAGAACTTTTACTCCATCGACCAACGTAGAAATACCTCCAGAATTATTTTTTACTATATTTATAACAGCATTTCTCTTCTCTTCCTTTTCCAAATGTTATGTTTCTCCAACTTTGCATTGATATTATTTAGGACAACAAGGAACATTTCTTTTCTTCTATTCCAAACAAAGCAGAATATTCCGCAGGCAATGCAACGTCTTTATCTGTTTTTTTTTCTTGTAAATATGACTTTATATTCGCACATTTCTGCATTTAAATACAGATTTTCTTCTCACAGATTCACAACTTGTTTTGACATGAATCTAAAATTGCAAATGTGGGTTCTGTTTCTTTTTCTAAAATGACCAGAACAATTTGGAAACCTCTGGTTCTGGAGAGATTTCTGTCTCATTCCCATTTCAAATCATACTGTCTTTTGTCTTTTCCTTCTCCTCAGGCATTTTGTTGGACATGGTGTCCATCTTTGAGGAGCACTACCTGTGCCACAGCAGCCAGGATCTCGTCTCCGAGCAGTTTCACAACACTGACGGTGTCTTCATCCTGAACGAGAACAAGTTGTCGTTCCACAACGTGATGATTGGACGAACTGCCAAGACCCGCCTCAAATTGACTAACATCAGCAAAGTGCCCTGCGTCATCAACTTCTTCATCAAGTACGTTACGAACAAGGTAGGACGTGGATCAATGTCAAATGTCTCTCATAAAGTCACTCAGGGGACATTAGATATTCTTTTTTTTTTTCCATCCTTTAAGTAAAAATCCATCGTGGCTATTTAGGTTTTATATTATTTTATTTTTGTTCAAGCACCTGGTTCCTTTGGGAATCAAACCCACGACTCTCTGCTCTCTGCATGATGACCACTACACTACTAAACCACCTCCTGCCCTTCCTTCACAGGTTCCCACTCGTAACATAGAGGTGTTTGATTTGTCCACGGTGACAATAACCATCCCCAGCCAATCACACTCCTTCATCAGCATCAGCTTCACGCCGCGGGCCACACAGGTCTACCACGGCGTCTTCGAGGCGTCCATGGAAGGATTCAGCCGGTACATGAATTTGAAGCTGTCCATAAATTTTTGCCGGTTTCCAAAAAGCCAAAATTGTCCAAACGCCTTATTCCAACCCTGTCTTTCCTCCTGAATCCAAGATCCACAACAGCAATCAAGATCAAGCTGATGGAGTTCGACCTGATAGGAGAAGGCAGACTTCCCAGTGTCAGTGTGATCCGTCCAACTCTGAGGAACAGCAGAGGGAACCCCGTGTTGCACTTCAAACGGATGTTGGTTGGACGGAGACAGATCCTGCCTCTGGTGATCCTCAACGATGGACACGTCCCTGCTCAGGTTGGTTGTTCCGTCAATACCTTAGATTGCAGGAATGAGGTGATTAGAGGGACAACAGAGACAGGAAGGTTGGGAGAAAAGGCTAGAGAAGACAGATTGAGATGGTTTGGACATGTTCAGAGGAGGGACAGTGGATACATTGGTAGAAGAATGATCCTAGAGATGGAGCTACCAGGTAGAAGACAAAGAGGAGATTGATGGATGCAGTGAGGGAGGACATGGAGGTAGTTGGAGTAATAGTAGAGGACATAGAGGACAGGGGGAGATGGAAAATGTTGACTCGTTATGGCAACACCTGAAAGGGACAAGCTGAAAGGAAAAGAAGATTTACAGACAGTTTTTGGAATTCTGGTCATTTTATGGTTTTTAATATTGTTTTTTTTTCTCAGAAATGTACAACTCTTAAATGCATTTTTTTCCTAAATCTGCAACTTTATCCTCATAAATTAAGATTTTTTTTCTCATAATATTACAAATAGCAAATATGAAACTTTATTTATTTTATTGAATGTCATTTCTTCTGTTTGATTCCCTCCTCAGGTCCATATTGAGTTGGTTGATAAACAAGGTGTTTTCACTCTGCTTCCTACTGCGGACAACGACTGCAGCACCATGCAGTCTCCATCAGAGGGCTCCACTGAATCAGGTCTGAACCATTGACCAATAAAACAAATAACAACCACTGGGTAGAAACCTCAGTGAGACTTTTATCACCTGATTGACCTCCATTCTCCTGATTCTCCCTCACTCAGATGTGCAGAAGGCGTCTGTGAGCCTGGGTGTCGGCCAACGGGCCGGGTTTGAGGTGATTTTCACCTCCAACGAGCCTGTGTTGGTGAGGACGAAGCTGACGATGGAGATAGAAGACAACAAACACTGCAAGACCATATTCAAAGTCTTCGGAGAGACGTACAAGGAAGTGCTGACACTGGACAACATCAAGGCCTCGCAGGAGATGCATCACGACGACAGTGAAAAAGGTGAGTCCGGACTGAGATTAGTAAGGTCTAACAGTACTGTAGTTACCGATACCGATACCGATACTGATACTGATACTAGGCAACTACGAGTTCCTGAGCTTTGGTGACTGCCACGTGGCCTGTCGCTACGAAGAGAGTTTCACCATGACCAACCACAGCCAAACCAAAGCGGTGAAGTTCGAGTGGCCCCCTGCTGGACAGCAAGGAAACGTCTTCTTTTCCCCACAGGTATGAAATCCATGAAGACAAAAATGAACAAAATGAATAATAACCAGGTCAAACATCTGAGGAATTGATGTCAGAAGCTGCAGCTATTACTACATATCGGTATCAGAATCAGGACGTGTTTGAGTTCATAAACATCCAGTTATTTGTCTGAGTTGATATCAGACCAACTGTGTTGTAGGTGGGACATCTCCATGCTGGTTGTTCCAAGGAGGTGACGGTGACCTTCAGGTCCAGGCAGCCGGTGACTCTGAACAACCAGCCCATGATGTTGAAGTTCTGTCAGCTGGAGTTCCAGGATCCCATAGACCTGGTGCCAGACTGGGACGACACGAAGAAGAAACCAGTGGAGTGGACCAGCGCCTCAGAAGTGACTTCGGAGACACAGTACCATTCGCCCACCAAGGTACAGTCCTCACGTTGGACATCACTCACCTTCTGGTCCACTTTTATTATTCATTTATTTTTCACATTCCCTCATACCCTTTCACAATACTTGTAAGGCTCTGTATTTGACGACTCCATAACTCGACTTTAACTTGAGAAATATATGAAATGTGATGTGTTTTTCCAGGTGGCTAAAACTGAGCCCGAACCCTTCTGCTCCGCAATCGACGGCTCACAACGGGAGTTGGAGTTACGCGTCAAAGCCGTCTGCGACTACGCCAAGTTCAGCTTCTACCCAGAGAACATTATCTTCAAGGAGACCATGATTTACCAGACCTCAGTCCGACAGTCCGTCAACACCACAGCCACAAAATAATTCCTGACGCAGAAAAAAAAAAAACACTCACACAACCCGTGTCTGTGTGTGTTTTCCTTCTGCACAGGATCAAGATCAGCAACCAAGGTCGTGTTAAGGTTGAATACATGTGGCAGGTGATCATGGAGTCGTCTCCACCAGACATGGGTACCAACGTCAGCCAAGAAGGTCAGTCTTAGCGTTAGCACTAGAAATACCTCATCTGACCACTAGTCCACATTGGTGGATTAAAAGTACGTGATTTTGACATTTGACATCCCTTTATAAACTCAAAGCCACTGGACACTGACACTGTGTCCACAGCTGAAGTCTCAAATTCTTCACGTGGAAGCAAGTCTGCAAAGGCGGCGTCTAAAGCCCGCCCAGTCAGCGTCAGGCCCGGTGCCGTTTCTGCTCCCGTCACGGAGAGTCTTCTACCATCGCCCTTCAGTGTTGAGCCCAGACTCGGGTCCATTGAACCTGAATCTTCCAAGACCTTCGACGTTTACTTTTCCCCTCTGGAGGTGTCCATGTTTTACGCTAGGCTGGTCTGCAGGTGAGGGCCAAGTCATGTGACCCAGTAACCCCCTCGCTCGGAGAAACCTAGATATTCATTTTTGGTTTCATTTTTCCGTCAGTATTACGAACCTTCAGGAAGGAACGGTGGCTCCTTGTATCCCAGTCATCGCGGAGAGTGCCCTGCCCCACTTCCACTTAGACCTGGAGGACTCGGACTACATTAGTGGGAACCGCCGCAACCCTGAACTCACTGAACCTCTGGATCCCAACACCAAGATCTTAGAGTTGAAATCTCTCGGCATCTATCAGACGATACAGAGGTACTGGACCTGATGGAGGCGGAGAGAAAACGATAGGAACCACAAAGAGTTCTGATTTAATTATTTTTCCACTTTTCTGTTCTTTTTGGTACAGAACCTTCACCTTCCTAAACCCTACCAGTGAAACCTACACGTATGAGTGGAGGTGTGATGGAGAAAGTCCCGGCCCCTTCAACTGTGTGAACCAGTCTGGAAGCATCCCACCCGGAAAGAAAGTAGAGGTTAGAGACTTTTCAGAACTGACAGATTTTTTCCCCACTTTTTGCATCGCGAAAGCAGAAAGAAAGTAGCCCCGGTTCATTTCCCTGAGGAACCTCACACTTGGCATCCTCATCTGCTGCATCTTAAAAAAGTTATATTGCTGTTGGAGATGTTTCCTTATATGCATGTGTATATGTGTGTGTGTGCAGATGTGTTTCGAATACTCGTCAGAGCATCTGGATGTGGTGGAGTCTCCCTGGAGTCTCCTGGTCCAACCTGTGTCTCTGGTTCTTCCCTTCCTGTGTGTTGGACTCACCCGAGAACCCAAACTCTACCTCAGCAGACCCTACCTCCACTTTGGTGAATTGATCATTGGTATGTACCACACCCTACTGTGCAGTGATTGAGACGGGGAGAGAATCAGAACAGGTTGTTGACGGGACTCTGTAGGGAAAGGACACCGAAAGGACACCAGTCAAAGGACACAGACTTGTGTCCGCAAGGCCCACGGTTCGAAACCTCCTACCGCCAAGTTACCGCTGTGGCTGCCCCGTGCTCACTATGGTGATGGGTAAAGGCCAAGCAACAACATCCATCCTTTACACAAGGGATGGAGAAGAGAAAAAAAGGGAATGATGGAGAAAAGGTGGAAAAAATATCACAATATACGGCAGTTTTTTAAAAAAAAGAAATTTTGCTCAGCTGGATTATAATGCTGAATGGGTCGCATCTGGACCCCGGGCCTTAGTTTGTCCATCCCTGCTGTAGACTCTACACCACTGATATTTATTTTAAAAAGAATAATAAGCATGCTAGCATAAAGTGTAGTTGTGGACCTGATCTGGCCCCCAGGCCTTGAGTTTGACACATGTGGTTCTAGGTCTTTATGAAACAGAACTGTCCCATACCTGGGCCACAGTAGGAGACGGGTGTGGCAGGATGAGTGTTTGGCTGGTGCTGTACCACATGGGCCACGTCAGGAGCATGTGGGGGTGGAGTTTCCTGGCTGGTTATCACACAGCTGATGAATGTGTGTGTGTGTGTGTGTGTTCAGGTCGACAGGATGAGAGGAAAGTGGACCTGGTGAACTCAGAGGACGAGTCTTTTTCCTTCTCCTTCTGTCTGTCGTCTCTGGTTGCCGAGGACCAGGTGTCCAGACTGACGGTGGAGCCCATTAGTGGCACAGTGGGGCCCAGAGAGAGGTGAAGAAACAACCCACTGACTGTAGTTTGGAAGCTCCGTCACCAACGGATCTCATCAACTCTCAACTGTTCTGCTGCAGGTTACCACTGTCGGTCATCTTCACGCCCTGCCGTGACGGCCCGGTCAGCCTGAGGTTGGTTCTGAAGGTGGACAGGAAAACAGAAACTCTGGGTCTCACGGTCAAGGCCAAGTGTTACGCCATGAGCACAACGCTGCAAGTCCGGAATCCAGCTGGAAAAACTAAGGACGTCAAAGCTAACCGCCACGACAATCTAAACTTTGGAATGGTCAGAACTTTTTTTTTAATCATGACAACATTTTACAGTAAAGACATCCATTATTGAACTTTTGCTCAAATCTGATATAACAATATTGTTTGTACATACCACTGTATGAGTCTCCAGCATTTTGCACACAACCCCCTGATTATTAAAATAGATAAAATTAGCTGCAATGCTGCCATCTAGTGGCTTTCATTTTTACATGCAGCTGATTTTTAGTCGCTTTCAGTTTTGGTTATCAGTGGAAAAAAAACGATAACGACTCTTGTCCTGATATAACATGATTGTGCTAATATTGATGTTCCTTTTGTGTCCTCGCTGTGTCCACAACCAGGTTGGGATTTTGGAACAGTCCACCTACAACTTCACCGTCACCAATCAGGCCAAGTTCAACTCAGAAGTAAACTTTGAACTGACCGGTTCCAGTTGCGTGTTGAAATACTTGGAGGTGAATCCAAAGGTTGAGAACCACATCATCAAAGTGGGAGGACAACTGCTGTCCTCGCTGTCCTTCTGTCCTCGAGGGAGCTGCACTATGAAGGATGTCCAGCTTAGCATAAAGGTAGGTGACTTATAACAAAATATATGATTTCACCTAAAAAAGTAATCTTTTTGTCCCAAAAATGTCCCAATTGGTTGTTTGTTTATTTCCTATCGTAGATCAAATATGGGCCGACCTATACCTTCAACATCCATGGACAGTCCATGGCTCCAGACCTGGAGTACTCCTTCACCAAGTTCAACTTTGGCAAGTGCTTCCTGTACCAACCTGGAATGGTAACGGCCTCCAAGATTTTAACCATCACCAACAACGGAGAACTGGAGTCCAAGTACGATCAGTCGGTGTGGTCTGGGACCAGAACTTTAATGTCTGACGTGAAAGGCATTAAAGCCATGATTTTCTTGTCTTCATCAGCCTCCAGTGTCAGGCAGAGAACACGGCGTGTCTGAAGATACGCTTCCAGCCCGGCGCCCTGGGCCCCGGTGCAGTGATGGAGGTTCCCGTAACCTTCTACCCACGTGACGTTCGTTTGTATCGCAAGAGAATCACCTTCACTGCCAACAGCAGTGTCACTCAACAGGTGGAGGTGGAAGGAGAAGGAGTGCAGTTGAAGGTCAGTGAGTCTTTGGACAGGACCATTGGATACAGGTTTATCATGGTATCAATTTGCAGCCCTCCTTCAAAATAAGGGTGAAGGTATATTAAGGGGTTTCAATTGTTTTTCAATAAATATAAAGATTTATCTTTTTTGCATAGAAACAAAGGGGGAAAAAATTGTACATTTTGTCAATTATAGGTAACTATGTAACCCTAACCCTAACCCTTGACTCTGGTGTTCCTCAAGGTTCTGTTTTGGGCCCAATCATATTATGATATATTTAGATTTTCCAGTATTTCTGTCAGGTTTGCACCTTAGTGTGATTCCAATTTCAAATTCTATTGATTCCATTTTTCTTGTGTGTCTGTGATGATGTCAGTTGGCTGTAGCCAATCCCTGGGAGAGGACCCTGGGTCTGTCTGTGTCCGTGGGTCAGAGGGCGTCCAGGAATGTGGTGGTGGTCAACCATAGCCTTATAGACGTCACCTTTAAATTTGCACTTAGTGGAGAATTCAAGGTGAGGAACACACACACCCACCATTACAACACACACTGCATTCAGTCAAAACTAGGGTCTACTCCAGGATGGAGCCAAAGAGGAGATGGATGGATGCAGTGAGGGTGGATATGAAGGTAGGTGGAGTCAGAGTAGAAGAAGGAGAGAACAGGAGGAGATGGAAAATGATGATTCATGATGGAAACCCCTGAATAATCCTCCTTGTTGGCATTAAAGAAAGGACAAATGCATAATATTATTATAATGACTTATTTATAACAAAGTATGTTGTGATTGCACTGCTCCGATGTGTCCACTAGAACGAATCTGTCATGATGGTAAAGCTGTAACTACTTCATAATCTATTAATAATGTTTCTACAATGGATAATTATTTAATAGTCATTAATAGTTAATAAAGGTGCATTCCTCTGTGTAATAAATAATTAAAATAAATTAAACATTATTCTTAAGGAGTTAATATATTATATTATAATATAATAGTTAATTTATAGGTTGAGGAAATGACTTGGTGTGCTGCATTTGGCCCGCCAGCCTCGAGTTTGACACACGTGACTTGGACTGTTATTATATTATATTGTTATTATGTACTATATATCTCTTATTCTAGAATCCTCTCTCTCTCAGTGGGGACCTGCAGGTTGTCCCTGCAACACCAGGGGTCGCACTCATCCGTACACAAGTTGGACACGCACACACTTACACGCACTCTAACGTGGACCGCTCTCCTTCTTCTTCTTCTTCTTCTTCTTCTTCAGGATCTAACCTTCACCCCGGCAGGTGAAATGAACCTGGACGCCCGCGGCGGCTCCTGTGTGGTCCACGTCCAGTTCGCTCCTCGTAAACCGGTTCCTCCTTTTGAGGCAACGCTGCACGCGGCGTTCTTAGGCCTCTTGCACCCCCTAGTGACCATTCAGGCTTCCTGTCAGTAGTTTGTACTTTTCCTTGTCTTGGAAAATGTGGCAAAGCTGAAGGTGCAGCTGTTTAGACCCAACCACGAAACTGAGCGCGTGCACGAGCCTGATGTCCAGTGTCTCTGGACATGAACTGTCCTCACGTCCATAAACCCAGATCTTTGACCCGACTGTGAACAAACAGTTTTCTCAGTTTACTGTATTTATTCATTTTTTTTGTAATTTTTGTTACAAATGTCTTTGAACAGCAGCAGAAAATAAACATTTTTGAAATAAAATATGTTAAATATTAATATTGTGTAAACTTAAAAAAAAATTTTTATCAAAACTTTTGTTTGAATAAACTTTATTTTGTTTTTCCCTGCTGTTTACTGATCATCATAATAATAATTCTGTTTACTGAACTGTTTCACAGAACTAATATATTGTTATTATTATTTTAAACAGGGAAAATATAATATGATACACTATAGTACTGTATGGTAAAGTCTGTTATATACCCAATGACTGTATACACTATATGGTTTGAAGTGTGTAGTACTTTATAGTAGTCCAGTGTAATACTGATGATAGTTAGACTATAGTATTAAAAGGACAGTGTAGTAAATTAGTGTATTTTAGGTATAAGATGGCGAAAAAATATAAATATACTTTGTATAGATAGTACAGTACTCACTATATCAGAGTATTTTATAGCCTAGGAGGGTAATAATAGTCTACTGCAATTATATTCCAGTGTAGTATTCATTTCATGTTGTAGTTTACTGTAGTTTTACTGTAGTATTGACCTGTAATTTCTCGTCTTCTCCTCACGGTGGCACTCGTGACCAAGTTTTTTGACTTGCTCCGATGTCCCATAAAGGACTGCTATTTCTGTTTAACGTATTTCCATTCCTTCACAGTATTTTTCAGCATACAGAGGAGACAGAGTACTGTGTGTACAGAGTACTGTGAGCTATAGTACTGTCAGCCCAGAGCGGGGAGTATCGTTACTGCCCACAGTACTGCAGATCCACCCACATCATCTTCTCGGTCACTGTTTGTCGCTCCAGCAGGAACATGTTCTGGCTGTTTGAGGTCCGACCCAGGGTACAAATCACTGACCACTAGGGGGTGTAGTTTTGACGTTTGGACCTTTTCCATCTGGCTTTTCTTCATCTTTAGAACACATACAGATTGGACAATAAGCTAATTGCACATCAGCAAGATTATTAGTTTTATATTTTTGCAGTCTTTTCTTGGATCGTCCAACGCTTCCGGACAAGTTGACGATCAATTCTTGGTTCGACTTCAACTGGAGAGAAACGGTTGCTTGATGCTGATTAAGTTTTTAGAAGAAGAGTCTAATCAAAAGTAAAGCCGTATAAGAGTGCCCCCTATGGTCCATATCAATTACTTATCTTTAGGTCGATTCATCTCAGTATGCCCTGGTGAGATACTGGTTTGTTTCATTTTGTTTTAACTGATATAAGGATATCTTTGAGAATCATTTGTATTTTCCTTTGATAATGGAATCCCGATAGAGCAATGCCTGGGTTTCGACAACAGTTTAGACACTAGATGGCAGCATTGCAGCTCATTTAAATAGTTTTATATCAGATATCAGAAAAAAAAATAATGTTGGACATTTCTGGTTTTCATGTGTGACTAACCTTTTTCGTCTTCCTACTGCCACCTGCTGGTTGTAACCAAAGGGAAACAAGGAGTCAGATGTTCATGATGTGAAGTACGGACTGAAGTACTTGTATATCGAGGTAACCTACATGCTGACATGAGTGTTGTGTTGCTAATAATTCATGATGTTTCTCTTGGATGCGTTAATGTGTGAATAGTAAATTTGATTCTTTTTTTTTCCGGTGAGGAACACCGAGTTGTGGGCGTGTACATTGTTCCCACGATTCCAAGTTGCTCCTGTAGCTTCCGGTGACTTGCAGTTTGTAAATAAATGAATAATTTAGACACTGGGAGCAGTAATGAGTTCAGCTGGTACTGAGCCTGGTTCATTAACTGGTCCGTGATGCTGGTGTTGGTGGATTAGTTTACAACATGAAGTCAATTCCTGCATCTTCTACCTTTAACTCCAGTCTCTTCGTCCACGGACGGGTCCAGGGTTCTGTGGTGGAGGGTGTGCACTCTGGACAGGAGCGGTGATGGAGAGGAGGTGGGGGGGTGAAGGGTGGAGGCTACCCTCCCTTCTCTCTCTCTCTCTCTCTCTCACTCTCTCTCTCCCTCTCTCACCCACCCACCCCATACGGCGCAGCATGAGCGCTCCACAGCAAAAGGATGTGTGAGCAGGCAGCGCGCTACTGTAGGGACGGAGTCCACAAACTGCTCAACAAAGAACAAGCCAAACTTCGAGCCCAGGAAACACGCGAGCAGCCGAACCCCGTGGCCGGTGAGGACAGCGAGTCCGCGACGGCAGCACAGACCGGAAACAGCGGCGCACAGCCCGGTGGAATCGACGGGCTCGTCCGCTGGATCGTCACCAAGATGAGCGACAACAAGAACATCTCCAGCCGGGAGTACGCCTCCAGCAAGGAGGAGGTGGCCGTGGCGCAGGAGCAGTTCTTCGCCCCGGAGCCGCGCAGGGGGATCTCCGTCATCCTGGATGTGAGTATAGAGGGGGGTCGGACTGGGGAAGGTTGGATGAGTGGATGGGTGGATGGACGGATGGAGGTCTGCTGAAACTGGTCCTGCTCTGGGTGTGTGAGTGTGTGTGTGTGAGTGTGTGTGTGTGCTGCAGAAGGAGCGGTGCGATGCGCAATTACGCACAGACACCGCTAGGTCCCGGGGTGTGAATCTTCAGACTGAAAGACTCGGTGAAGAAAAGAACTGCATTGGAGGAAAATGATGATAATAAATAAAACCAAACGTATTTCAAACTCTACCTTTAAACCACTTTGATTTTATCACTTTAACATGCAGCTGCATGGATCCCATAGACCTCTAGATGGAGCTCATGCCTCTGCCACTGCCCTCTCGCCCCGTGAGAACCTCTTTTAAAACATAAAAAATCCCCCAAACCATCCACAACAGCCATGTACAGGGCCGGATTAACACGGTCTGAGGTCCGGGGCTGATAACCAGGATGAGACCCTTCATGTTGCACCGTGGTTCATCTTTATGTTGTCAAAAAGAACTGTGGGTGCCATCGTTCTGAAGTATTTTCCTACCTATCAAATTTTTCTTACCCGTAGCAAACATTTACCTGAAGTTCTTTCCTACCCATAATATTTCCCTCCTTCTGTTTTAAAGGTGGTAGCGTATTTTTATATCAATGTTAAAAAAATCATTTTATCTATCTAACACCTTTAAACGAAAGGGTAGGAAGATATTATGGGTGTTTGAAGTAGAGTTAAATTAATATAATTCCACTAATTTTAGTCACCTGACACCTGACATCAGCAAAATGAGCCTCCCTCCCCTGGTGGCGAGGCCCGGGACTGCAGCACCTTCAGCTCATTCTGTTAATCCAGCCTTGGTCGTGTAATAAATACATCAGCTGGAGAGAATTTTATTTTTCCATTTACAATTTAATTTCACATAATTCCATTGGACTGTTGGGGAGTGTGTGAAAAAGGAACTCGATATAATGATGTAATAAGAAAGTTTAGATGTGGCTGCAGTACCGCTTATGACCAGCGAGGGAGACACTAACATATTAAAGCTACAGTCATTGACTCATTCAAAGGTTTACAGGACAGTGGTGAGACCAGCCATGATGGATGGATCAGAGACACTAGGAATAGACAGAAGACAGGAGACAGAGCTGGAGGTGGAGGAGTTAAAGACACTGAGGTTTGTCTTTAGCAGAGACAAGGATGGACAGGATCAGGAATGAGGTGATTAGAGGGACAACACAGACAGGAAGGTTTGGAGACAAAGATGGAGAAGACAGATTGAGATGGTTTGGACATGTTCAGAGGAGGGACAGGGTGGATACATATATCCGCCCACCCACCCCACCCCCATGGGGGGGTCGGCAGAGATGGAAAGGGGAGGGGCCACTGTGTCCAACATTTTGACTTTGTGTCAGAGTTCCCGTCAGTCCATGGTTCCAGTCCATGAACATTGGGGGCCTGACCACCTCACCTCCACACCTCCGCCCTCCCATTCTGTGACTCTGCCCTCCACCCCCCAGACCTCCACCAGCATCGACCTGAACTTTGAAATGTTAATTGTCTCTCTTCCATTTTCCCATATTATCGAACTGGAGCTGAGGAGTTTACCTCTGAGTGAGTGAGAGAGGCAGGGCAACAGGGAGAGAGAGAGAGATTTGAAGAAACACACACACACCCATCTGTACCTCATTCTCCTCCTCTTCTTCATCTTGACCCTGGATGAACATTACTCTCATTATGAACTTCTTTCATCTCCTCTTCCGTCAACAGTCATTTGATCTTCTGGGCTCTGGGATTTGAACCAACAACCCTTTCTCCCCTGCCTGTTGTTCCATTTCCAACTTTTGATCATGCACTTCTCTAAATCCGGCCCAATTCTTTAAGAAGTGGTGTCAAACATACAGCCCGGGGCCCAAAAACAGGCCAGTTGGAGCATCAAATCTGGCCGCTGGGTTTTATTTTGGCGATCAAGAAAATGCACAAATGTGCCATTGAGGAGCTGGAGAAAATGTTAAAGTAAATGCTTTAAAATGCATTTAGTCCAATAAATAAAGGTGAAGTGGAGCCATATATAAAATATATGGCTTATATATGACAAATATATTCTGTGGGAGGGGTTAGCTTACATCTCCAGCAGCCTATTTCTGGTTCATCTGGTATTTGGTTCAACTTGAATCCCAGATCTGTCTCGTTAGAACCAGAGGTAGAAACACTGGTTAAAACACACACACACACACACACATATAAACATTACAGTACGTGTGTGTGTGTGTGTGTGTGTGTGTGTGTGTACAGAACAGCCGGTCACTGTAGAATCGTCCACTCGTCTCAGGCTTTAATGATTTCCCTGCTGCTTCTGTTCAGACGTCGCTGTTGCTCCATAAATGAACCACTTATTTTTAGTTGCCCACAGACTGGGCTGCAGCCCAACTCTGTAACATTGGGGTTGGACTGGAAACCAAATATAAAGCGCTAAAGATTTGACTCTTCTTAGAGCAGTGTTGGACATAAGCCATGCGTGTGTCCCACCTGGACATTCTGTCTGCTGCTCTTTGATGCAGTGTTGGACACAACCCATGTATGTGGTCCACATGGACATCCTGCCTAAAAGCAGTGTTGGATATAACCTATAAACATAACCCTTGTGGACACCCTGCCCGTCTCTTGTGTTAGCATTAGAGCGCCCTCTAGTGGTGATTTTGATTGTTTTGCCCATTGCAAATGCAAAAATTGCTGATGTTACATTTTTAAAAGGAATGTGAGACATAACTCATATTTGTGGCCTACGTGGACATTCTGTCTGTCTTCTCTTAAGGCGGTATTGGACCGATACCAGCTGTCTTCTGAGCTGTTGGTGCTCTCCTCTTCTCTCTCAGGTCCTTTTTTCATCTTTGGCCGATGTTGAAACGAAGCTACATTCCAAACCTTTTCTTCTCTGTCCCCTGAAGGTGTTCAGGGGACAAAGACTCCGTCTTCACACACATGAAAAGTTTGTTGGCAGCGTAATAAGTCAGAGAAGAAAAATGAATTCCTGCAACACTTGACTGCAGCACGCTGCCTTTATAAGCTGACATTTCAGATCATTGACTGGGACTGCTCTCCTCCTCCTCCTTCTTCTTCTTCTTCTTCTTTTCGTTTTAATTTACTAGAACATTATGTCACCCAGGTGGACCACTGGGCTCTGAGGACGGGTGTTGGTTCGACATAAGGGAAGTTGATGGGACGATGATGCTACAGTGAACACTTTTCACGATTTGATCGAAAAACAAGAGGAAAAAAACGGAATTTTCCTCTTTCAATTTCACACAGACGAGTTCCCATTGGAGCTCCAAATGAACTGGCACCAGTGTGTGTGTGTGTGTGTGTGTGTGTGTGTGTGTGTGTGTGTGTGTGTGAGACACGTGCATGCTGGTTATTACCGATCAGCTGCAGATCAGTAGCTTTTATTTGTCTGTGGAGGTGGAGAATAACGGTTAAAGGATAAAATCTGTCTGTATTGTAATTGTATTGTATCAGATCCTGTTGTCCTATATCACATCTTATTGTATCATATGGTATCACACCATATATCATATTGTATCATCTAATCCATCACATATTGCAGTGTATCATATTGTCTTACATTGTATTGTATCATATATATAGAGATATACTTATATATCTACACTATCTCTACATATGTATCGTATCGCAGGAAGGGCATCTGGCGTGTTTTTGCATATGAAAATATTCATACCATGTCTCATGCAAATATATAAACATATGTGTATATATGTATGGACATACATTTGCATATATGTGTTATATATGTATATATATACATATATACACAGTAAGTAGTAAATTGTTGTGTGTATATATACATACCAAGTCTAATGCAAATATAAAATTGTGTATATATGTTTACACATATACATGTATACATATATTTATACATATGTGTATATAAATATATATATACATATATGCACACAGTATGTATATTTGCATGTATATATATAAAATATAATACAGTATATACTACATACATGTATTTATATATACATATATACATACTGTGTGTACATATGTATATATATATTTATATATATATTTACCATGTTTCATGCAAATATATCACATAGGTATTTATGTATGTATGCACATTTATTTATATGTTTATATACTGTGTGTGTGTGTATATATATATTTATATATATATACACACACATATATATGTATATATATACATATATACATACCATGTATCAGGCAAATGCATACATGTATGTAAATATGTATGTTTGTATGCACATATATTTGTATATATGTATGTATGTATATATGTAAGTATAAATATATATAAACATATATATGAGTGTGTTTTATGAACTGATTGAAAAGCAAAGATGCTCAAAGTGAAACTTTGGCCAATTATTGGAGTTTGTCCATCAGATGATTCTGGAACTGATGAAAATATTTTCTTCTCTCTGTGTCCACAGATCTTCAGAAGAGCTGACAAGGACGGTGAGTACTTTGAGTCCACCTACTTTCACCTCCGTGTCACAGACTCAGGTGTGAACCATGTCATGGTCATAGTCAGTGTCACGATCACCTGATGATGGTGAACGGGTCATGTGACTTGTTGACTTGGACTCGTTGGAAGTGACTGACTAAATGAATCCAGTCACTGGTTTTAAACCTAGTTAATGAGCAGCTGCAGCAGCGACGGGTGGTTCCTCATTGTTTTTGTTTTAATTTCAACTCAACACAGACGGGAGATTTGTCGTCTCTGAACAACAGATGGACGTCCCCTGTCTGTCGTCTGTCAGAGCTGCTGCTGCTGCTGCCGCTGCTGCACCGCGCTGTATTTTTAGCTGTTTGTGACATTAAAGTGTTGTCAGTGTGTCAGTTAGCAGTTAGCCATGGTAGCAGCCTGGCTGACGAGTCTCTTCATCTTCTCTTCAGCTCCTCTTCTTTGTCTCCGTCCGTCCCTGGTTTCAGGACTGAGGGGATTTTTTTCACAGCTGACGAAATAGTTTGAAAAAAAAAAGTTTGACAAGATGAGGTAGACATTTGAGATGAGCTCAAATTCACCCTGAAGAAGAGGAATTAAAATACTTGGATTTAGTAGTTGGATAAGGAAGGTCCTCCTGAGGAACCTCGACCCAGGGTTTGAGACAGGGTGGAATTGAGCGAGGGCGCTTTTGGAAGAGTTCAATGTTACGGGTCTTGTCTCAAAGTTGGATGTTGGGAAACTGTTGGATAGAGACAAGGAGGCAGAAGAGAAAGTTGATCCAAACTCACTGCAAAGAAAGGACAAAAAAGAAAGAAAGAAAAATTAGGACAGAAGGAAAGAGAAAGAATGAAGAAAAGAAAGAAAGAAAGAAGGAAGGAAAGAAGGAAAGAAGGAAAAATTTGGAAATTAAACAAAGAAAGAAAGAAAGAAGGAAAGAAGGAAAGGGAAAAGAAAGAACGAAATAAGGAAGGAAAGAAAGAAAAATTAGGAAGGAAGGAAAGAAAATAGAATGCAAGAAGGAAAAAAGGAAAAATTAGGAAAGAATGAAAGGAAGGAAGGAAAGAAGGAAAGAAGTAAAGAAAGGAAGAAAGAAAGAAAGGAAGAAGGGACGAGAGAGAGAAGCAGAAGCTGGAGAAAATCTATTTTTATCCTCCTGACTCTCCTGGGAACAAAGCGGGGAAGCGTTCTAATGAGGGGGAGAGAAGAGGGAGACGCCAGCAGCATAGAGGAGTTAAAACAGAAGGAGGAGAACAAGGAGAAAACAGGTGGAGATTGACAGAGGGGGAGGCAGGAGGTGACAGAGCCTAAGGAAGAGGTGGAGGGGGAGTGAATAAAACCGTGGGGAGCGGCTGACCAGAGGCCGGAGTTGAGTCCTAATTGTCCCATGTCGAGTGTTGGTTCGTGACACAGGTTCTCCTTCCTCTTCACCTCCTCCGTGATTCTCCTGCCTTCGTACGTATGTATGCATTATGCAAACACATGCATCGCTGAGCAGCGCTGTGCTGCAGCGGCGTGGACCAGCAGCAGCATCAGACCCTGGTTTTCCCGCTTGTTCTTTCTTTTCTTCTCTCCCTCAAAGCCGTCGTGCTGCGGCTGCAGCAGCGTTTCACCTCATCACTTGCATCATTTCACTGAGCTGCTTTCATTCCCTGCACTCGGAGCGCGGCCTCCAACAGGCCGTGGTCAGCTGACCCGCCGCCATTTGTCGGTCGGTCAGTGAGTTAACGTTTTTGTCCCCTGTGACTGAATCCTCACTACTGTCCCAGAGTTAAACTGACTCTTCAAACAGAATAAAATCCCACAGTCATTATTTGTCAAAAACGGAAGAAAGTTGAGAATCTAACAACATTTTTTACTCTCTGAAATAGTTGAACACAAATATGATAAATAAAAAAGAAGAAGGTGAATCAGTTTAGAGCAGGGAGGTCAAACATATGGCCCACGGGCCAAAACTGGCCTGTTTGACCAACGAAGAAACGCTTCAAACTCTGAAAATGTTGTGCAAAATTATAATTATTTATATATAAAGTTCCATATATTTCACCTTTTCACATGAAAAATTTGGTAAAAATAGTCTTGACAGTTCATTGTTTCCTTATGGTTCTGGTCCGACCCGATGGACAAATTATTTTTTAACCAAGTAGGTCCCTGTAGGTCATGTCACCAACCAGAAATACCTGTATGTATTTTTCTCCCAATAGAACACTCCAAAGATAATCATTCCATTTTGGTGGCTGTTGATTGGTCAACAATTGACCGCTCTTAAATTACATTGACGTTTTTCCAAAGAGCAAAAACGATTTCCCGGAGTCTCTGCTCCCTGAACGCCTCATTGATTTTCACATTGAACTGTCATATAACAGTCAATAACTGGGTTTTTCTTTGTCACTGGTAAAACATGTCGATAGTTTTTGTTTCCTGTCATTTCTGGTCTAATGAGTCGATGCTGGTATCAACCCATACTGATGTAGAGGAGTTTGATCTCAACTGGTGATTGGCCCAAAACTGTGTTACTCAATGATGTTCTGCTGTGCTCCCCCTAGGGGACAGAAGTATTTTCATCCATCAAATTAAAATATTATTTATTTACAGTATTTAGCCGAGTTGGTGTCACTAGCATTCTCCATACAATTACCTGATTAAAAAAATTAGCTGCAATGCTGCCATCTAGTGCCTTTAAGTTGCACATGCAGCCTTTTTTTCTCCTTTTAACAATTTTTTGGACGTCATCAGTAAAAAAAAAACTCATGATGATTCTTACAGATTTTACATATTAATAATTGATAGTAATTGTTTCTCTAACTTTGTTGGCCCCCTTGTGGCCACAAGTAGGAGTGATTAGAAAATAATGAACTTAGCTGATGATGGAGAAGACGGTGAAAGAGTTGGAGATTTCAGACTTCTTCCCCACTTCTCTCCCCTCTCTTCCCTCCCCTTGGCCCAGTGACTCACCGTCCATCTGCTGGACACCGTCACGCTGTTCGCCGCGTGGACAGAAAGCAGACGGAGTTTAGCGGAGCTTGTTGATCCACACTGTCAGGAACAGACTGAGTGACAAACAATAAAGCTGTGAACCGAACAGGAGGCTGATGGTTCCTGTCCAGTGTGGCTCAACATGACGACAAATTCACACTTTCATTCACGCCTCCTGTTTCTCTGCCTTCCTTTGAACTGGAGCAGAATCAGAAACAGAATCGGAAGATGTTTTTTATTTTTTAATTTTTGTCAATGTCTCATCTTCCATCTCTAACCCGTGGTAAGATCTCAGTCTGACTATCACCCAAATCACACTGCACCAGACTGTGACCCATTCTGTGGGTGGTGAGGCTTCTCCAAGATTCTGTCTAATTTAACATATACAGTTGGTGGCCGAGCTCTGAAGTCACTCCGTTCCACAGCAGCCTTCTTCAGTCCATCTGCTTGTATCTCAAATGCATTTTCCCCATAGAAATGGCTAAAAAACAACAAATTCATTCCAGAAATATACCAATAATTAATGAAATTCAATCATTTTATAGATTAAAATATAAAAAATGTTTAGTTATTTTGACGTGATCATCATCAGAAATTAGCAAATATACAGTGTGGGTCAGTGCAATTTTCTCAGGTTGCCACATGAGGCGCTGTTGACTCTATATTTCAACGGGCACCAACTTGTGCCTGTGAGGTAGGTACTGTATATAAGGCTGGAGTGATAACCACTATGAAACCACTCAACTCCTACCCGGGAATCAAATTCCGGCCGTAGCAGTTAATCCGAACCACCTATGGATGTCCGATATATCGTCCCACCAATAAATGTTGTGCCAATATCAGCATACCTTTTAATATCGGATCATATTGGTATTGGTTTTCCCACCAATATTTATAATCCAATGCTGCAAAGCCGTGGTCTCGGCAAATATATCGGTATCGGTTCATAGGTATCGGGAATTGAAGGCAATATCGGTTAATGTTGGTGTTGGTGAATGTTATATCGGACTGGAAAAACTGTTGTATATGAAAGTTAAAGTCACTAGATGGCAGCATTGCAGCTCATTTTATTAAAATACTTTAATAATCAGGGGACTGTAATTGGAATGCTAGTGCCTAATAGTACATAATTTCGGAAAAGACTTCTGTCCTCTAGAGGGAGCATGGTAGAAAACAATTGTATTACACTGCTTTAACTCGTCACCTTAGTGAGCAGGTTGTAGTTCACGTCCTTGACCACCAGGCTGTTATATATCGTATCAGTTGATATTGGTTTTGGACAATATCTGTATATCAGGAAGAAATGGAATAGTTGAGATTCCAACAACAATTAACACTGTTGACCTGGTTAAGGTCAGTGTTAGTAAATGGCTTAGTTGTCAGAAGTGTGGAGTCATCATTTTGGAACTCACTGCTGCTCCCAGTGGACGGCTCATTATTCCTGGTCAGTGATGCCAATTGGGTTTGACTTCTCTGTCAGACTTGGCAACGTTGGAGTTGTTTTTTTTTTTTTTTTCTTTTCTGTGGATAAATCAGCAGTAATTCTCTGAGGAGCAGTCGCCAGAAAACAAACTCAACTGTCGAATTTGTTTCCTGGGAGAAGGCAGCGAGGGAAGTCTTTAGTGCATCACTGCTCTGGCCCTAATGAAAGAAGGAGAACTTTAGAAACCTCAGCTCAGTTCTGCTCAGACGTGGCGGGAAGTTCCTGCAGCAACGGCCGTAAACATAATTAGGCTTAAGTCTCGGAGAGAGAACGTTTCTCTGTTTTCTGCCGTTTGATGTCGGAGGGAATGGAAGCAAATTAACGCTGCGTGTTATTTCAAGCAGAACAAAGGCAGAAACAAACGGTTAGAAACAAGAAAGAAGAAACGCAGGGATGAGAAAGAAGATCAGGAGAAAAAAATAGAAGGTTCGGAGGGTGGAGAAGGTTGAGTCTGACCCAGAGCCTCCACTCCAGTGTTTATTCAGTGAGAAGATTCATGGAAACAAACAGGATTCACCAACTGTCAGGTTGGACATTTACTCATCTACAAAACGAGGACGGATGGACAGCAAACTTCTTGTCATTGTGGTCCACACCACTGCACACAACCAAATATGACATCTTCATTTAACCCATCATCAAAGGAGCAGGACGGCGCCACGGTCAGTGGATCTCAATAGTTACTTGGAGGTTGATGGAATCGAACCTGGAACCCTCTGGACCCCATCTGGTTCCTTGACCATTAGGCCACTACTGCCTTAATGACGAAACCATGAAGCATAAACAAAAAGAATTCCTTTTCGCCAAATGGTTATAACATGTTTGTACTAGGGGGCACCACTGAGCTGAACTGATTAGTCCAGTTCTTTTTTGGGGACTTTATCGTGAAAACTTCCACTAGGGGGCAAAAGCCAGTGGTTTTTTTTGGTGCCGATATAATGGTGAGAATGCGAGACAACAAAATAATTTCAATACCGGATCAGTTGGGACCTGGGCTGAAAGGTGGAGGTGGAAAATGTTGTCTCGCTGTGGCGTAAGAACTTCCAAACTTCTATTTTCAATCACATCCCACATGAGCCTCGTCTCGTAATTCCAGACCTAATCTCCACAGATGAATTCCCGGAATCATTCCAGGTTTCATTCCGTGTGAATCCATTCTCAGACTGAAGATTTAACAAAAACCTTTTCTGGTTCTGATTCCATTTATTTTAAGACGTGTCGTCTCTGTAGGACGTTGTCAAGATGTCAGAGCTTCACAGAGGACATTTCCTGAGCATCTGAATTCCTGGTCTCACTCTCAGATTGTTCAATCTCAGTCAGTGGAATGGTGTGGTCCTTAACTTCCCTCTAACTCTTTAACTCTTGACCTGTTAACCAGACTATAACTAGCTTCACCCTGGGCTATTGCATAAAGATGATAATGTGTCCAAAGATTGACAAAATAGTCCAGGAAAAAGCTCTTCTAGCCTTTTTTTGCAGCATGGTGGCCTAGTGGTTAAGGAGACAGTCTGGGGTGCACAGGGTTTAGGGTTCAAATCCAACACCACCAAGTTACCACCATGGACTCACAATATCTGCTCACTGTCCCCTTCAGTGATGGTTTTAATGTGAGGACACAGTTGGTTGTGTGCAGTGAAGTGGATCACAGTGACAGAATGAAACAGAGCTCAGATTTTTGTTCCAGTTGGAGAAAAGTCACGTGTTTCTTCTGTCAAAGTCTCCAAGAAGGTGGAGATCTAGACTGGAAACATAACAGATCTTCTGCTCGTCTCTGCTGCCTCGCGCCGCCGCTCATGGTAACTGTGTCATGTTGGTATAATTACCTGCAGTCTTTAATCACTGACATCGCTGCTAATGAGCCCCCGGGAGTCGAGAACTCAGAGGGAGAAGAATGACAGGAGACAAGGAGACGAAGACAGGGAGGAGGACGATGAGGAGGAGGAGAAGTTGATGGCTAGGAGGCGTTCTACAAGATTAGTGGAACATCCACACATCAAATTCAACCTCTGCATTTGACTCATCACTAAAGTGAACATTGGACAGCCTTAAGGGTCCAAGGAGCAGTGGGTGTGGACGAAGACCTCATTGTGATCCTGGCAACTGGTGGACTCGAACCTTAAACCCTCCACGTTCAAGTGCAGTTCCTTAACCACTAGGTCAACACTGCTCTAAGATAAGTCAAGAACTTCACTTCAAATCTTCACCAACAGCAGAAAATTAAAGTGACTTCACATCTACCATCATCAGGGTTGTCAAACATATGGAGTCTGGGCCAAAGTTGGACCACGAGAGGGTTCAACGCGGCCCGCCTGAATAATTATAAAGGCAAAAAAGATGCACAAATACTTCATATAACAATTTTATTTAGAAAATAAACTATTCTGATACTGATTCAGATATTTATTGAATCTAAAGTGAGTGAATATTTAGTGAAAGTAAAACATGGTGCATTCAGGTTCCTCCTGTGGTTGCAGGAGATTGAATATTGGTGGGTGGAGAACTTCAGGTGAAGGAAGTGTCTCTGTTCAGCGTCTCGGTCATGTGGATTCAGATCAAAGGTTTGGGGATGAAGACTCTCTTTGAAGGAGTTCTTCTTCTCCACTTCCTGTGGTTCCCGACCCTCGGCTGGTTGGAAATCAATTTTTCCACTTTTGGGTCGATTCCCACGGCTTTATAACTGACTGGGAAAACAGCAGGTTGTCAGAGATGGAGGGGAGTGTCTTCACACTGGTGGACGATGAGTCCTGGGTCACGGGTTTAGGAACTGGACCTGGTTAGTTGTTCTGATGGAGCCAGATTGGATCGAATCTTTTAATCTCCTATTTAGTCAGTGTTTGATGTGGTTTTAGCCTTTTATAAAAAAAAAAAAAAAAAGAAGCAATTGAAATTATAAAAGTGGATAAAATAATCCAATCTAATCTAATCTAATTTAGTCTAGTGTAGTCTAGTGTAGTGTAGTGTAGTGTAGTCTAGTCTAATCTAATCTAATCTAATCTAGTCAAATCAGGTCTAATCTAGTCTAATCTAATATAATTTAGTCTAATAAATTTTAATCTAATCTAATCTAATCTAGTCTAATCCAGGCTGATCTAATATAATTGAATAGAATAACCTAATTTAATCTGATCTAGTCTAATCATATCCAATCTATTCTAATGTACTCTACTCTACTCCAATCCAATCCATTGCAATCTAGTCTAATATAATCTAGTGTAGTCTAATCTAATTCAATCTGATCAAATAAAATCTAATCTAATCTATTCAAGTCTAATCTAATATAATAAGGTCTAATAAAGTCTAATCTAATATAGTCTTATTCTTCTTTTGGATTCTGTCCTAGTGCACTCTAATCTAATCTAATAAATAAGTTATCTTTTTATATTTTATAGTTTTTATAGTTTACAGTTGAATTTTCAAAATAGTAGAAAAATCTCTTTTTTTGTAGATTTTCTTTTATTCAGTTTATCAGATATTTTATTTTAATAAATAATAAACAAACATGTTTAGATGACGCTGCTAATGTTCTTGTTCTTTTACTTTAAAAACTGATTATTTTTTTTTATTAAACCCACATCCTTGAGTCGTCCTTTTTTCTGCTCCATTCATTTTTATGTCTTCTTCTCTTTCTTTCTTTCTTCCTCCCTGCTGTTAAAGCTGCGACAGAATTCTCTTTTTTTTTTTTCTTTCTCCTCCTAAAACCCTCCACAATAAAATCCCTGCTGCATCGACTCCAACAGCCTTTGGGATGATTGACCATTAGGGGTCTCCAACCCTTCATCCTTCTACTCTCTTCTCTGCTCCCTCTGAGCTCCTCTTCACTCTGCTCCCAGCTGTCTCTCCTCGTCCTCCTCCTCGTCCTCCTCCTTGTCCGTCTCCTGCTGTCGTGGTGTCATTTCCCCTCAGCTCCTGGAGGCAGAAGAAATCTGTCCAAGAAAACCTTTTGGGGTTTTTTCTATTTCAGTAATTGAAGACCAGAGCGTTCTCTGATGCGGTTAATTTATCAACCCTCCAAAACATCTCTGTCGACAGACATTATTCGCTCGACATTTTCATCAGTCTGTACCAGCACAACGTGATGTCACATGATCACCTACAACTAAGAGTTTCCCCGTGTTTGTTTCTATGCAAAGAAGTTGAATTATATAAGAAAATATTCTGATTTATTTAAACATAATTTGACAAAACAACATTTTTACTTTTAAAAATCTATCAAGTTGGGCCATATGTTGCATTCTTTTGGGCCGGTTCTTGCCCACGGGCCTTATGTTGACAGTTCTCCAAATTAATTGTTGTATCAATTGAACATTAGATCACATTTTTAGAACTGGTGTTTGTTGGTGGTCAGTGAACGCATCGTGACCTGGCAGCCTGTCACTCATCTGTGGGTTCTGGTTCCGGAAGTGAAGAACTATTGGGTGGTGTTTTTTTTCTATCGTCTTGTCCAGAACTGTTGGAGTAATGATACGTTAGGTCCTCGCTCGTCTACGCCCCCTGGTGGCCGCGACAGCTCTGTTGATTGGCCTCATTGGACTAAAGACAAAGATAAATCCTGCAATCAGAGGTCGAGGCGGTGGAACTCAATGCAGCTCTGATTGCAAACATTTGTGTCTGTTTTAATCACTCAGCCCTGGAACCGATGGATGAGTCAGAACCAGGTCTAAACAGTACTGTAATTATCCTGTGAGTGCTTCAGGAGTGGAGGACAATGATTGGTTTACAGATGTCCCTCATTACTGTCTCCACAAACGGACGCCCAGATCAGATCACAGCGTGTGTGTGTGTGTGTCCATCCATACATACTGTGGATGTGTAGAAACCAGAGCCTGTGGACAAAGTAAATGAATACGTTTTCATTGGATAATGGGAAACTAGCGTCCCAAAATAACACACTCATTCATTCGTCTTCATCTGCTGGGTCACAGGGCCAGTTGGCTCCGCCCACATCACATTACTCCACCCTGTCAGCCTTCCTGTGGGTCAGGGTGGTGTTATGATCACAGCAGCTCAGTGGCAGCCTGGCAGCTGGAGGATTAGAACCTGAAGCCTTGGGAAGTTATATTTACTGAAATATAATTTGAAAACAAACCTCACTGATGTCGGAATCAGGATCGGAATAATTTTAGGCCCCCACTGTCTCCAAATAAAACCCTTCAGTCTAAATCAGAGGTGTCAAACATATGGCCAGGGGGCCAAATATGGCCCACCAGCCAGGTCAATCTGGATCACTTCATCAATTTTGAAAAGAGAAAATCCAGCCAAGAATAGGAATAAATGAGACTAAAAGAGAGAGAAAAAAGGAATAAAAGGCAACTCAATGTAACAAAAACAACAATTTACCAAAACAAAAAAAAGTTTGGTGCCATCTAGTGGATTAACAGCCACGATTACACAGCTAAATCTATCTATCTATCCATCTATCTATCTGTCTACCTGTCTGTCTGTCTATCTGTCTGTCTATCTGTCTGTCTGTCTCTCTATCAATCTGTCCTTCTGTCCTTCCGTCTGTCTTTGCCCTGGGACAATTCTTTGGGGAAAACATCCCATATTAAAATCATTCAATTTCCACTTTATTGTTGGCCATAAAAATTAACGTCAGGAACATTTCGTGGGCCACATAAAACTAACCAAGTGAAAGGTTGGCTCCCTGTGGTTCTGTCTTTGTGGGGACCATAAAATGTTCCTTGTGATGACAACTTTATTAAAGTAAAAATCAGATTTGCTAAAGATGTCAGAGGGAGGTGCTTTAAATCATGGTGCCCAACCCCTGGTCCACGGACCGGTTCTGATCGGCAGGGCCGAAGATCTTGCTTGTTGCCCAGATTAATAGAATCAATCCTTCAGTAATCCTGCTATGTTACCAGTCCCCAGATACGCCCCCTGCTGGCCAAGATGTTTTTGGTAAATCATTTTTGGCACCAATGCTTTAAATAATAAATCAGTGGTTCTGGGCTGAGCTTTGGTCCCACACCAACAGAACCAGGGACATTTTACCTCCTATATTTGTTTTATCCAATTATTC
This sequence comes from Paraplagusia blochii, assembly GCA_016785265.1. Taxonomy (NCBI): domain Eukaryota; kingdom Metazoa; phylum Chordata; class Actinopteri; order Pleuronectiformes; family Cynoglossidae; genus Paraplagusia; species Paraplagusia blochii. The sequence continues at coordinate 80,789 of JAFBJS010002801.1, read as the reverse complement.
AAGTTGGTGCCGACCATCTGGAACCAGTCGCCACAATCTGACACTTTAACAGTAGGTTGTTGACGTGAACTCTACACCCCCGGTGCTGTTCCATGACACAGAGTGAAAAAGTGTCATGTTTCTGGGCCGCGTTGGTATTTCAGTGACATTAAACTGTCTCGGTTGTGGAGAGAAGCTACGGCCTGGTGCCGAAAAAGTGCTTTTACCAAATCTGTCTTCACTGCCAAGCAGCGTCCATTTACTAACCTTTAATGTCCGTGATATTTTACAAGGCGTTCGCTGACAAAAGTAAAAAGTCAAGATTTTATATTTATATATGATAAAGGTTATTTATGTCCATTTTTCCCCAACTGTTTTAAGGGAACCCGGTGTCTTGATACGCTGACAACACTGTCATTTATTAAACAAAAATCTTTTTGTGAAAACCAAAATTTTAAGAGCAGGTAGAGACTGATACAGTGGTAGGATGTCCTACCTGGCAACGCACGACCTTGGTATCTACAGCTGCAGCATTAAATCTTCTTCTTCTTCTTCTTTTTCTTCTTCTTCTCCGTATCTCGTTTTTGCCACAGCGATTTCCATCTCACCCTGTCCTCCGCATCCTTGACTCCAACTCCAACCACCTCCATGTCTTCTGTCACTGCATCCATAAATCTCAATCTTACCCGGTAGCTCCATGACTAACACTACTGTCCCTCCTCTGAACATGTCCAAACCATCTCAATCTGTCTTCTCTAGCTTTTCTCCAAACC
>JAFBJS010002801.1:40475-69590 GCA_016785265.1 Paraplagusia blochii | reverse complement strand
TGGAGAAAAAGCTAGAGAAGACAGATTGAGATGGTTTGGACATGTTCAGAGGAGGGACAGTGGAGACATTGGTAGAAGAATGATCCTAGAGATGGAGACAAAGAGGAGATTGATGCATGCAGTGAGGGAGGACATGGAGGTAGTTGGAGTCAGAGAACACGATACAGAGGACAGGGGGAGATGGAAATTCTTGACTCGCTGAGGCAACCACTGAAAAAGGGACAAGACAAAAGGACTTGGACCATACATGATCACAGGCCTCAAACTCTTGGTCCAAGGCCCAATCCGGGACATGTCAAGATCCTAAAAAAATAATTTCACCACTACAGCGCTGGATGACTTCAGAATCAAGTGTTGGGACAATGTCCATGTATTGGAACAAGGTAAACATTGGACATTTGATGGATGAAAATCAGGTTGAAGGAAAAAATAAATCTGAAACCTCTGTTGTGACAGACATTGGACCAGACACCAGTGAAATGGGACTGTACCACGCCTGAGGAAATGAGGTTATCTCATTTTGTGTTAGTTGACTTAGTGCTGTGTGTGTGTGTGTGTGTGTGTTTGCTGTTGAATTCCTGAGTGGTTCTAACCGGCCTGGTCTGACAGTGTGCAGTAAATTGGGTCACTGCTGAATTAAACACCAGTGTCTGTGCTTTCACTGCAGCAGCAGAGCAGCAGGTTAGGAAACAGTGGCAGCAGAACAAACAGTTCTGTCCAGACCGACGGTCAGGGATGGAGGGAAGTTTGGAAACAAACGGGTCCAAAGTCGTGGAGTAGACCAGGTGCCGGGAGACTTCGTAAAGCGAAGGGTTAGTTTAGCCCAAAACCGTCTTAGACACAGCTTTATTCAATAAGACTAACATTCTGCATTAAATCCCTTTATTGTTAAAATGAGCTGCAATGCTGCCATCTAGTGGCTATCACTTTTATACACGGCCGTTTTTCGTATTGCTGTTTTTAAGGGCACACATTTTGGCAGGAGGAGGAGGAAGATGAAAAAAAACATTATTAATTCTTACAGATACTGTATTAACAATTATGGTAATATTAGCTTGACAAGATGAGACCATTCTATAATAAGCAATAAATATATTTCATGTTCGGTATTCAGTGTGAAAAAACTAAAAACTGGACTAGGGTTCTGCCCCTGCAGGTTGATGATGGAAACGCACCCATTACAAACTAAGATCCTTTTTGTTTCGTCTTCTGGAATCAGAGCTCTAAAGGTTGGTTTTATTTCAGCTTCACTCCTGCAGGGGGCAGCAGTCAGGGCAGAGCATGGAGGCCGAGACAATAAAATAAACTCCAGTTGCCAAATTAGGAAAACACACCAGACTCGCTAATAATCCAATCCCACGGTGCTGTGAATCCACGGGGCGTTTGAATTCAATCTTTTTATTTTTTCATTTAGAGCTGCAGCGTGCTCTCCTGCCCCCCCCTGGATTGGGAGCTCGCTGCAGCGTGCTCTCCTGCCCCCCCTTGGATTGGGAGCTCGCTGCAGTGGTCCCACAGCTCACCCTGCAGCATCCAGTCAGCCTCGCTCAAGGACACGCACACTTTGAGGGCGAGGGAATGAATATTTGATATCTGGCTCTGCATCATGTCGTGAGAACAGACTCTCGGGCAGATGTACAGTAGGATTGGGTCGAAGCTGTGAAGAACCATTCCCTTCTGTTAAAACTGGTCCAGAACTCACGCCAGCAGCTCACAGTTGAAGCCAGGGAAAAAATGTTGTTATTCCAGAGCCGCTCTGTAGATAAATACAGAATAAAAAACCTCTAACTGCTGAACAGGATTCATTTAGTCCAACTCCACAGCCTGGAGCTCCATTATGGGCAGCTAACAGCTCTGCTAATCTGAGAATATCATCACGTCCAGCAGGAAGGCCCAGAGAATGATTGGATTGATTGTGTTCTGCAGAAACATCCCATATGAATGGACTTTCTCCAAAATAGAAACTCCGGCGACAGAGTTTGGAGCCGTGAGTTCATTCTTCACACAGACGCCGTGAAAAGAGTCAGTAATTGCCTCTCCTGAGACCCTGGAGCTTCTCCGCAGTTAGGAGATCTGAGGAGGAAAACCTAAAAGTCTCCAGCGCTACAGGAGTCTGAACCATTCTGAAGAATGAAAGGAAAACTCTACCTCTAAACCGTCCTGTCCTCCTGTCCTCCAAACCTCATGGTTTTCCATGTGGAGAAGTTCAGAATCCTTGGTCTCATTTTAGCAGAACTACCAATAGTCCAACCCGGTAAGAAGTGGATCCACGTTGTTAGAAACTGGACAGACGGAGGGTCGGGTAAATATAGAACCGCTGCTGCTTCTACTTTAAATTGTTCTGTGGGGAACAATTCCCAAACACAATAAACTGCACGCTGTTTGTTTTTGTTTTAATATAAAATATATTGGTCGCCGACCATGGCTGCCATTGGTGGCCCATGGAGCTGGACTAGACATGTAAATAAATATATATAAATATATTCCATATATTTATAAACAAGGCTCAAGGACCGGATAGGGCCCGTTTGGATTTTCTTTATCTGGTCTGACAAACTGAAAATGGAGGAAAAAATACTTATCTTAGTTCAAACTTTACATTTTTCTGCCTTTCAGTCGGTTTTCATGGGAAATCTTAAACCAGTGGCGCCCCCTATGGTCCATGTGTGGTACAGCCATTCTCGGTCCACTTCTTTCACATCTGTAACCATCATGTTCTGTGTCCGTCGGTCGACTCCGTGCTGAGGTTTCCGTCCCGCTCCACATCATCTGACCCCTTGGTGTGTTTGTGTTTTGCAGATGATGGTAAACTCTCCCTGGACGAGTTCCAGGCTTTCTTCTCGGATGGAACGCTGAACGAGGAGGAGCTGGAGAAGCTGTTTCACACCATCGACTCTGATAACACCAGGTCAGCACTCACTGCTCCTCTGTGTGTGTGTGTGTGTGTGTGTGTGTGTGTGTTCAGTGTGCTGTGACCAGTGTTTTTGATCAAGTCACATTATCTATTATGGAGAAAATAAAGGATTCATGCAGCTGCATCTCTGCTTTGTGTGTGTGTGTGTGTGTGTTTCTGTTTCTTTGCTAAAATGTATATAATTTGTCCAACTGCCTCTAAACGTCCCGCCCACTTCTGAAGCTGCTTTTATGTTTGACTTTTTTCTTCCTCCAAAGCCCTTTCACCTTTAGGGATCGTAGGAAAATCACAATATAAGAAAAAAAGAAGCACAAACAGTAAAATACCATTTAAATAATTATTATGTAATATTGTCCTTATTTAATGTTATTGGCTGTTTTTCCTCATAGTAAAAGTTCCTTTATACAAATCTTGGTTTTGGTAAAATTTGCTTAAATGCCACATTCGGTCCTGGAACCTCAATCGCTTCATAACACTGATTAAATTATAATATCGGCTTCATTTTGGATCAGAAATTAAGTATTTGGAAAATATTGGCATATCTGATCACTGTAGTTAAAGTGACCAATCAGGGTGAGGAGTAGGTGTGTGGTGGCTTAGACCACTCCCACTCTCGGCTGCCGTCTGTTATGGAGAGAATAGTCTGAAAAAGTAAAAAGGTCCGGGTAAAAAGAGTCTCAAAAATACAAATTCGTATGCGCGCAGTTTTACAAATTAAAAGCACAATTTTGTTTGTGTGTTCTTCTCAGAATACGCTAGCATGCTTACGAGTGTGTTTTTTAGACTATTCTAGGTCCATAGTCTGTAGCCAACACACGTCTTTGATGGCCTGATTGTCTTTGTATGGACTCGTCAACCGGCCAATCAGCTCGTCCGCTGATTTATACAACCTGAGAATCCTGAAGTTCCACCAATAAAACAACAGATAACAGACCTGTTTAAGGGTTTGCACCATAGTGTATTATATATAAATAAACAGAAGCACCCCCAGGCCCCAACAACACCCCCTCACTCCCCCCGACTCCCCCTTTATTCTAAATCAGTGCAGTAAATGGACCGTGGAACTGACGCCAGGCATCTTCACCTCCTGGAAGCCAACGCTCTGTTTGTAAATCTTATTTTGCTGCAGTGAATGCAGTCGTAGAAAGTTTTCTTTCTCATTAGGCTTAAGTAGAGTTGGCAGCTGCACGCCAGGCCTCAGCATTATCATGTGACAGCAGATAAGGTTATTGATTGGCTGGAATAAAAGTAGAAATGACAGCGTAAGCGTTTCCTGTCTGAGCAGGAAGTTGATGGATGTTTGAGGAGAAGTGTAGGGACAGAGACAGAAGTAGAAGAAGTCTCTTTTCAGCTCCTTCTCAGAGGTTTTCCCGGTCCTGAATTTGATACTCGATACTATACTTTATATACATATATATGTATATGTATATATATATAAATGTATAAATGTATATATATACTCCTGCCTCTCTTCTCCAAGTCCTCCATCTCTGCTGTTCATGCAGACAATGGTGAAGAACCATCTGTCAAACAGTCAACTGAGCAGAAGTGATGAGACCATCACAGTTGTCAGACAGCTGTCAATCATGTTAGCACCTCCCCTGCTCCTCCCTCCTCCCCCCACATGTTTGAAGTACCTGGTTACCTGGTTACCTGGTTACCTGGTTACCTGGTCACCTGTTCTGTGAATTCTGTATGTTTTTCCAAAGACTTTCCTGTTTCTGATCCTTTTCTCGTTGTTCTCCCCACTCCTTCCTTCCTTCCTTCCTTTCTTCCTGCCTTCCTTCCTTCCTTCCTTTCTTCCTTCCTTCCTTCCCTCTGCCACTCGGCGGGTGCTGTAATAGTAATGTTGACACTCGGGAGCTCTGTGGTAAGGAAACACACATACACTGCCCTCATTCTCTCTTATCTATTATTAACAAGTGTTTCTCCAATAATTTAAATTTATTCTCACTTTTTTTCTAATATTTATTAAAACAGCAGTGAATTAATTTAACCTCAGCTAAAATAAATAAAAATCTTTGTTTCCCAAACTCTGTCATTTGATGTCACTAATCCAATGTTTTGTATTTATTTCAGACTACTTTGCCAAACACATGGGAGATTATGAGGGAGTCCTGGCCTCACTGGAAACTCTCAACCTGTCCATCCTCAAAGCCATGGACTTCACCAAAAAGGTAGGACTGGGCTCTGAGCTCTAGAGCTGATGCTGTCTGATGGTGTGCCACAGGGACACGTGCTCGGTCTACTCCTATTTAAAAGAGAGAGAAATTCAAATAACAATTTTGTTACTTTTTCTTTATTTATACCTTGGAGCAGCGTCTCAGTTTATTCTGCACAGTCCAATAATACGAAAAAGCATTTGAAAAATGTTGAACTAACATCGTAAAAAAAGAGAGAGGAGTCTGGACCAGGTCCAGGATCTGATGCAACACCAGAGCAGTGTCTGTATCAGTGTCTGTATCAGTATGTGTGTATCAGTATGTGTGTATCAGTATGTGTGTGTACTCCACCATCAGACGGTCAGGATCATGAATAAATCAGATATCATCGCAGCGGTTCTGAACAAAGACACTGAGCGACAGCAGAAGCAGAGTTTTCTGTCAACTTTGATCAAAGTCTATGTCATAAAAATCGTCTTCCTTCCTGCTCTGTGTTGCCTATGTTTTGGCTGCAGTACCATGCTACAGCCAGCAGGGGCAGGGCCTACCAAAATCTTTGGTGATGAAAGTGTGTTTCATTGTTTTGTTGTTTCTCTTTGGTTCGTTGGCGTGTGCCTCAGTGCAAGAAGGTCCCTGGTTCGATTCCACATGGTTTGGTCTTCAACGTGACCACAGGTGTGGGTGGAGACCCTACGTGAGCTGAGACTGTTTTTGTGTCCCTCACTGTGGCATTTAGATTCATGGTCAGCAAGTGTGCTGGGCCTGTGGTCGCCATGACAACGAGCCACTGATAGGACGTCGATTAGAAAAGCACTTTTCTCTTAAAGTGCTTCACTGCTCAATAGTTTGCAGGAGGAGATGAGATCGAATTTCCAAAGTTCTTGATTTTCCTTCCATGTTTGTTTGTTTGTTTGTTGAGGAAAGTCGTGGCCTGAGGCTGGGTGGAATGGAACTGACTCACTGAAAAATGTCTCTGTCAAACTCTTTGGAGTTTTAGATTAAACTCGTAGCATCTGTGGACATTATTTAGGAGCCATGTTTCCAACCCCTGGTCTGGGGACTGATGTTGGTCCATAGATTAGATTGAAGTCATGTATTTATTCAAAGATCATCTGGTTTTGTCTCCTTGTCTGAGTCTCGTTGACTTTGTGATTTGATCCACTCTTCACTACAGCAGAGGATGAAATGATCTGGACAAGAACTTAAAGTGGACGTGGGAACTGAGGGACAAAGACTGTGGATGGATTGATAAACAGATGGACATTTGTTAAAGGAAAACTGACTCTGAGTTTTTACAGATGAGGGAACAAGGAAAAGAAAAGTTGTCCTTCATTTCTGTCGTTGTTTCTCAGAATAAATATTTTCTCACTGAGCTCTGAACGCCTCCCAGCAAGAATGCATGAATTAAAAACACCAGCATCAGCATCTGAACATAGGGTGGAGGAGGGAGAGTGGGTGGAGCTGAAGGACTGAGTTTGCTCTCAGTCACAGCAGAACTCTACAGAGGTTGGACGTCCAGGGTTGGTTCAGGTCCCAGTGAGAATTGATTAGTTCGTCCAGTGAACATTAATGCAGAACAAGAGAGAGAAGCAGGTTGAGGGTGGGGGTGTGGGGGGGTGGGGTTGTAGCTGTAATCAGACTTTTGTCCTAAGCACCTAACTACCCCCCGCCCCCAGCCTCCACTGTACACCACCCGCAGTACTTTATCAGCTGATGAACGCCAGCCTGTAGTCAGTGTACTGTGCAAGTCAAACGCCTCGGTGAGATTATTCATCTGGAATTTATTTCCCAGAAGTCCTGGCGGCGCTACACCGCGGAGACCCGGGCCAATTCTTGCGATGTAAGGTAGAACGGGTAAAATTACAGCGAGGCCCGTCCGTTAAAAATGTTGATGTTACACATTTCTGCGGCGTGAAGTACATTAACCTCCACCACTGACACCTTCTGCAAATGGTTTCCTACCTGTTCAGTTTGGGTCTGCTGGGACCGGGGGTGGTGCTGGTGCTGCTGGTGGTGGGGGTGGTGGTGCAGAGGCGAGGGCCGAGTCAATGTTGGGGATTTGATTCTCCACAGATTATTTTGCGGCCCACGGGCTGAACATGCATTTGATGTTTTGGATTTTAGCCACGGAGAAACCACATGCTGAACAGTGCCTCTTGTGGCAGATGTCTGATATTGGCAAAACACTTAATTTCTAATTCTGATCTCAGCCCATACTGATGTAATGGTTCAGTGGTGGTGGAGGAAGTCCAGTGCTGCCTGCTCTCTAAGAGATGGAGCCGAGAGATGGAGTGTTTGTGTGAAAAAAAAATAAAAAATTACGTAAAATACTTCTAGACTTTTCTATCGCCTCAAGAAGCGTAATAATAACTTTAATTACTAAGATAATTTCATAATAAGATTGAAGTTTGAAGGGTCGGAACTAAAAGCCAAGTGACCTGCAACAGGGCTTCGGGCCATAGTTTGCCCAATACGCAAATTAAGGAAGTGCTCAATTATCCGCTGTTATGCCCCCTAGGGGACAGAAGTAATTTTTCATACCCCCCGCCCAAAATTGCCTGATAACATGATTTTTTTTTCTGTATAACCCACTATAAAATTGACTGGAGGTAATACCACTAATGGTGGTCCAATGGAATGTAGTTAAAGGCGGGACGCACTTGTGTCATAAGTGTATTTGTGTGTGTTTGCGATCGTCCTTCCTGTCCCACTCCCACAGGGACGGACAACACGCTAATAATTCATTCAAATGTGATATTTCCCTTCACCTCATGAAGTATTCATTACTCTGACCATTGAGGTATCAATTAGCAGAAGATCCGTTAACTCCAGAGGCTGCGATCACGCCCACAAAAAGCCCCGCCCACCTCTGACATTGGTTCCAATTGCGTCAATTTTTTATCAGGATTATCACCGTGATTCGCAAGGTAATTGGTGGAATCGGAACCAGTTGTGGTGGACTAGATGATGATAAGTTTATAACACCGCCCCCTTATGGTCACTGCTGAATCTGTCTCCAGTTTTAGGTGAAAGCTTTTTAAAGATAAAAGAATAAAAGAAGCTGTGAGGAGCTTGAAATAAAATCCACTTTAATGAAACCTTAACCTGGCAGTTATTAGGTCTGGCTCTGAGGGTTACTGAAATGTCTGCTGGGATTATAGCGCCCCAGCCAGGCCTTGGCTTGTCATGAACGGATTTATAATCCTGGGATATAATCCAGAGGGAGGATGCTAACTCAGAGAAATCCTTCAAACTCTCCTTTTTTATTTATCTTGCTTCTTCTTTTGCTGCTTTTCCAGCTTTTCCAGAGCTTTTTAATTGGCTCCTGTGCAGGTGGAGAATAAGAAAGCAGTTTCCCATGAGTGCATGTGTTTCAGCAGGAAGTGAAGGAAGTGAGAATTCATTAAATCTCTTGTCCAATCTGTAAATGTTCTCTGTAACGAGCTGCTCTCATTAGGAATTTTTTTTTTTTTCCACCATCTTTCACGGAGCGACGGCTCCGTCTTCTCAACACACTTCAAATCTCGTTAAGTTTGTCGTTTTTCAACATCTCTGCAGAAAATTGTTTCGCACTGGTAACTGACCCTCCGCCTGCCTTTTAACCAACGTTATCCTGCTCCTCATCTTCCTCCTCCTCCTCCTCCTCTGCCTCTACCTCTCATCTTCTCCTCTTTTATCTCCTCCTTATCGTATCACACTTGCCCCGGAGCTGTTGTCACCTCCATCTTTACCTCCTCAACCGTTCCTTTCTTCCCGGAGATAAAGGTGAAGTAGATCAAGGAGCAGAGGGAAAGCTCTGCTCTCTACACAATGAGGGGGGAGGCCAGGAAGATGGAGGGAGGAGGGAGGGCTGGTTAAACAGGGGAGTGGGGGAGGTGAAGTGAGGAAGGTTTGGGGTGAGGGTGGAGATGGATGTGAATAAACTGATAAAAAAAATAAGAGAGAATGAATTTAAAGAAAAAAAACAACCCTGTATTTTCTCCTCAGACGTCTGTTCATATCTGTATCTGAACTCAGAGCCAACACTTCCATATTTCAGAGATGACAAAAAAAATTAAATAACTCAAAGTTTGTCTTCCCTGGAGAAAAAAAACATTATTTTTATTCCTAAGTGTTTGTTTTTGGAAGCCGAGGAATATTTTAGAGTATGTTTTGGGAACAGCTGCCGTTTACAGAAGCTCAAAATTGTGTCAACACTGTCAGCGTGTGCAAAGCTGGTGTCCACGGGTTACCGTTACTATGGCAACCAAGGAGCAGGATGCTGCTGCTGCTGCTGCTGCAAGGGAGCCGGGCGCAGAGTAAGAAAGTTTTGACTCCAGGAGCAAGGAGGGAGCGTGACGGAGAGGAGGAGAGGAGACGAGGACACAGTGGGGAAGAGAGGGAGGGGAAGGAGGAGAAAGAAGTGAAGATGGTGAGATAAGTGAAGAAGTCCCACTGAGTGAGCATAAGAGAGGAGGGAAGGTCAAAGACGCAGCTTGACATCACTCACCACTGCCATTAGAGAGAGTAAGGGAGGGATGGATGGAGGAGGAGGAGGTGGGAGGTGGGAGGAGGTGGGAGGAGCAGAGCTTAAGGTTTTATTCCGTCTTTCTGCTCCAGGGTGAAAGGAAACATTTCACCTTCTTCTTCCTGTCGTGTTCAGCAGCATCTGTGGTGACAGATGTTTGACGGAGTTGAATGTTTAAGGTTAAAGTTTCTGCTCCACCTAAATATGTCCTCGTCCAGATCTGTGTCGTCTTCTTCATGCACCTCAGACCCAGTTTGGGCTGCAACCTTCATGGGTTTGAACACGTGAATCAAGTTTGACCCAAGTCCTGAAACCGAAGATAAAGAAGTGTCTCTGCTCCATCTTCCCTCCTCCTACCTTCTCCCTCTTCTCCCTGGATTCTCTGAGGACCAAGGAAGTTCTCATGATATCTGAAGAGTCCGAGCGTTGGTCGTGTCTCAGTGTGGGCTGGACTGTGTGTCCAGAACCCAGACCCACTTCCTGTCAGTCCTCGTCTTCCTTTCTCTTCGAGACTTTTGACAGAGTTGAAGTGATGAGTTATTGGGAGTCATTTGATCTTCTTCATGCATTAAACCCAAGTTAGGATGAACCACTAGAGGGCACACTTCCCTCCCTTCCATCCTGACTCCACTCCTGGCGACACCACTGCAGCAATAACAATTCATTTGTTCTTCATTTGAGTTTTAATTTCTTTCCGTTTTTATTATCGCTTCATTCATTCAGTGACTGCTAATTGATCAGGTGATTGATTCATAGTTCTGTCTTCAGAAAGAGACTAACGAGAGCGCCATCACCACCTTTGGAGGGTTGAGGGACTGCAGTAATTTGTAACAAAAAAGACACGACAATAAATTAGTTTATTAATTATTGATGAGTGAAATTATCAACAGAGAAAATGAACATTTATATTTGTGTTTATTAGATATTTCTGTATTTTATATTTATGGCATTAATGTTGACAGGACATAGAACATATATGCATATGTATTTATAACTTAGTATATTTATTACTCTTATGGGGGTACCATTGGGGAAATCAAGGTAACATTAATGTTTCCATTATTTCCCCTAATATATAAAAATACATATAGATATATATGGCTATATTTATATATATTTACATACACATATACATATATTTTGAATATATCTGAGTTTATCGATCAATAAAGCTCTGATCAGTTAAAATGCAGTAAAACGATCCGATGGATCGTATTTTTGTCCATGGATCAGTTTCCTGCTCTAGTGCCCCGCCCACAAATAGAACTGAACCGAATCGCATCAAACTGGATCGATGGTTTGATATTTCTATGAATTGATCCTGAATCGGATCGTAGCCTGGGAATCGGATCGTGATGTGAGTGAGTTATATACGGGCAGTGGTGGTCTAGTGGACAAGGAACCATGCAGGGGCCCTTAGGGTTCCTGGTTTGAATCCACCCACTTCCAGGTCACTCACTTTGGTGGTGGGTTTCCTTTCTTATATTTCTATATATTTTCTGGTGGATAGAGTGTAACTGGTGACACAGTTACTGTTGAGAAACAGTCCCTGGAACCTGTGTGTTCCCCCCACAGTGATAAGGAACCCGATATATTGATATATTGCCAAAATGCAGTTGCTTGGAGACATATTGGCTGTGGTTGCTATGATACCAATTTAATTGGTTGATGTGTGAAGCTGTGTGAAGGGAAACCGTGGAGGGTGGAGGAGGGTGGGGGTCCTCACACATTACACTCCTCTCCCACCACTGAACCACATCCAAAGGTCCTGACTGTGACAAAAACCTGACACAGAAATCAAAGATCAAAGTCGACACAACATCTTTTTAAACATATGGAGAAAAACATTTCTAAAAATACTAAGATCTCAATTTTTTATTTTTCTACTCTAGACTCTTGACGTCTTCACCAGGTTGTGTTTGTTGTCGTCTTGGTCCAGGGTTGACTCTTTGGTCCCATATGCAACATTGTGGTTGGTTGGACATCCCTGGGTCAATGGGGGACAGTAATAATGCCACTCATTTGTGTTATTTTCAAAATAAAATATAAATTATAAGGATTTTATTATTGTTCTCTGATCACTGCTGACAATGTGATTCAATGGAATTGGACACAACACCAAACAGTTCTTTTGGAGTTTCCGTCCATTCATGTTGGTGTCCTGCTTTAAACTCAGGTTTTCGTAGCATGGACTTTGTCTTCTAGGTCTTCCAGGTCCAGTCATGGTCATAGGAACCTTTACACCTCTCACTTGTTTAGAAGGTTCTAGTCTTTTATAATCTTAGATTATAGAGATTTTAATCTCTAAAGTCCCAAAGGTTCTTAGATCAACTTGGTCAGAACGTGATCTTCTCTCAGACCAGAACCATGAGACTTCATTTCACACATCACTAACATCTCATCAAGCTGCTCTGAGCGAAGGATTGGACCAGTTCATGGCGGTACCAGCCATTATGTTCTCACCCGTTATTTCCCATCAGCCACCTGGTCCATATGGTCCAATTGTCCTGACGTGTGTCATGATATAACAGTCCCTCAGGTGGCGCTCTACCTGAAAGTGTGATTGTCCTGATTAGGAGGTTGCAGGGAGGGTCGCTGTGGAGTGAAGTCCTCACAGAGAGGACGGAGTCGATGAGTTCATCTTCAGGTGGAGCAGCAGCAGCAGCAGCAGCAGGAAGGCTGAGTCAGGCTGGAGATGAAGGTCCTGAGTCTGCTGAAAACATCTGTGTCTGTGAGCAGATGACTCCATTCAGGCTGAGGCCACGAGAGCGGCCTGATCAATACTTATCAATACTTTGAGTGAATGAAATTAGACACTGGCTGCGTTTCATAATGGACTGATTGAGGAAAAACAGTCCACTGTCCGTGTCCGTCCTCGGCTGGATCCTGTCAAAGACTGTGTTTGGACGTCATTCATTCAACGTTTGAAGCTGTTTTATATTTAATACAATATAGAAATGTTAAAAGTCAAGGAAACATTTGTAAAAAAATAAATATTTGAAGAGAAAATATCCAGCAGTAATTTCAAATCTATCTATATATTAACTTTTATTCCAAGAAGAAGAAGCTTTACCTTGAACAAGACATTAGAGCAAATCTTCAACTGACGTCCACTCATTGTGGAGAATCTAACCCTAACCCTCCAGGTGAAAGAGACCTGCCTCACCCACTGAGGTTCAGCCAAGTACTTCTTCTTCTTATCTCGTCTTCGATGGTTTCTACACTGAAACCTCCTTCTCCATCTCCCCCTGTCCTCTCCATCTTCTACTCTGTCTCCAACTACCTCCATGTACCCCTACCTGGTAGCTCCATCTCTAGGATCATTCTTCTACCAATGTATCCACTGTCCCTCCTCTGAACATGTCCAAACCATCTCAATCTGTCCTCTCTAGTTTTTTCTCACCTCATTCCTGGTCCTGTCCATCCTTGTCTGTCCTAAAGTGAACCCTTCCTTCTAGAGGAAACAGCTGACCAAGTATTTGAATCTGTTTTGCTGAACTGAACTTATTTATACAACTTGTCATTGTAGAGTTTATTCTCTTCACTTTTAATCTTCTTCCTTCTTTTAAGCCTTTCTTCTCTTCTCCCCCTCTGGGCGAGGCAGGGGGCTGCACGTCTCTCAGCCTGACTCTGCCAGAAAATCCAACCAACTGATTCGTAACTTCATTTCTCTCGTCTGAAGCCAGGTTATTTCCAAGTATTGTCATATTTTCTAGTATAACTTTGTAAAGAGCTTAAACAACCAAACAGTACAAACAGAACAGTCATGTGATGTCACTGTGTCAGGTGACACCACCTGGTCTGTGGCAGCTGGTGGATTAGAACCTGAAGCCTCATGGATCCAAGTCTGATCACAGATAAGTTGCTTGGGGCCCCGGCCACTAGGAGGCGCCGGCCAAAAAACCTTTTTCTGCTGCGTGAACAGACAGAGCGAAGGACACAGAACATCTTGCTTAGAGCCCCAAGAGCAGTGTAACGAAACTACTTTTCTCGGTAACTAATAACGTAACGTGTTACTTTTCCCATTCAGTAACGCTGTTATTGTTACTTTTGTGTAAAAGGTCTCGTTACTTGTTACTATCTGTGGTCCAAATGGACGGTTTCTCGTGACCATGGAGAGAGGACTGTGTGGAGGCGGAGCCTGTCTGCTGTCAGTCAGTCATAAGTGAAAGATGGCCGTGCACATTGACTGAACCCATGTGTTGAAAAGGAGCAATGATTGGTTGCTGGATAGGTCAGTGCTTCTTAATCTTTTTCTGTTACGCCCCCCACTAGCAAGAAGAAAACAATTCGCACCCGGGGGTTGGGGGGGCGCCCCACACTATTAGAAGCACTGACATAGGTTAACGTTAACTGACATAGGTTAACATTTCAGGCTAAGCCAATCAGAAAGAAACCTCTACTTTCCTTATAAGGAAATAAATATTCTCTCACACGACACAGTAAATGGAGTTGAGGTTACGATAAAGATGCCTGTCAAATTGTCCAAACATTTATTTTGTTTTTATTGTTCCACTACATTTTATTATGAAAGTTGCAACAGAACGCAACATTAACTTTTTTAATGTGTTTTTAAAGTAAAGTAACTAGTTATTAGTTACTTTTATAATTTAGTAACAGGTAATGTGACTAGTTTCTTTTTCAGAGCAGTAACTAGGAAAGTAATAAGTTACTTTTTTAAAGTAAATTGACCAACACTGCTCAACGATGGCTTTTGATCATGAATGGTAGAAGTTTATGATCCAAAGATGTTACCGTCCTGTTGTTTCTAGTGAAACTCCGAACAAAGTGCAATCGATTTTCGTTTTCTGACTGTGAACATTAGTCACCTGACCAGGTGGTCTTCTCTCCATCCTCCCCATCTGCAGCAGGTGTCGCTGACGTCACGGTGGAGTCTGTGTTAATCCAACACTGATAAAACACAACAACATCTGTTGTTTTTCCAGCTCTGCTCAGTCAAGTGGCTAGAATTACTGTATGATTTCACTTCAGCCATGGAGTTTTAAAAATAGAGACTTTAATCACAACGCATCTGCTCCACTTGTTTACTCACACAGGTGGCGCTGTCAGCTGCAAGATGATTGTTTCCACTTTTGACATTTTAATCTTTTTTTGTTTATGTAAAAATGTAAAAACCTACTGGGTCGTACCCTCCACACGCTGCCAGAGAGGGAAACATTGCTGGTGATTACACTTGTCGGATGAGAGGTCCTCTCTCCTGTCTCACCTCCATCACCTCCACCCTCCTCCACAAAGACCTACCTCCATTTGAGGCACGGGAGAAAGAATAATTTCCCCTAACGAGAGCAATCTCAGTAATCACTGATTACTCCTCCAGTCCTGTGTAATCAGCCGCCAGCTTCACCACAGCCTGAGAGCGTGTGTGTGTGTGTGTGTGTGTGTGTGTGTGTCCTGAGAGCGTGTGTGTGTGTGTGTGTGTGTGTGTGTGTGTGATATTTGGTCAACCTTTCAGACTCTGTTTTTGTTAAAATTGCGACCTGTAATTATGCATGAACCTGTTCCCAATGCGGCTCAGAACAAGAGCCCAGATTCTGAGAGATGGATTTTTTTGACATATATGTGGCAGTGGACTGATGTCTCTCCATACGTTGACCAGTTTGATCATTATGTCTTTGTCAGAAGCTAAGAAAGTGGACTTGGGTCCACAGGGTTTTAGGTTCTAATCTACCAGCTGCCAGGTTGCCACTGAGGCACTGACCCGGGTGCAGTCGTGGGGGATGTTGCCCCTGAGACCTGGTAACGGACAAAAGGATGAAGATGAATGAATGATTCTTTGTGAGGAATAAAAATTTTAATTATTTAAATGTTCCATTTTTGGACAGTTGATACAGTTGTTCTAAACCAGGGGTCTCAAATTCAAATAAGTTGAGGGTCACCACCCATACTTTCATTTCACTGAAGGGCCGCGTCAGCATTCAGTGTTCAATAAAAATGAAAAAAAATAATTTAAAAATCTGTTTCCCATAGATAAGTGTAATACCACACTCAACCACAAGGAGACTGTAGATCAGGGGTTTGAGAACTGTAGGATTTACCATAAAATATGGAGAACAAATCTATAAAATATTATCATAAATTCAACTTTCACATCAAGTTGGGGGCCGCAAAATATCGTTCCACGGGCTGCAAATGGCCCACAGGCCGCGTATTTGGGACCCCTGTTTCAAACATTCTAAACTAAAACTAAGTGAAAGATGAAGTGACAGCCCTGAGGCCCAGATGTTGCTCATTCCTCTTGGATTTCTGGTCCACCAACTTTGTCCAATCATGGAATCTGGTTTGTATAGTGATTATTCTTCCAGCTTTTTCATGCAATACCCACATTTTCTCTATAGGTGGCGCAGAGAAGGATAATTTCATCCTTGACTTTTACGTGTTACACCACAGGAATGTTCCGTCTATCTGCTGCTGACATCAAACTGACACTTAAAGCAAAAAGGGTGTTGTCTTCTCAACAACTGACCGTCTCTGAGTGTGTGTGTGGACATGTGGACATGTGGACATGTGTGGAAATGTGTAGAGTAGACTACAGTATTGACCTGCAGGAGATGAGGAGAAATACTGTGTGTGACTCGCTCCTCACGCTCACTTACTCCGTTCAGATTATATTCTCCTCATCTCACCGCCGTCTCCGTCTGTTTTCTAATCCCGACACTGACTCCAGGTCAGATTGATGGGTCATCAATCTTCCCAGAGCAGCAGGTAAATGGAGCGTGGACGCTCTGATAGGCTGCTGTAATCCTCGCTGTTATTTACATCCAAACACACACGACACACAGATTTATCTGGATAAAACACACTCAGCTCCAGAGTGGCCAATCACGGGGCTGCGCGGTGGAGCCAGCGGAGGGTGAGGGTGTCTCTCCTCCAGGGTCAGTGATCTGTGTGAATTATAGATTACAGCTTTTCTATCCCTGCTTTTGAAGCTCAGCCCCTGGGACCTGTTCAGGCGAGGTAGAGCGAGTATGATAGTGTATGTAAATAAAACAAGGAGAGAGAGAGAGAAAAAACAGGGTGAAGATGCGGCTGCTTTCGAGGTGGGGGTTATTTTTGTCCTTCATTTTCTGATACAGTGGTTTTTCTGCTGTTCTTAGTGACTGAGCTGTGAATCTTTAGAGGATGGAGTTTCTAACGCTGTTGTCTGCAGGTTCTTCTTTACTCACTTAGTGAGAAAATCAGTGGAAAATCTGTATTTTTACTTGTTTTTGTCGCCAAAAAGTAAAATATTAAAACAAAAGGAAATGTCAAAAGGTATTTTGGACAAATAAAAGTGTACTTACTAAAGGACATGGGGTTTGGACAACAGTTTTGAGAAAATAAATGTGGGTGGATGGAGAGATAGGAAGGGTTTTAAGTTTGTTTGTTTTTTTGATGGGTGGATGGATGGTAGATAGATAGGTAGGTAGATCTGCACCCATTGGGGACCAAAGAAAAATGGCGTTGCCAACTGACCACGGCCAAAGTCGGGATCCTACCTTAGACTGCTCAGTGAAACTATCTTTACCTTCAGTTGTCTGCAGAAAGGCCCATGGTCCACAGCCGTAGTCTTGATTTACTCTAAACTCAGTGATAGACTCCACCACGGTCTGTCATCACTGACTGTAATGAGGGCCATGAACTGCACAAAATATGGATTTGTTTCCACTGCAGAGTAGGAACATAAGGAGTAATAAACACTCCATACAGTATCTGCATCGTTCCCACCTCCGCACCAACTGTTCCAAACAAACAGGAGCTCACGGCCCATAATTATTTAACCAGAGGGAGGAAGTGTGTGGAAATCCCTGGATGGATGCAGATAAAGTGCTGTATCGGCATCACATTTGGTGTCTCTCGTTTGTAGCTGGAGGATGAGGGTGGGGGGGGCTCTCCACCCCCTCCTCCACCTCCACCCCCACCGTAGTAAGACCTACTATGGTTTTCTACAATGGATTTTATAACAGGCTCAACTTTCACCCATTAGTGATTCCTGATCTGCTCTGTCGTGTGGACGGCTTTTATTCTTAGATTTCTTCAGGAGGAGGAAGTATCTGCTTTCATGAGCCTGAGGAAGAAGTCGGATTACCGTCCACGCTACGCAACGGGGTGTCAAGACCTAAGGACGGAAGTCCTCCAATTCTCTTCATATATATATACTGTATCTATATATACATATATGTGCTATTCATGTCATCGGCTGTTTAAGGACTAAGCTGTTTATCAGAATAATGTTGGATCCAGAATCTTCAATGAAAAAGATCCTTCAAATCCTCAAAGATAAGAAAATCCCTGAGATTAAAGTGAACACAAAACTAGTTCCTTCAACTCACTGTCCTAACCTTTCCCTTCCAAAGTAAACAAGTATCAAACCCTTAAACAAAATCATTTTTTAGAAATTCTCCGATACTAGTCCCCCTAGTGGCTATTCTAGAGAAGTTGTTTCAGTTGTAAAACCAATACTGCAATACCTGTGTTATGCGAAATGATGTCTGTCGTAAAAATAGTTTTGGGGGAAAACAGCTGTATAGTCAAGTGAAAGCCTCTAGAGGGCAGCATCACAGCTCATTTAATCAATCTCATACTTGTTGAGTATTTCGTACAGATGGATTAATAAACAGTAACAGGTCTATATTGACATGGACAGAACTAGCAATTAAGTGTTAATTAAGGGCAATATGTCCATGTTTGTTGCCAATTGAGTTCGGACAAATCTTTTTTTACTATTTTAAAACCATTATCAGTTCACTATCTAGTTATATTGCATTATCATTTAGTCCATATTCCGTATCAACTTTTTGATATGATGTCAATAAAGGACAACCTCAGTGTCCAGAATAGTTTTTTGTCCCTCAGTTCCGCAGTGCCATCGATTCCCGTCGGTTACTTTTACATTAATATCCATGTTAGAATCAAACACAGGAAGCTAACGGGACGGGTCCGGGAGAAAATCCTCTTCTTAGTCGATAACTACACGCTTGCGTGTGTGTCTGTGTGTGTCGACATGCATGGAGTGTAATAATGGAAGTCGATGCAGCCGCTGCGGCCGTGTCTCATGGGGACGTTTGTCTTTGATTAGAGTGCAGTGGAGGATGGCTGACTTCACTGGGACAGTAATTGTCTTCCTGAATCACTGCGCTGTGACTTCTGATAGAGAGGGTGACAGGACTGACTGACTCCACCCTCTCTGTGGAGACCATGTTCACTCACTTATAGCGCCACCTTTGACACCGGGGGCCTTCAGCTTGATGTCTTTGAAATATAAGGACAACAAAAATGTAAAGAAAAAAAAAATAATAATAATCACAGTCGTTCTTCTTTTTCATCTTCTTCCTCTTCTTCTTCTTCCTCCTCGATCTGGTCCCCTTGGTGGTTTCATCCTTTTCCATCTCCCCCTGTTCTCTCCATCTTCTACTCTGACTCCAACTACCTCCATGTCCTCCTTCTCTGCATCCATCAATCTCCTCTTTGTCTCCTACCTGGTAGCTCCATCTCTAGGATCATTCTTCTACCAATGTATCCACTGTCCCTCCTCTGAAGATGTCCAAACCATCTCAATCTGTCTTCTCCAATTTTTCTCCAAACCTTCCTGTCTGTGTTGTCCCTCTTTGTCCCTCTCCTGTCCATCCTCCAAAAGAGAATCATCTAGAGAAGAGTCATCACAATCAAGAAAGTAAAAATAAGAATTTTCTTTTTTTTTTTTTACACAGACGGGAATCGGGAATTGAAGAAAGACACAAAAACTTGTTTAGGGTTAATTTTCTTTGTGTCTGTGTTTTTTTTTATAACTTTGCTGCCTCTTAGTGGTCAAATATCTGATTGTTATACGTCCAGAATCACTGCCAGAGACATGAACTGAAGGGAGTTCTGTACAATCATCGATTGTAATTTCTTCCAACGGACATTTCTCCACATGTCTTCATGTCCTATGTTCTGCTGCTGTAACATGAAAATCCAGAAGTTGACGGGCCTGATGTCCTCAGTCACAGTCGCTGCGCTGTCATTGGTCAGTGAGGACTCCCTTCAATGGTGTCAACACTCCAGAGCAGAGAAGTCCTTTTCTGGAACTCTGAGTGTCCCCTCTCTGTCTCCTTCCCCCTCGTGGACGTCTCATTCTGCTGAGCTGATGTGAATGAATAGATTTCACCCTCCAGGCTCCACGTCAGCACTTGGACAATTAAGAAATATTTGATTAACTGATCGATAGGCTGCGAGGTGAACGCCGACTTTGAGGCAGAATTATTGGCGAGCAGTGAGCGATGCTGACAATGGATTAATGAGATTTTGTGTTTAATGAGAAGACGATGATAATATTTCAGTCCGGACTCAAACAATACGCTGAAATATTTTAATCAGCAGTTTTTACATCAAATTCACACCAGTGGTGATTGTTGTAAAATAAACGGTATATTTACATCTGAATCGCCACAACATCACGTCTTCTTCATCTCCTTCTCTGCAGGTCTACGAGAGAGGAACCAACGTGGAGCAGTTCGTCACGCGCTTCCTCCTGAAGGAGTCGGCCAATCAGATCCAGTCTCTGCTCAGCTCCGTGGAAAGTGCCGTGGACGCCATCGATGAGCAGCACAGCCAATCAGGGTGAGCGTTTGGACCATGAGCGTCCCATTCTTGGTGTCCCACATGGCATTGACTTTGGGTCTTCTGGTTTGAATGTGTTAAACCTTGTGGGACAAATATGGTTTCCTGAGCTCAGATGGAGACAACGGTGGCTAAGGGACTGAACTGGGGTCCGCAGGGTCATAGGTTTGAATCCACCAGCTTCCATGTTATTACTGAGGTCCACTGAGCATGGCACCATCTGCACTCATTGCTCCCTGGGCGCTGAAAGCTGCCGGCTCTTCGCTCTGGTGATGGGTTAAATGTCACAATGAGAAGGAGTTTACTTTCCTCCCTTCCTTCCTTTCTTTTTTCCTTCTTTCCTTCGTTCCTTCTTTCCCTACTTCCTTCCTTTGTTCCTTCCTTTCTTTATTCCTTTGTTCTGTCCTTCCTTCATTCCCTCCTCCCTTTTTTCCTTCCTTTCTTGACGAAGATAATCTAATAAAGAAGTTCTTTCTTTCCTTGTTTTCCTGCTTCTTTCCTTTCCTCTTCTCTGTTTTTCTTTTGTTTTGTTCTTTCTTGTTTTCTTTCTGTCTCTTTGGGAAAAACTTCTTACCTACCCTACTTTGTTATTTCCTTCCTTCCCTCCTTCCCTACCTCCTTCCTTCCTTCCTTCCTTCTTTGACGAAGATAAACTAATTAGGAAATCTTTTTTTCCCTAATTTTCCTGCTTCTTTCCTTTCCTTTTCTCTTCTCTGCTTTTCTTTTCTTTTGTTCTTTTTTTTTCTGTCGTTTGGGAAACACTTCTTACCTGTCCCACTTTGTTAGTTCCTTCCTTTTGTCTTTTTTCCTACCCTTTTTCTTCCTTTCTTCCTCACTCCCTCCCTCCTTCCCTTCCTTCCTTCCATCCTTCCTTGCTTCCTTCCTTCCTCTCCTTCATGCCCTGGTGTCTTCTTGTTGTGTGAAACTCTGTTTGTCAGCAGCTGGATTAGAACCAGACCTTGTTTCAGGCTCAGATCATCTACAGTTAAACTCTCTGTCTCTCACCAACATGACGTCCCCTCGTCACGGTCTCATCCTCTTCCTCTGCTCTTCCTCACAGCCAAGCACCTGCCAAGGTGAGCCCCCGAGTGGCTGAGAAGCGTTACGACAACGCTGTCCCTGACTATCCCCCCAACAACAGAGTCAACACCAGGGAGGCTGTCAGGACCATCAACACCGCTTCAGGTGAGAGACACAACACACTGACACCACAGCGCCCCCTTTGATTTTATGGTTGGGAACCATCTGTCACATGCTTGTATGATTACCATCACGCTCTCAGTGATGTTGAGTGGGCGGATCCTCCCGGCCGGGCAGATATCAGACGTTTGCAGAACCGTGTTGTTTCACCAACCTGATGGTTCCACCACAGAAGCTCAGACGTCTGTCTGAGTCGGAGAGAAAAACAAAATGTCATGAAGCAAAACTGGAGTAACCAGACCGATAGTCCAGACAAAAACACGTTTGACTTGTTGTTTTAACCACGCCTTGTTTGCTAACAGCAAACACATATGAGATTGGAAACATATAAATATTTATTCTCTATATTTTATTATTTCATCATTTATATAAAATATATATTATTTAACATCTGGTTTGTGGACCACTCCTTGTCCATGAAGATGTGCACATGAGGGAGTGATTTATGGCTGAGTGGTTAATACATCAGTGTGTGACGAGTGTGAATGTGTATCAAACTGGTTTTGCTGTACTTGTGGGGACATTTCGCAGACAAATGTTTTCCTGTACAAAGTGAATGGTATTATGGGTATTTGTCATCCTTATGAAGACATATATATATAACCATGGGTTCACTCTAATGCATTAATAGGCATGAGATCTGTTAGAAGAGTAGGCAGGTTTGAAGGTCCAAGGACGATGGTTATAAAAAAGCTAATCTTCTGGAAATGAGTTCCAGGTTAATGTCTTCATACATCATGGAAGTCACAAAGGGCAGAATGAAGCTCTGATCAATCACTGCTGTAATGTCAGCATTGACTTGTGGTTGGTTATGAGATGTTTCAGGGTCTTAAGTCGGGATGACCATGAGGTCCAGGGTTGATGCCTGACAGCCTTAAATCAGGGCTAAATCACTGCCCATGTGGTCAACGTCTTAAAATGTATTTTAGCTCCAGCTCTGACTTTAATACATTAAGATACCAATAAATGTTGAACATTTTACTCAAAAAACGAATCAAGTTCTTCAGAGACATCACTGTTCAGAGCAGTGGAGACTGTGGAGGAGAGAAGAAGAATAGAGTGGAGTCAGGATGGAACAACTGGAGAAAAGAGTCAGGAGTGATCTGAGATAGAAGAGAGTCAGCTAAGGTGGAGGGACGATGGAGAGACCAGCCATGATGGACGGACTAGAGACACTAGGAATAGACAGAAGACAAGAGACAGAGCTGGAGGTGGAGGAGTTAAAGATGCTGAGATTCTCTTCAGGAGAGACAAGGATGGACAGGATCAGGAATGGGGTGACTAGAGGGACAACACAGACAGGTTTGGAGAAAAAGCTAGAGAAGACAGATTGAGATGGTTTGGACATGTCCAGAGGAGGGACAGTGAATACATTGGTAGAAGAATGATCCTTGAGATGGAGCTACCAGGTAGGAGACAAAGAGGAGATCGATGGATGCAGTGAGGGAGGACATGGAGGTAGTTGGAGTCAGAGTAGAAGATGGAGAGGACAGGGGGAGATGGAAATTGAAGCTTGTCCCTCAAGTAAAAGGGACAAGCTGAAAGGAGAAGAAGAATTTCATTTCTTCAGAGCTTTAAAAGAAGAGCTTGGTTAGTTCCAACCTGCCATCTCTCAGTTGATCTTGCGTTAGTTTAGCTTATCTTGTAATTTTTTAATCCCTTTAAGGTCATTTTATCTTAATTTATTTCAAAATAAATGAGCTCATTTCCTTCCACGGCTCTAAGCTGTAGGATTATCGGCTGCTAATGTGACAAACAAGACGGAGTCACATTTTACCCGTGTGTTCACGCAGCCCGACCAGTTTCATCAGCTCTGCCTCGAATATAAAAGGCGAAGATTAGAAACGTCTGTTTCCTCCAACAGGATTCAGTGATTCATTGTTTCAGGGCTTCAGTGAAGTGAGTCGACTGTCACTGAAGCTACGCTTGTTTCTTTCCCATAAATCCCTGCGTTTCATTGGGATGGAGACGTGAAGAAGTTGACATCACTGTCAGATTTTTACAGCAGCGAAGTCTCTTTACAGTCGGGGACGGTGACAGCGCGATGACACAGAGCGCTTTACTCTCTCTCTCTTTGGAGGAACAATCACTGCCGGGACTACAGAGGGAGGAGAGAGGGTGGAGGGAGAGAGGGTGGAGGGAGAGATCCTGGGATTTGTTATTGCGTAAGATATTTCCCCAACATAATGATGCTGCTGCTGCTGCTGCTGCTGCTGCTGCTGATGATGATGCTGCTCTGGTGAAACAGTCGCTCATTAGAACCAAAGAAACAACTTTCACTCTCACCATATGCAGACGATGGTCTGTTGTTTCCACCAAATTTTTTCCACCAAATGTCCTCTTATTGTGTCCTGTCTTTCGTCATAATCTCGTCTCCTCTTCTTTAATTTTAAACCTTTTGTGCTTTTATCTATTTTGTCAAAGTTCACCTTCCTCCATTGTCACTCATTTTCTCTTTTTATATTTTGACGCTGGTTATTTCCATGTCTCTTGTTCCTTTTGTGTGATCTTTCCGTAACTTATCTCCGACTTTATTGCCATTTTAGCCCAGATATGATGAGAGAATCTTGTCCTTAATTTCCTTCTATGTTAGTTTAGCTCAGTACTTATTAAACCGTGGGGCGGGGTACAGTGAGGTGCCCGGAAGGCTTTGAGATATCTCTAATAGAACATGACATGCGTGACAAAAGTGCGCCACTGCTGTAATGGATGCCGCCAGTCTATAGGTGGCAGCAACTCCTTCAGTGGTTGCTGCCACCTATAGACCGACTGAACCTGGTGGAGTCTGTGGATCAAGGCTTTGAGAACTTCAGGATTCACCTTAAATTGTGGAGCGCAAATCTATAAAATATTATTATAAATTCAACTTATTGGAACTATATTTTGGGGTCCGTAAAACATAGTTCCACGGGCCACATATGGCCCACGGGCCGCGAGTTGGAGACCCCTGGGTTAGAGAGAGGATGCACAGAAATATTGATCATTTAAAAACAACCACAAACATTGAAAAATGAGGAGTTCTTGTTTCTAATCCAGTTTTCTCCGCTGCAGACGTGTAATAGATGCTAATATATGTTAATGCAGTGAATATATATTTTTTCATCTCTACTGTTTGAAGTGAATTACCATATAAGGACGTGTAGGATTATTAGATTTCCTGCTGTTTATACAGTAGAATTCCTATATGTCTGACTCCGATAAAGGAACGAGACCAGGACAGGTTCAATGTCCATTAGGACGAAACATTGAGGGGAAATAGAACATTTTGTACAAATCACCGGGGAGACGTTTTTATATAAAACTGTCAAGCAGACGGGATGATGATAAATTAGAGGATATTTTTGTTCTCTAAAAGCATCAGGGTTCAACATACTGTCGTCTGATCACTGAGTCAAAACCTAGTCTCACATATACTGTATATGTATGTGTATATATGTTATGGCATGCTGCTGAGAAAATTAATGTTAATTGTTTAAATTAGTGTGTATATACGAAAAGTCAGAATATATATACTCAAGTCTGAATATGAATATAAGAAAAGTGTGAATATATATACAACAATCTGAATATATACATACAAAAGTCTGATTATATAAAAGTCTAAATATATATACGAAATGTCTGAATATATAAACAAAAGTCTGAATATATATACAAAACGTCTGAATATATGTATGAAAGTCTGAATATATATATACAAGTCTAAATATATATACGAAATGTCTGAATATATAAACAAAAGTCTGAATATATGAAAAGTCTGAATATATATATGAAAAGTCTAAATATATAATCAAAAGTCTGAATATATCTACGAAAAGGCTGAATATATATACAGATGTCTGAATATATATATATATACGAAAAATCTAAATATAAACAAAAGTCTTAATATATGTACAAAAAGTCTGTGAGTATTTATACAGAAACTACAGTATATATATATATATATATATATATATATAATATATATATATATATATATCCTTGTGGAAGTCCTCTTCAACAGGGACTCAAAAACATAAATTCTATATTTTTATAGATCTCTAAGCCAGAGATATAAAAGGAGTGACTTATAGTCAATATCCAGAATACTTAGATTGAACTCGTTAACTCCTCGTTAACCATTGACTACTGATAACCAGCAGTAATTGATGATACACGCTACAGTTTGTATCTGTTCATTTTGCCTAGAAAAAATGAACAACAGGCAGTCATTATAACATGGTGGCAGCTCACAAACTGACACACAGGGGGCGCCATCCTTCACAGCTGGGCTTGTAAATCTCCATTGAGTAAAACAACCTGTTTTTTTTTTACTGCTCATGAATTAAAATCCATTTTTCCAAAGTCAAGCCTTAACTACTTGCCAGGATGTGCAATATTTCACGGCTCCTAAACTGCTTCAGAGTAACTGATCTTTTACTTTCATTGAATTATTGATTTTACCTTTCAAAATAATGGACCTGTTTGTCTTTTCTTTCTGCCCGTTTGACCCTGAACGACCGTCACAGTGTGATTTGTCGTTTGGCCCCTGACGTGGGGACAGATGCTCGGACAGGAACAATGTGACCGTAGATGACCCGCACCATTGTACCTGATATAACGGGTCCAATAAATCTGTCTCTGGACGATAAGAGACTTCAGACAGAACCACTGCTGCTGCTGCTGCTGCTGGTACTAACACGGTGGAATCCAGAGGAATATTTCTTTTTCACTGCAGAATTACATTACAGTGACAACCATATCTGCTCCAAATATATGTTTCCTCAGCTGTTTCTTATTCATGAGGCTGGTGACACTTGGACCTTTATTTTTGTCAGTGAATCTGTTCAGGTTTTTTTTTTTTTTATCTCCCTTTCTGCTGTGATAATATTTGGACCCAGTCCTTCCAACCTCATCACCTTCAATTCTTCTCAAATTGCTCTCTCGCAAAACTGTCTTTCAAACAATCTGTGGACTGGAGAAGAAATTTCTTGGCTTCATGGACGTCTTGTTTCATCTGTTTTTGTTTTTTTTTTTCCAATTTCTCAGACTGACTTTACTAAAAATGTTGAATACAGTGAAGAATTCTAATCACCTTTGATCTGGGATGTCCAATATTGACTTCCAATAAGACAATATTGTCCAAAACCAAATTGTTTCATCCTGATGTCAATCATCCATTCAACCTACATCTCTCTATGGCTCAGCGGTTAAGGAAGCGGTCTTGGTTCTGCAAGGTTTTAGGTTCTAATCCACCAGCTGCCACTGAGGTGTTCTGATCACCTCAGAGGCTTCAGTTCCTAAAACGAGTGATGTTATGGGATGTGTCGAGGCTTCGAAGCAAAGAAGGGGGCGTTTCCGCAAAGCGCGTATCGAGGCTTGCTTCCTTAAGGGGAGGGGCCAAGATTAGGACGTTTCTCTGCCCAGCTGTGTCATGTGACTGCTTCGGAAAGCAGTTCAGGTGAGATGAAGCCTCATAAGGGTTCGAACCACTTGAGTTCATGTCTCGAAGCATCATCATACGTTGACGACACCACCTACTGGTGAAGTGTATAATCACAGGCAACTCTATCTGAAGCACACTTGGCCAGTAGGTGGTGTCGTGAGCACATGAGGCTTCATCTCACCATCACTACCTAAAACCCAACGTCCAGTTTTCTAATCAAACTCTTAAGAGACGATAAAGACAAACCTTTAAGTCCATGAACTTCTTTGCCTTTTAATTTCAATTAAACAAACTCAGGACAAGAAAGACGTAGAGTTTTTGAATAAATCCCTCAAAGTTGTGTTTGACTGTCGTATGATTGGAGGAGAACTTTCTCTATTAGTCCTGCAGCTCGGTGCACAGAACAGAACAAGAGGAATTCAATTACCTCTGGTCCGAGCTGCGGGGGAGACGACGTCTCAAACTGACACTTCTTCCCTTTTTAGAGTCCAAACATCTGTCACCTGTCAGAGGAGAAACTTCTCAGAGAGTCTGATCTGACAGCAGCTGAGGAGAAGTCAGAGGAAACAGGCAGAGATCAGCGGCCGTTGAACCGGTGGAAAAAAAAATATCAAGGAATTTTATCCTAAAAACATTTTGTATTAAATCACTTTTTTAATCACATTAACTTTGACACTTAGTTAACTTTCTCATCTGGAAACTGTCACTTTCGTAGTTTTAGTTACTCTTT
The DNA here is from genome assembly GCA_016785265.1 of Paraplagusia blochii. Classification (NCBI taxonomy): domain Eukaryota; kingdom Metazoa; phylum Chordata; class Actinopteri; order Pleuronectiformes; family Cynoglossidae; genus Paraplagusia; species Paraplagusia blochii. Next base: position 42,053 of record JAFBJS010002801.1, on the reverse strand, counting down.
CATCGCTTAAACTTAACAAGTAGATCTGTTGCAACACTCTTACACCAGGTGGCGCCAATTATGTGGCTATTCAGGGAATTGAACCCATGACTTTCTGCTTTCTACTTCAGAGGCAGATGTTTCTTGGCTCTGGAACCATATTTTCTATTTTTTTGTTTGTTTCTCATCACCCACATTAAGGCTCACAACACAGAGCTGTGTGATTTGGGTGTCGGTGGTGGAGACTTCTCTCCCTCAGACCTGGAAACAGATCATAGGATAGAGATCAATGAATGAATAAGGGAGTTAAAGCAGAACCATCATTAAAAAGTCTCAGCCTGAAGCTTATAATATAAAATATATGGTAAAAATAACCAACATTAATGATCTTTTCCATTAAAGTTAATTATACGTCACATGATGTGAGGTTTTGTTCCCTTCTCTCCTCCATGTCAGTCTGAGCCTATTTCCCCCCTTGGACGCCTTTCTCCCCCCCGTCCCCCGTGGTCCTGTGGGCAGTAAAGTAGCCCTGACAACCAGGGACCTTCACGTCAACTGCTCTTTGTCTCCACTCAGGACACGTGGATTGATTAATGACCTGCAGGTTCTCGTTGTTCTCTCAACCCCCGCTCTGCGTCCGTCCAGAAAACAGGGAGAATGAACGGTTTCACACTCCTGAGTCATTCTTTCATCGTCCACTCTCATTTCTCTCCTCCTCCGTCTCCACCACGGCCGCCTGCAACGTCAGCTCCGAGTCTGGATCAATCCTCCACGGCCGAGTCCTGACGGTGTCTGTGTGTGGTTTATGGTTTCTGTGGAGAAAAATCAGGAGAGGGACAAAAGAAGACAAAAGACCAAAAAGACAAAAGAGTGAGTGGGAGAGAGCTGAGACAGAAGGAGAAGAAGAGCTATAAATATCCTCCGTCATCTTTTAACAGTAGCAGCTGTGTACAGTTAATCTCCACCCGCTTTTCCAAGGGCCTCCACCCTCTGATGATTAAAAACAAACTACAAATTATGATCATTAACTTTTTGTCTTTGATTTTGCTCCGTGTTTCCATCATTTTATCTCGATATCTTTGACGTCTCAGCTGCTCCTGGTAATTTAAGTTGTAACTTCACGTAAATAATGAACATGAGAAGATCAAGAACGGATCATACACTGAGAAGAAAACAGGGTTCAGGGAACCTTTGACTGTGGGGGGATTCAAACTAAGGCCCTTGTGGACCCAAGTCCACTTCCTTAACCACTAGGCCACCAACTGCCCTAGGTCTTCAGCTTATACTGTAGATGGGATTCTAACCCACAAACCAATGTCTTTAGGTTTTAAAGACATACATTGAGTCCACTACAAACCAGTATTGTCAAGGCACGATGGACAGATTAGAAGCACTAGGAATATGTAAAAGACAGGAGACAGAGCTGGAGGTGGAGGAGTTAAAGATGCTGAGGTTTGTCTTTAGTAGAGACAAGGATGGACAGGATCAGGAATTAAGTGATTAGAGGGACAACACAGACAGGAAGGTTTGGAGACAAAGCTAGAGAAGCCAGAATTAAATGGTTTGGACATGTTCAGAGTAGGGACGGTGGATACATTG
>JAFBJS010002801.1:2313-30384 GCA_016785265.1 Paraplagusia blochii | reverse complement strand
TGGTTACATTGGTAGAAGAATGATCCTAGAGATGGAGCTACCAGGTAGGAGACAAAGTGGAAATTGATGGAGGACATGGAGGTGGTTGGAGTTAGAGAAGAAGATACAGGAGAGGAATCTTCATGTCACATCAGTCCAGGTTTGGTTTTTCTGTCTTAGCAGCTGAGTGGAGCTTTCTCCTGGAGTTCAGTTCCATCGATTGTTGCCTTGGAACCAGAGTGAGTGAAGTTCCTGGCACCGGTGTGAAGTTACAGAAGACGTGAAGGTTTCATCCTGGAAAAATCCATTCCATGTGGTTCCTTTCACTTTGCCGACTTTAAATACAGAAATAATGAGAAGGTGATTCGTTAGGAGAAGATTGAAGATCAATTATTCCAGGATTTTAGGTTCAAAACATGTGACAAGAAGGTTTTGAGATCTCCACAGATCCAGACTTCAGATCCATCCCTCTTACACAATAGGACAGATACACAATTGAAGGCGTGACACATATTTTTGAACAGGTGGCGCTGTAGCTTAAGTTTTTGTCCATAAGTAATAGTTTGTCCATGTGTCCTCTAACCTTCCAACAAACCTTTTCATCTTATTTTTCTTTCCAATTTGCTGCAGTTCTACCTTCCATCCTGTAGTGGGCATCTTTACTAACTTTCATGAATTCTTCCTTTCTTTTCTCTAGCCCTTAATGTCTCCTATACGTCCTACTTCTTCTCGAAAAGTCTTTTATATTTGACATGAAGGTGGACCTTCTCGTTCTCATGGAGGTCTGTCTTCAGTGGAGCAGCAGGATGTTCAGGTCCAGTCTTTATCTGGCAGCAGGAGATCAGTTTAAGCACCATCTCCAGCTCTGATGGTCCAGCAGCTCAGACTCTGATGACTTTCACAGCGGTGGTTGATCATCACCAGTGAGGAGCAGGGACAAGATGGTCCAGTTGTCTTTGAGGTTCACGTCAACAACAGAGAAAAGTCACTTCAGTTCCCATGGTGATGAGACAAGAGCGTTGTCTCTGTTTCCCACAAATCTTTACACATGAAATATCCTGTATATTACAAGACACATTTATATATAAACGTATATCCATACATACACCTCAATATATAAACATATATTCAGATGTCATTTCCTTCTCCTTCCACAGTAAATCCTCCTTCTCCATCTTCTCCTTTGACTCCAACTGTCCTACATGTCCTCTCTCACTGCATCCATCAATCTCCTCTTTGTCTCCTACCTGGTAGCTCCATCTCTAGGATCATTCTTCTACCAATGTATCCTCTGGACATGTCCAAACCATCTCAATCTGTCTTCTCTAGCCTTTTCCTCCAAACCTTCCTGTCTGTGTTGTCCCTCTAATCACCTCATTCCTCATCCTGTCCATCCTTGTCTCTCCCCAACTACCTCCATGTCCTCCCTCACTGCATCCATCAATCTCCTCTTTGTCTCCTACCTGGTAGCTCCATCATTCTTCTACCAGTGTATCCACTGTCCCTCCTCTGGACATGTCCAAACCATCTCAATCTGTCTTCGCCAAACCTTCCTGTCTGTGTTGTCCCTCTAATCACCTCATTCCTGATCCTGTCCATCCTTGTCTCTCTTAAAGAGAACCTCAGCGTCTTAAACTCCTCCACCTCCATCTCTGTCTCCTGTCTCCTCCCTGGTGCCTTTTAAACAGATACAATTTCCTTGACTTGAGCACATTTTTATTTAGTGTCAGTTAATATAAATGTTTTGTTGATCAGTCTTCTTGGCAGGAATTTCATCCAAAGATCATTTCATTTCAGAACTCAACTCTAATCCAAATGTCCTCAATCCCTGCTCTGATTGGCTCCCACTCAAGTGTCTCCATCAGAAGGATTCGTCTTTAAAAGAATTACAGATGGAAAATTAAATAAACCAAAGTCTTTATCTAACAATACTTTATAGATTTGGTCCAGAGAAGATCACAGAGGAACTTCATGACCAGGCTGTAGATCTGGTCAAACAAAAACATCAAAAATGTTTTTTTTCAGGTCAGAGAAGAATTCGTGTCAATGTTCGATACTGATACAATTTCAGCCCCGTAACAAGAACAGATTGTTTCAGTAATAGCAGCCAGCGTCAGATAATGGTCCGAGTGCAGTCACGTCTCTGTGGTGCATTAGCAGACCAGTCAGTGTGGAGCTCACGTCCAAAGATCATGAAGATGTGGAGATCACACACTTGACTTGGCTGGGACATCTGGGCCTGTTTAGTTGAACAAACACTGTTATAACCACAGGAATTGAAGAAAAAAACTCAACAAGATCTTCAGCATTTTATTTTCCAATGAAGTCAAAATATTGGTGGTCATTTTCAGACCTTGTTAAACACAGAGAACATGTGACCTCACACAGACTAGTCCACAACCTTCTTTTGGACTTCTCTGGTCCTTGACTCCTGCTCTGATGTTCTGTAGATACAACATCTATGATTCACTAACACAATCCTCGGATCACAGTCCTGAACTCATTACCAATGCTCTCGGACCTTCTTGCGCTTGCGAACCTCCTCCTGTGGAAAACACAGGTTTCTCCTAGGAAGGTCATGAACCTCTTCACTTTTTCATACCTCCATGAAGCCTCCTGCAGCCTTCTTCACTCCCCTTCTCCTCCCACCACCTCCCTGACCTTGTATCCCTGCTGGGAACTTGATTACCCCTCGTGATTACCTCCCTCCCCCTTCAAAGATAATGGCATGATTTGTTCCTCTATACACAGGGATTGGAATAATTCCACCGTCATATACAGATACTTTAAACCCGCAGCGTTGTGTTTACGCACGCCTCTGTAGCCGCGAGTCGCAGGCGGACAATGAATCCTGTCCTGTGAAGTGGGACGGATCAGTCCGTCTCCACACGTCGTACTTCCTACACGAAGCCGAGAAGCAATTAAAGCAGGAGAATATGAGAAGAGGAGGTGGAGGTAACGGAACAACAAGCAAATTCAGCAGCGCCTCCTAGAAATCCTGACTGCACTTGAACACACCGTGACCAGAACCTACCACGACAGATACTACGTGACCAGTATTTGGCCTTCGCTTTGGCCCAGTGGTTATGTCTCTGTCATCAGTGTGGAGCTCTAGGGTTCAACTCCTGGGCTCAGTGTCTGGAGGAAGGTCCAAGAGGGACTGGTGCGGTGGTGCAGTGGGACTGGGGTGGCAATCAAAGGTTAGAGACCCCTGTTCAAATCCCAGTTAGTGTCGGTGTGAACCGTGAACCTGTTGTTGACAATAGAAGACAATTTTATGAGCCCACCAACAGTGGTGGACTCGTGGTGAAGGACGCAGATTTGTGTCCAAAAGGGTTAGGGTTCCAATCCACCAGCTGCCAGGTTGCCACTGGTCATGGCCCCGCCTTCCAGGGAGCTCACCACCCACAGCAAGGCTCATGGTCTGCTGGTGCAGTGTGATTTGGGTGGCAGTTGTGGAGACTCAGTGATGGATAAGACGAAGAAGATGAATGAATGAATGAATGAATGGAGGAAGTAAAGGAAGAATCGAGATTTAATCGTAAAAAGTTGATTTAACTGTGAACAAATTCTTCAGCCACTTGATTCCTGCTGCTGCGGAAATAATTATCACATCAAGGCAAAATAACTCGTCTTCAAAGATGTAAAACACTGAGGTCAGCTGATCTCCAGATCTTAAAATTCAGGATTTTAGAAAGTTACTGACTCCCTCTACGGGTTTCATGAAACATTACCGTTTGATGTGAAACATAAATAATAAAATAACACTTTTTTTTGTTGAATCCACCATCTGCCAGGCTCTGCCCCCCACCTCACACACACACACACACTCCACCCCCCACAGAGATATTGTATATATTTAAAAATCCATATCCTCCCAATGACTTCAGCTCTTTCATCAAATCCCTGCCAACGTGTGCTTCCTGAGATAAAATATAACGAAACTCTGCCAACAACCGACGCTGAGACGGAGATGACGCTTCTTTTTTTTTAACTGTTGTTCGCATTTACTGGCAGAACAAAGCAATTAAAAAAGCCATAACAGATAATAAACAGGAAGGGATGGGAAAACAACTGAGAGGTGACACGTCGGCGTCGTGGCTGATTTTTTTTTTTTTTTTTTTTTTTGAAGGTTGAGATACGGAAATAAACGGCAGCGACGACAGAAAAGTCATTTAGAGATAATGGATTCTCTGCTGAGAGGCAGATGAAGGAGCAGGTTGTCAGGACGCCAGGGGAGACAGTCAGGGAGTTTTTTTAAGACTCCCGTGGAAAATAAAATCAAAGATAAATATGGAAATGGCCGTAGGAATAGGTGGCGCTCTCCGCAACTGCTTTTTGAATTAAATTTCAATCTCGAGGCTGGAAAGTGAGGGAGAACGAGGTCACGGGGCGTTTAAGTGCTTCACAACAAAGGCTCGACTTTGACTCTCGCTGTGGACTTGGATTCACAGAAGCGTTGGACACAAAACAAGACACAGAAAGAGAGACAGAGTGGAATAACCTCGTTTTATCAAATCACAAGAAAAAATATATACATATATATTTCTTTCACATTAGGGAAACATTAGCACTACAGACCCTTGAAGAAAAGACTGCACGATGCTCTGATCTTTATTCATCAGCTTCTGTGGACCTCACAAAATGACCTGCCGGGCTGCACTTGGCCCGCCAGCCTTAAGTTTGACAGATTGTATTGTTTTCAAGAACTTTCCTGCTCTGCTGACCGTGTTATGACAACACTTTCACTTCCACTCATTAAATCTCTGTCTGTGCTGGAGCGGTAACTGTGAAAACAAAAAGATATATATTTAAAGTATATACTGTATATATATATAAACACATTTATTTATATATATATATATATATCAGATGTTTGTAAAACTGAGAAGAGGATTTTATTTTCATCATTTCAGTCTTTAATCCTGCAGTTTTCTTACTGACGTAAAAATAGAAATATTAAAAAATATAAAATTCTCTTACTCTGCCTCTCAGATTATTCAGTTTTTACAGGTTTTTATTTAATATTTGTGAAGACTTTTAATTTGATTTGATTTGTTGTTGTATGTGAGTTTTTTTAAATAATATTTCACTATAGTAATGTTGCTTCTAAGTCAATCTGTGTATATATAAATATATGCACACACATACATACCTACATATAGACATATATACCAATATCCATGTATACAGTATCTATGTGCATATACAGTACATATGGTGTTAAATACAATATAGGTTTATATTAGGGGTGTGACGATTCACTCACATAACGATACGATTCATATCTCGATTCACAGGTTACGATACGATTCAGGAACGATACATAAAAAATATTAAACAATTGATCCAGTTCAATCCGATTCGGTTCAGTTCGATCTTAACCGATCCAAAACGATAAATTTGCACACCCCTAGTATACATAAATAGCTTTATTTTAAAGATTATTATCATAATATTGTAGACTAATGTCACACATACTGAACATGACTCAAAATCTAAACCCTCACAATATCCTTACCCTCAGAGGGACACCTGAAAAATGTCCCCCGGTGGAAACAGCGTCCCAACACCCCAATATCTCCACTTAATCTACTCAATAAAAAAGCATCGACCTTCAGATTTAACCCCACCCCCCTCAGGGTCCAGAGTCAGTGGCTAAATCCTGGTGTTGCAGAACATTCCAGATCGTCCTCCTGGGGGAACACGGGACGTCCCCATCAGGTTTCGGATAAAACCTCTGAAGCCCAGAGATCTTATCAGGCCTGGTTTGTCCCACTCCAGTGGACAAAGCTCAGGAGTCAAATTAACCACAGAGGCTGGAGGACGGCAGCTCTGAGAGTCCAGAGTCCCTCCTGACTCAGAAATGTCTCGTCTCCCTTTGAAATAGAAGCAGAAGACGATTGAGTTCAAAGCTCAGGGTAAAAGACTGAGGAGTGAGAAATGGGTAGAAGATTTGAGAACTTCAATAACGGACAGAATATCTGCTTGAAAAAATGATTTTGAAACGTGTGAATCAAAGACGTTTCTCTGTGATCTAAACGCTTCTGTGTAACGGTTGAAAATCCTTCATTTTCTCTCGTTGTGGAAGCGGATTTTTCAGTGCGAGGGTTGGATTCCCCAGGGTTCTCAAAATGACAGCAGGAACCAAATTAATTTGAATTTCAGCTTTTTGTTCATTTGTGCCACAGTGTGAACGTTGCTTTGATTTTTAAAGCCTTTAAACCAAAATGATTTTAATTCAGGGATCAATGTATTAATCTGGATTAAACCTTATTCAAAAACTGAAATATCACAGTATTTCCTTCAAGGACATCACATCTGTCAACATCGTTCATCAGAGTAGGGATTTTTTTTAAATCACCAATGTATGGATGGATTAAAGACACTAGGAATGGACAGAAGACAGGAGACAGAGCTGGAGGTGGAGGAGTTAAAGATACTGAGATTGTCTTTAGGCGAGACAAGAATGGACAGCATCAGGAATGAGGTGATTAGAGGGAGAAGCTAGAGAAGACAGATTGAGATGGTTTGGACATGTCCAGAGGATGGACATTGGTAGAAGAATGATCCTAGAGATGGAGCTACCAAGTAGGAGACAAAGAGGACATTGATGGATGCAGTGAGGGAGGACATGGAGGTAGTTGGGCGAGATGGAAGAGGTTGACTCGCTGTGGCAACCCATAAAAAGAGACGGAAAAAAAGAAGAGGAGAAGAAAATTGAGCTGCAAAGCTGCCCTCTAGTGGCTTTCATTTTCAAGTGCATATGGACACATAGGCAGAGACTTTGTGTCTTTTCTGGAGTTTTCCTTTCTTTCATTAATTCACTTCACCCTATTATTTGTTAACGGGTTTTCAGTTTATCCGTCTCCACAACTGCCACCCAAATCACACTGCACCTACTGTCAGACTTCCTTTTCTGAGTCTTGGCATCTGATGGATTAGAACCTGAAACCTCGTGTTTCCAGATCCACTTCCTGAACTGCTAGGTCACCACTGTCTCTCAAGTCAACATAACTGTAGGAATAACACATTTTTAAGGCGTCCCAGCAGGAGAAGACCTGAAGGAAGTCCCTGAATATGAAGGAATCATTTATTCGTCTGCAGGTTGGTCTGTAACTCTGTCTGTTGCTGTTACTCTGGTCTGTGACTCTGTCACTACAAAGAGCCGTCCTCCGTAAACGCCTGATGAAAAAGAACAAACCCACAGAGCAGCTTTCCGACTGTTTCACTGCCAACGTTTCCCGGTCCCACGACTGCTCAGCGTTAAATATTTAACGGCTGACGAGGAAAATTCACCAAAGTTGGAACCAACTCTTCTTCTGGATTCACATTGATGTTTCCTCCATCAAAGCATCAGGATGAATTTTGCAGCAGGTGCAGCTTCATTCATTCATTCATTCATTTATTCATTTATTTATTTATCTGTGGTTGAATTAGTCTGGGAAAGAAGACGGTGTGGGTTTGATGCTGAAGGGAAACTGCAGGTTGTTGGTTTTTGGACGATCTTCTGTCCTTGATCTTTGACGTCTCAGTGAAAGGAGGTCAAGTTCAGGACACAATTCAACAGTCATTTAGTTTCCTTTTGTGTCTGATGGGTAAAAAAAAAAACCAATTTAAACATCAGAAAAACCTGCTGCAGAATTTTGGACTGTGTTCTCTACAGCAGAGTTTCTCAACCACTGGTCCGTGGACCAGTACCAGTTCATTGGTCAAGTAAGAAGAGTAAGAAAATACATTTTGGATTTATTTAATTCTGGAAGAAACCTTAATATTTTCGATTTATGCTATGTAAAATAATATATCTTTAATTAAATTTTTTCAAATTTACTGATACTTGGCAATAACTAGGGCTGTCAAACCAATGGCCCGTGGACCAAAACAGATCAGTAGAAGCTCCAATCAGGTCCACTTGATTCAGAAAGTGAAAATATGGACAAAACTTTTTTTTTTGTCAACAGAGGTTCTGAACGTATCCTAGTTCATGGACAGGTTTATTAAAAGTAAATATTCTCGTAAAACAATATATTTGGAAGTAAAACCCATGTTAGCAAGGGACACCACGTTGGCTCGGATGATATTTATCAAAATTTTGACATTTACCTATGATTATATTGTCAACTCGTTCCAACAATTGAACTTTTTTTCTCTGCATCTGCTCTTTGTCTTATATATTCACATATATTCACATATATTCACGTATAGGGTTATGTTGACATGTATTTTGACCAATTTTTCCCGTTTATCTTCATGCAGATGGAGTTGATTTTTGTTCATCTTTATAGCTTAGATTTAAGAACGTCCAACCAGCCGGCTCGCTGGTGTCCTTACGTTCTATTCCATGGTCCCTCCATGGTTCCCTGGTTCCAACCAATCGGAGTCTGTCATCTGTGACAGCCAGGTGGTCAGTGGAGAGTCTTGAGATCTGGATCTTTGCGGCGTCTTCTGTCTTGATGTACGAGCGTTGGTGAAATCCTGGCTCCCTGAATGTCTCCTGAATCCTCGGTTGACTGTTTGTGTTCTGAGCTCTGGAGATTTTCTCTCTTCTATAAATTCAATAAAACTCCCTCCATGTGCATTAATCAGCCCCCGCCCCACGTCTCATCTGCCTCTGTGGAGTCTTATCACTTTGGCTTCATATATTTTTTTCTTCTTTTCACCGTCTGTCTCTGCTGCAGTTCAGTCCATTAAGTTCTCAAAGTGACACACACAAACACACACTGTCTTTTCAAGTGTGTGTGTGTGTTTTCTCTATATATCATGTCTTTATTGCTTTTCTCTCTTTAATTGATTTTATTGACCGTCCCGGCGCAGACATCCATCCAAACAATTACTTTTTCTTCGCAGCCGACGGCAGAACACGTTCATCTTTTCTTAAATGCACGTCTTCTCTGATCATACCTGTGTCATTAGCTCTTAAAGGGACGGTTCAGGTTTTATGAAGGCACTGAACCCGAGACATGGCATTGATCTAATCACACCACACATCATCTGTCTCACCATGGATCATAAAGAAAGAGGACAGACTAAATGAAGACACAAGACAATTTTCAAGGGACGTCTGATATTGACTTTTTCACATTAAACACCTTTTTTTCTGACTCTGAAATCAACCAACACTGTACCAGTATTCGAGGTTGTTTTTTTACCTCCTCATTAAGCTGCAATACTGCCATCTAGTGACTTTTATCTTCACATGCAGCATTTTTTCCCCAAAACTAGTTTTATGACACGTATCACATTGCGAAACGCAGGCGCTGAACATTTTATAAATTATAAAAAAATTATAATGTTTCTTATGCCAATATCATGCCAATAATATCAACCAATATTATTGGAAATCACTTTTTTTTCTATTTTTCATCTTTGTTTTATACATTTCAATGCATTTAGAGCACATGTGTCAAACTCAAGGCCCGGGGGCCAAATGTGGCCCACCGAGTCACTTAATGTGGCCTTCAAGGTATTTTACCAGAAAAAATACTACTTTATACTTTCAGTGTATGCAGTAAATGAGTCAAAATTGCATTTTTTTCACCTTGTCCCTCTGTGGCCTGAACCAAATGACCTACAGACTAGTACTGGTCCACAAACCAGTGGTTTGGCACCCATAACCTCTACAGTCTTACATACCACTGGCCTTTCAAGGTGAACTGTATGGGTTTGAAACCATCAGAACACCAGTCTTTGGACTCTGTAGAGTTCCATATATTATCAGTATAGATGCAGTCGCCCTCTTCTGGCCACACCGTTCAAAACAGCCAACAGTGGGAGAGACTGTGGCCCACATTCCGGGTAGTGCTTTGGATCAGGCTCTTGGCACTTACTCCACTTTACAGATGGAAATGGGAATTTTCATCACATTCCTTGAATTATATTTTTGCCTCCATTGAGAATTAGTTCAACAAATATCCAGAGAGCACGGAGGCTACTGATGCCAGAAGCCCAAACAGACCATAATAAGACGAGCTGCAGGTGAACTGCTCTGGGGTGTTTGTTCTTCTCTCCCTCTGCTGCAGACTGGGGGCCAGAGCAGCGTAGCCATCCATCTCACTGAGGCGGGATATGTAAATGACCCCTGCACTAATGAGGGATTCTTCCTTTCTTTCTTTCGTTCCCTTTTTTTCTGTGAATAAATGAGGGATTCCACGGAGCTGGAGCAGGAACAGGAGAGAGGAAGAGTAGGGAGGGGATGAAGACTGCAATGTGACGAGTCAAATGCGAAGCTGAAAACTGGGCCAAAAGAAAGAAAGAAAGAAAGAAAGAAGGAATGAAAGGAAGAGGAAGAGGAAGAGGAAGAGGAGCGAAGTCCTGGGGGAGAGAACGTCAGATGAAGAACGTGGAACAAGGAGAGAAGAGGTGTTAGGACGAGGAACCTGCATATGAGGAACTGGTATTTCCCAGTTCCCATGGCAACATTAGTTTCATAACACTCACACACTCTCTCTCTCACACACACACACACATCCTTCATTTCCATACACAGCGGGTTACCACCCTGAAAGAAACACACACTAGTCTTTCTATGGCGGAGAAATCCAGAGATTATATAATCATCCACCATCCCATAATGCACCATCACAGATTAGACCTTAATCTCTCCTGGATCAAATCATAAAACCGTGACTTAAAACCAGAAGATGTGGAAAAAATCAGTGTGAAATTCTTCTGTTCTCTGGACCCAAAGATTAGAACCTGGTCCTGATGGACAGAACCCAAGCTGTGGTTCAGTGACATGAGGATGAATTTGCTAAAACGTAGATAACTCTATTGGTAAGGACAGATTTATGTATTTGCCCCTGCCTTCAGGGGGTGCTGTTGTAACCAGTTAGTAATTTGTCTGGGGCTTTTTTGGGTACTGAAATACCATGGATGGCCCAGAGGCAGCGTCTCTGTGGTGTGAAACCCCGGGACAAGTTGAAATTCCAGTTGGGGGGGGTTGTCCTATCGTGGGTTCAACACCTGCAGGAAGTTACTGTGTGGTGCAATGTGATTTGGGTGGCAGTTGTGGAGAAGGCTGCCCCTGAGACCCAGTAATGGATTAGCGGGTGAAAATGGGTGGATGGTTGGTACATGGTACAGCCTGTGTACTCATGGTACTGTCCTAGGCCCCAGACAGTTGTAAAAAACCTGTTAAGATGACTTTTTTTTGCTGATTTTTTTTTTCTTTTGATGCATTTTTACCATTTCTTTGTTTTTCAATGACTGTATTAAGTAAGACTAAATATTGAGTTAATTTAAAAGTATTTATTTCTAACTTCAGTTTCAGAGACGCTATAAGAGTTGATCGTAGCAGAATATTGCAAATTGCAAAGATAAGAAAGTAGCAAAGAAGAACCAAAAAGTAAATAAATGCACTGAAATAAAGACAAGGAGTGAAGACACTGTAATTCCGATGGAAACTCATCTCCCGCCATATGAGGGTATTAGAGTGACATACGGCACCAGGCTTAGATTTTTATCCCGGTTTTATTAGAACTTTGTCTGCTTCTTCTCAATCCTACAGTAAACATGACATTTACAGAGTCATAATCAGGGGCTGAAATGAGAAATCGCTGCCTGACATTTAACTTCTGTAAATAAGCAGCAGCTTCAGTGGCTTCAGTTACTGTGGAAAACTCAAGTTCTCAGCTGGAGTCCAACACAGTTTAGTTACTGTTGTAGTCCAACTTTTACTGAAGAAGATGAGGGACAGGGAGGACGGGGCTTAGAAACAGAAGTGTGTAGATCTATCTATCTATCTATCTATCTATCTATCTATGATCACCTCTGATTTGTACCAAGTTGAGTTCCACTGCAAATCTGTATCTGTCTGTCTGTCTGTCTATCTGTCCATCTGTATACTTTGTTTTCCATTTTGGTACAAGAAAGAAAAAAGTTTATTTGAATATTGTGTCTTTGTAATATTATTGAAAATGAGGAAGAACATTATGAAGCCTGAGACGGACTCTTGAGGAACTCCAGTCTAAATAGCATTGCATTAAAGCAAACATCTGACCTGAAACCACGCGTTTAACACGTTTTTCATATAAAATCAATTTATCTCTTTTGACTTTTTAACTTTGTGGATTATGGTAGTGAAACAAACGCTTCAGTAAGAATGAAATGAATTAATGTAACTAAAAAGAAATTAAAAATAGTCCCCAAGCTTGTGCCAAAAGCATAATAATAATAAAAAAATAAGGGTTCTAAGACGTAGCTGTGAGGAACTCCTCTAATAAGGTGAAGACATAAAACCAAAAAACCAGTACAGAGAGACATCATGACTTCAGTTTCTGGGTTTCTTTTTGACCACTGTACAACAAAAAGAAGTTTATACCAAGATGGTGATAAAATATTAATGCAAGATTCAGCAGCGCAGTGAAAATGGCCTGAGCAGAGTCCCAGTGTCAGGGGGCGGGGGTCGGTGGGGGTAATTGCACTGATTTGGTCAAGGAGGCAGGATGGTTAATGGAGTGAAGATGATTGGATTAAGTGAGGTTGCTGGACAATGTAGTGTCTCTAATTGAGTTGGTGGAATGTGTGTGTGTGTGTGTGTGTTCAGGTACAGCTGTTATAACTCCGTCAGCTTTGTTCACCGTGGTGTGCGATGCACAGGAACACACTCTCCGAATCATTACCTCATAAATCACACGCGCTGCGCTCGCACTCTTCACTGGGTTCATTCATGCATCCTAATGTCGCTGAAGGGATTTTGCCACACGACAGCCATTTGTGCTAATGGCTGCAGATGAACGACGTTGTGGAGAGATAAACAGTTGTTACACGGCAATAAAACACACAATCAAAAACTGGGGAAATGCACTCACACACGAGTGCTTGGAAATGAGTGGAGCGCTTCCAGGCTGAAGCAAATCTCCGCCCGACACAGGAAATGAAACGTCTTCCTGAAAAGTTAAACAAGGAGATGTTTCATTTTATTGCCTAATTTGATGTCTTTCCACCATGCGATGATTCTGAGACAGAAATTTGCTCTAAAATATCACAGCTGGGCTTCAGTTAAGAGTGAAATATCGTACGAACAAAACTAGGACGCTGTTTCCGAAAGGTTTTAGACGACAGTTTGCAGCAGTGCACCTCGAGGAACGAGTTTTTTGTGCATTTTAAAGCCAGAGTTATTGTCAATATTATGAATATCCAATAATGTTTGGCAATTTGCTGATATTGGCGAAAAATTGATTACAATTCCGATAAATTGCGATTCCGATATAGACTGATACGTTTCGTTGCAGTGCAGTGGTTCGCTATGTCGCAATGTCAAGAATTCAATTTCACTTGGAAACTGTTTTCAGGTCACATCATCTGGTCCAAACCCAGAAATTGCGTTATGAAGCTTTCGTGAGTTTTCAGTGTTGATGACTTGGTTGCAGACAGAAGACTTTATTGCAAAGAAGCTAGCATCAAGTCAGACAACCAGTCTACCTGCAGGAACCCTGGCCGATGTGCATCTCCTCCCAATTATCTCCCTAAATCACCGGCTTATATTCCCCCAGGTGGCCTATGGGAGGCATTACATAAACACTCTCTCCTAATTTGGTGTCTCCCACTTCCGGCGTTATACAAGTCTTGGGAAATTCCTACAAGGACTTCTGATGTAACTGTTATCCTGCCGCCATAACATAAGCAAGGCGCCAGCGCAACAGACACTTAAAGCACCCTCAGTATTACACCTCTAGTTTTACTAGTGTATGGGCACAAAATGCACAATACTCAGGTAATATTAGTTAGCAAATATCATCAGACATTCCTCAAGTTGAGTCAACGCATTTTTCTAAAAGTCAGCCAGAAATATTCAGATTCACAGTAAAAAAATGTAACAAAACAAGAAAAAATGGCGTTTGTAAGTATCGTATTTTGACGACCATAAGGCGCACCGTACTAAAAGGCGATCATAGGGGGCGGGGTTTTTATACAATCCACGCCCACACTTCCCCCTTTAAAGTTCTCATGGTGTCCTCTACTACATCCACCTTACAACAACACACACAGTGCGCACTGACCTACAGGGGGCAACGCACATTTTGAAGAAAATCTTAGACTTTTATGTGCGACTTATAGTCGTGAAAATACGGTAAGTAAAACTTACAGGTGACCATGAGGTGATGCACAACAGGTGGACAACGGGACTCTGAACCTACAGACTCCATGTGGAGTTGGACAATTTGGTGTCCACCTCTGAAATGTATAAAGTAATAAACTCTGAATCTCTTTTCCCACAAACATCTGAGAGTGTAAACTACAACTGCAAACTAAATCTCTCCACCCAGAATGTTTGAACCTCCAACTGAGTCATGATGTTTTTTTTTTCGTGGGTTGATTATATTTGTGTGTCTGCTCTGTGTTTGATGTCCCTGTGTGTCCTGCAGTAATGAACCCAGGCTGTTGCTGCTCTTTATAACTGAAGAATTCAATTCTGACTAAAAAGCACATCAGCAGATCCAGTCACTATGATATAAACAGTAATTACACCCAGGGCAGAGCAAAGCATTTTGGGTAGGAATGTAATTTGTCCAACGGTGCACGCACCCATATGTATATATCAGTGTTTGATGGTGAAAATGAGAACGACTTAATTGAAAATCAAGGAAAATTAACGTTTTTTTTTTTTCTGCTCCTGTCGTTGCAGTCTTTGCTGCTGATTCGTCAGGAGATGGTGGTTTCACAGAAGAAGCTGGGAGAGTTCTGCGAGGCTCTGAAGCAGTACCTGAAGAATGTCTCCGCTCAGAAAGACTGCTTTCAGTAAGTCCTGGACATATTTTATACAGATATAACTATACACCCATGTATATATATATATGTATAAACATATACAGTACATATTCAGAGAGAATATTTTGATGGTTCCTGAGATGTTTACCTCACCTTTGGGGACAAACTGATGCAGATATTGGTATTGGAATCAAGGCTCATTGTGAGACCAGACATGATGGATGGATTAGAGACACTAGGAATATGTAGAAGACAGGAGACAGAGCTGGAGGTGGAGGAGTTAAAGATGCTGAGATTCTCTTTAGGAGCAGGAATGAGGTGATTAGAGGGACAACACAGACAGGAAGGTTTGGAGACAAAAATGGAGAAGACAGATTGAGATGGTTTGGACATGTTCAGAGGAGGGACAGTGGAGACATTGGTAGAAGAATGATCCTAGAGATGGAACTACCAGGTAGGAGACAAAGAGAAGATTGATGGATGCAGTGAAGGAGGACATTGAGGTAGATGCAGAGGACAGGGAGAGATGGAAAATGGAAAACGAAAATTGGACAAACTGAAAGGAGGAGGTTGACATCGGAAAAACATCAACATCAGATACCAATATACAGAGATCGCATGAGAAGAAGTGAAGATGATATCAACCAGGACACACAATAAAGGAGAAGAACCTTTTATTTGCTCCTCCCCTTTGTTTGTGATTGGTTATTTTCAGCCAATTAAAGTTCTTGTTTCACTACAGTAAAGCAGCTCAGGACTGAAAACATCATCTAAACTCACAGCATGTGTTTATGGTGGCGCCACCTACAGGCCATTCTCACGCAGTGCATCCTTTGCCAAACTGCTGAGGTCGACTTCTAAACTGTTTATTCAAGGTGACATATTTTAAAATTATATTGCAGCAAATATCAAACCAGACGGCAGCAGCAGCAGCAGCAGCAGCAGCAGCCTCGTCACTGAAGAACATCTGAATTTTGTGGTTGGTCTGAAGGCAGAGGAGACGCAAGGAGAAGAGGAGAGGAAGGAGTCAGTCTGTAAATCTGAGATAACATTGTTTAGCTGAGTCTGAGTTCATCCACCATCTCCTGCACCGTGTTCTCTGAGAGCAGAACCTTCAGGGTACAAGAGCCGAGCACCAAGTAATAAAATCAGCAGAGTCCAGATATTTCCACAGCTCCACCTCACTACGTGTTCTGACCTGCCAACAAAACAGTGGCAACATGTCTTTTAATAAAGTTCTGCCCGTGAGTGGAAGCAGAGGCAATTTCAGAGGCAACCCTGAAGTCGTGAGGCTGGAACAGGCAGCAAAGCCGGGGAAGGTTGTTGGTCGTGATGTGCTGCAGTGTCTGAGGTCTGAGGCAGACGCCGACCCTGAGGGGCTGAGGACCAACTCTTTCTGCAGCCGTCACAGACGAGGAAACTTTAGCCTGGACGTCCTGACCTGAGAGAGGCTGCAGTTTAAGGTGATCAATCAGAAACTGACTCCCAGTTTTATCGATGCTGAGCCCAGCACTGTTCCAGCAGCAGGGAACTTTCACCTCCTTGCATTGTATAAAGATTTGTTGGAGTTGGACTGGACTAAAACAGGGACAAGGTCTGTTTACCAGGGGTCTGAGGTCAAACGGCTCAATCTGCAGAAAGTTCTTTATTGGCAGAAGTTGTTTTTTTCACAACAGACCCAGGTCCCCAGATGCACACTCTCTCAAATACTGTGTATAGTTTGCCATAGATTCTAGGAGTTTTTATTTAATTTCTTTGCAGTTTTGAGCGGTTGACAAGATGCAGTGAGGAGTCCTCAGATCACGTCAAAATTTCATTTTCATTTTGCACAATAAGTCCTAACTACTGTACCTAACAGTCATGACGAAGGGAAAGATAATTCCCAAAAAAACTTCATAAACAAACGGAAGTAAATGTTGCTCATCCAACATTGATGTTCAACCAGAAGACGTAAAATAAAACCGTCTTTAGCGTATACCAGTGTTCCCCAAACTTTTTTGCGCCAGGGACCAGTTGTTGGGGACCACTAGCATATAGAATTTTTGTTTTTTTTGAGAGTTTGTTTTCGTCAGAGATCTGTTTGAGTTTTTCTCAAATTGTTAATTTAAGTATTTTGCAGGTGTTTGACTTTTTTCTCACTGGTTAAAGTCGTTGCTTCAACCCAAGGCTTTGACTCAAGTCGTACAAAACCCACTAATGATCCAAGATCCTTGTTAGAAGGAACCATCAGAACATTAATGTGTGATGATGGTCCAGCTCTTATCACACTCTGCTGGTGTTAATGGAGGCTGGACATTGGTCACTGGAGCTGCTCTCAGCTCTTCACACTCTTCACACACTCAATAACAGAAAGGTTTTCACCAAACCGTCACTTCCACACTGTTCACATCACCGCAGGTGGATGAGTCCACAGCTGAAGACACCAGGGTGGGAAAAGACGAGACACGGCCGACAGTCACACAAAGGAAAAAAGTTTTCAACTACAAAAAGACAGGAAGTCCAGTTGGTGGAAACCAAACTTTTTAGGTCTCACATTTTCGTCTTTTCTCAGCTCATCTTTCCATCTACTTCCTGTCAGGTTGCAGCTCCGTCCAGACTGGTCCTGTGTCTTGTCCCTCTGTCATGTGACCTATAGTACAGTCTCTTTTACTGGTGTGACTGACAGTCAGTGCAGCTCAGTGACTCCACACTGTAGGAAACTGACAGGGATAAATAATTGATCAGTGTGCAGATGTTGGGAGGATTCCTGTGACCTGAGCGCAGACTTCCTCCTCCTCTTCCTCCTCTTCCTCCTCCTCCTCTTCCTCCTCCTTCTGCTGCTGCTCCCTGTCACTGATTAGATTTTTTTATTCCTTCTCATTTTCTCTCTTCAATCCTGCACAAACCAAATGTCATTCACCAGGTTCAATTAGTTTTGTCTCCTTGCTCCTCGTTATCTTTGGGGATGAATGTGTGATTACACGACAAACACTTTATTACGGCCTCCAGCAGAGCTCATTATTTCATTTATTAGAAAAAAAAAACAAAAAAAACACTTGTTTGGAAGGAGGTGGTAGCCTGGCCCTCACTGCCCTCTATAGGTTTTTATTGAAACTGCAGGCGCGGGTCCCTATTGGCTATAAACTTCCCGAATACACAATATAAATTCTGTGTAACTCAGTAAAACAGTATTAAAAAGATAAAAAATATATATACGACTAAATAAATATATATTTTTGCTAAAACTGATATTCTACTACAAAAGACGAGTAAGAAAGAAGCACAAAAAAGTTCAGGCTATTTAGAAAAATAAATAAATAATCAAGAGCCTATCACTAAATAAAATACAATTAAAAACTTTACATAAGTCAAAAAGCAAAATAATATAGAAATCTTTAAGAAGCTGTGATTCATTAAATCCTAATACTATTAATAAATACAGAACCTTTCTAGTAAACTCTTAATAGTAAAACTAGTAAAACTAACCTGAGTTGGTTTAAAAATCATTGTCGTTTTTCATACTCTGTTCGCTGTTTTTTTGGGTTTTGCGAACAACCTGGAATTGTTCGTAAATCTGATCTTTTTCACCTTTACGTTGATTGTCCGTCAACAGAAAGTGTGAGTATCACGGTTCTGAAGTAATTTCCTACCCATAATTTTTTCCTACCCCTAGCCAAAGTTTATAGCCACACCTGAAGTTCCTTCCTACCCATGATATCTTTCTACCCTCTGCTTTAAAGGTGGTAGCATATTTTTATAGGTGTGAAACAACCATAATATCTACTGTCTCTAACACCTTTAAGGGAGTGGGTAGGAAAAAACTATAGGTCTTTGAAGTAGCAGAATTAGTTTTAGTCTCTTGTAACCAGCAACCTGAGCCCCCTCCCTGGTGGCGAGGCTCGGGACTGCAGCCCCTTTAGTTCAAGAACCTCTCTGAAACGTAAGCAACTGTAAACCTAATGTTTCCAGAATGTTCTAAGCTCTTTGGACTGAAACACTATGAAGCACATCATCCACTTGGACCTTTATGGACACAGACCATGTGGTCATTTCATCAGAGCGTGGTCAGAAATGGGCGGCGGCCTGTGGGCAGCGACTGTGATGTGAGTCCATCTGTGAGCGCTGAGCAGAAACTCTCATTGTTCTGCTTCAGTCCACTGCACTCACATGGTCTGGTGCCGCCGCTCACTCTGTTTTCTACAGACAGACAGGCTGACGGTGTGTGTGTGTGCATCCTGGTACATGATACTTGTGGGGACACTTTTTTTATTTTTACTTTTTATTAACATTTTGAAGTTTTCTACTGTGTGAGATGATGTTTTGAAGGTTGGTTTAGGATCAGCATTAGCCATATATTTTTAGGAACAAAATTTTATTTAGCAGAAATACTTTGGAGACCTAGAGCATAGACCTTTTTAGATATTGGAGCTGCTTTTGTGGCTAACTTTTAGATCTAATATAACTATCTTGACATGAAATGTTAATTTTTTTATACAGTGGTGGGAAACAGTTCAGACAGATCTCCACTGCTACAGGCAGAACGGCTGAATATTGATTTGATGCTGTGACAGTTAATTAATTTTTTTGTCCATTTTGGATCAAATGATAAAGTCATTTGTTGACTTTGATACAAAAGACGTTGCCAACTGACATGTTAAAACTGTGTATGTTCTGTCGTTTGTGTCTTTAGTTACTGACACCAGGGTTTCATCTCAGTCTGTCTTATTGAACCACTGACCCTCAGGGCTGGTCACCACCATCCTACCATGTTCCTAACCTTACACTCATATGAGCAGAGTTTCCTGCTGATTCCTGTTCTTTCTCTTGAGAATAAATGTCAGACTTCAGCTTTTACTGAAGCTGTGAAGAGAGGGAGCTGCAGGGCTTCACACCTTCAGACCACAGACACAAGTGTAGCCTGTGGAGGTTCCCACTCATTCTGCTGCCTGAGGTTCAGGACTCACATCCACTGCTGCATGAAGTCAGAAGCTGCTGCAGAACAATGTTGATGTTAAGCAACGGTTTCACAAATTAATGGACCCTAAAGGGTTCACTGCAGTAGATGAGAAAAAAAAACAATGGTTCTCACTGATTCTAGTCAATTTCCTCTCAGTTTGTTCCTTCTTCTTTGGTGGTTTCCACAGTGAATCAACATTTTCCATCTCCCCCTGTCCTCTCCATCAATCTCCTCTTTGTCTCCTACCTGGTAGCTCCATCTCTAGGATCATTCTTCTACCAGTGTATCCACTGTCCCTGCTCTGAACATGTCCAAATCATCTCAACTGTCGTCCTAACTCTTCCCTAAATCCTTTCATTTTTCACAGGTTGGAAACTAAATCAAAAATGAAAAGAAACCATAACCTGCTCAAATTTCTGATCTTTCTTATTTCAATTTTTTTCAAATTAAAGGCCTGACTCTCCCTCTCTCTGTGTGTGTTTCTGTGTCTCTCTCTCTTTGTTTCCAGTGTGACTGCAGTGCGTCTGCCGGACGGTTTATCCTTCGTGGTCTACGAGTTCTGGGACGGGGAGGAGGAGTGGAAGAGGTGGGTTTTTCAAACACAGCCGGTTCTAAATGAAACATTTAAATCCTAAAAATGAGGCTCTAATATCTGCCACACTCCTGCTGCTCTTTGATCGTGTTGGAGTTGGAAACTAATTTCTGCAGAAAAAAAGTGTTAATGCATTTAAAATAGCTGGGACCTGCTGTGATATAAAAAAAAAAACTGAGCCAAAGGATCAGTCAAAGAAAGACGACTGCTGCCCAAAGCTCTTGCTCCAGTGACCGAGCCAATTCATCTTTACAGACTTTCACCCGAAAAGTCTGTCCTCAGAAATGTGCGGCTAATAAAATTGAAGTCCATCTTTATATTATTAGCAAAATTATGCGATCGTTTTCCTCTATTAGTGCCGGGGTTTCCCTTAGTGACATGTGCCGCAAATTAGTTTGGGGGAAAAACAGCTGTGAATGAAGGTGAAAGTCACTAGATGGCAGCATTGCTGCCCTTAAAGTCTATCGATAAAAATGTCCGTCCCTGAGGGGACACTGCTTTCATCCGTCACCTTAACGAGAGAGCTGCAGATGTGAAGATCTCCTGAGCGTGTCCTCTGTCCTCTGGTTGCAGACACCTCCAGTCTCCTCCCAACAAAGCCTTTCAGCATGTGAAGGTGGACACACTGTGTCAGCCAGAGGGCGTGTCCTCTGTAGCCGTGCCAGGTCAGTGGCTCTGATTGGTTGTAGGATCAATTCTCTCTTTTCTACTGTTATTTTGTGTTTTCATCTTTTTAAAGCCATGGCTTTAAAGTACAATATTTTAATCATATATTATATTTTTTAGCTTTTAACCTGTATTTGCTGTTACTTGATACCAAATACCAAACGGGCCACATCCAGCCCCTGGGCCTTAGTTTGCTCATTTTTTATGTAAAACAACAACATTAAACAACACATTCAATGAAATACAATTTACAAAACCTTTCCTGAACATCATCCTCAAAACTCATCCAGGGGCCCAAATTTGATCTGCCAGTGGTCCACTTTTGGCCCACATGCTTCATGTTGGACACCACAGCTAATTAACACAGACAGTTAACATGTGAAACCTTCTGCCATGGCCTTTGTGAGATCAATATCGTTGATTTTCTCTAACAATGAAAACCCAATAACACAGCGACTACTTTGTTTCTAATTTACTTCAATCTCAGAGACGTTTACTTCAGTTTTGAGGGAAAACTTCAAGTATTTCTCGTCTTATTTCTCGTCGTTGCAGCCGCCTGGTGCAGTGTGAACCGAGCCTGAGCATGAACACCCGCCAAGACTCCTGGACGCTCCTGAACCTCCTCCTGAAGTCCCTTTTACACCTCCTAAAACCTTTCCTTTCCTCCTGCATCTCACCTCCTCTGACCTCCTTCCTCCTCCTCGTCCTGTTTTTATCGCTCACTCCACTAAACTCTTTTGTAAGTACATGTTTACACAGCGCCAGTCATCGGTGTCGACTGCAGTGAAACCAACCACAGTGTGAGATTATTTCAACCTTTACCAGATTATTTTTCAGATTATTTCACCATCTGGTTTTTGAAGTAGCTTCGAGCCACAGCTGAGAGTAGCACAGACCGCGGGCTTGAGATTTCCATGTAGCAGGAAGTGTTTGAAGGAAAAAAAAACATTGTTTTCCTTTTTTAACACACAATTCTACGATTTGTAGCGTCACCATTTTTGTTGATTTTGAAAAATATCCGATATCGTTCTGTAATTACGACTTCTTTCACGTTTTATTCTCACATCAGCCAAGACAAGGATCGAGAACAAAATTAGCTCAGGAAAATATGACAAAATACTTTTGATCCAATTCACTAATTTTATCTCCAGTAAATAAACATTACCAGGGTCTCAGCAGTTAAATTAAAGTTCAGACAATGGTAAAAAGAAATGTTTTCCCCAGTTGAGAAAGAAGGATTTATCCTGAATCTGTATCCGTTGATATTGATTTTGGAATTTTAGTCCAATATTGTCCAAAAGGAAATTTCCGACATCGTCTGTGAATTCTTTTGATTATTCTTACTAATTTATGGGGATGTCCAATATTGTCCAAAATGTTCAGTTGTCACCAACTGGACTTCTTGTTGGAGTTGGAAGACGACCAGAAGAGAAGAACCACAGGTGTTTCCTCTGACATCAACCAGAACCTGATAAAGTTCTAACAACTCCGAGAAGAAGTCCAGCTGCTGACAACTAAACTCTTTGTATAATATCAAACATCTTTTTAAATGAGTCAAAATAATATAAAAACATTGGACCAGTATTGGTCCGTGGACCAGGGGTTGGACATCCCTTTTGTACTCATGTCAACACAGATTGAACGCTCCGAGATTCTTTCCTTTTTCCCAGTTTTCCTACTTTGTTTCAAATCCTTGGATTTCCATCATGGCTGCTGTGAGAATAAAGTCCACTCTGATGGAAACCGCCCGTCACCATGACGACGATGATGATGATGATGAATCCTGAACCTCATCTTTGAACCTTCATCTGCGTAGCTTTTATTTCATTAGAATTTTCCATTTCCTTGCGTTAATCTCCGACTTCAGTTAAGAACCGTCGAGAGTTCCTGCTGCTGCTGCTGCTGCTGAGAAGATGGTTCTTCTCTGCTTCTCCATCCGTTTTATCTTCGCCATCTGTTGGTCAGAGTTGGTGATGAGTTGAGTCCATTAGCGGAAGAGATCGCAGTAGAGATCGCAACTTTTATATTTGTATTTACCGACATCTTTATCAAAGTTCAACGGGGAAAAGCAGTAACACAGACCTTCACCTGAACCACACTGAATATGAAGCCTTAAACGCCATCACACACAAGAGGAGGTTTATTTTTTCTTTTCCTTTTCTTCTGACTCCGACTGAGCAGGGAAGCTGTGCCCACTTGTCGTCTTTAAGTGAAGGTTTTAGATTATGCAACGTCCGTCTAGAGTTGCATTAACATCTTGACGTGCAGACGGCTTTAGATGCTAATGTAGTACTTATCATCAACAAAACGAAAGTCTCAAACCACTTCATGTTCTGCTGCTGCTCAACTACCTTCACAGTAACGACACGAGTTTCCATCACCGTCCCAAACAGAAGCAAAAAAGATAATTTTCACTTGCATGGAGATCTACATCGACACCATTCCTCCGATAATGTGCCCTAAAAATACTTTTTTTTTTTTAGGAGAAACGGCTGTAAATGAAAGTGAATGTCACTAGATGGCAGCATTGCAACTCATTTTATCAATCTGTCACAGATGAACAATTAAATCTTTCCAGGTGTTTGATAGTGTTTTAGTTTTAGGTTGGTGCAAAAAGAAAGAGAAAAAAATTGAGAAACTGCTTCAAAACATCACTTTAGTGAGCGGGCGGCAATTACCTTCCTCAACCACTAGGCCACTACTGCTCTAATACTAAATATCGGCATCTAGTAGGAGTAAAATACAGTCAAAAAAAGGTTATTTCATCCGACAAGAGAACTTTGCTTGCCGACGTCTGTTATTCCGATGTCCGATGTTGGATCTTGAGAACCTGAAATCGATTGCTACAGTAGCCCAGATGATTGTCTATCACGGTATTGATTTCTGGAACATTCCTTGTAAAGATTTGACGTAGGAGACCAGTTGCAAAAGTGAAGCCACAGATGTAGGCAAGGAGCAGTTAGCTTCCCTGATCGTTGGCGTCTCTCTGTATGATGTCAGTTGATAAAAAACTCGAGAAACTCTTTACTTCATATGTGACATCAGTCTGTACTTTTCCAGTTGTTTATGGTCCTGTTCCTGAGATTCAGAGTATTTCTTACCAAGAAAACAATCTTTATTTGAAGTTTATGATCCAATATCGAAGCAGTTATGAGTGGAGTTTACTTGGGGTGTTCCTCATGGCACCGTGTTTGGACCCCACAACTTTTTTTCAGGTGATTCTGGCTTAAAGAGATCTATTATTCTCGTACCACTTGTGATTTATTGCCTTATTTATGGTAAACTGAAGACTGATGATCAGGACCATGAACAGTGTAGAAAAATATAGACTGACGTCATGAACGACGTACAGAGAAGCTTGAATTTCTCACATCTGTCAATTCATACAGAGTAACGTTCCAATTGGTGAACAAGGCTTCATTTTTACAACCAGATGATGATGCTGGATGATAGTAATCCAGTCTGTGATTGTGACTCGGAAAATACCAACTTCGACTCCAAATACTGCGTATTTAAAAGAAAAATCTTGGATTTCATCTGATCTTACGACCAATCACCACAGAGTAGAGAGTCGTGTTCTTCAGAAAGCACAATGTAAAAAAAATGATGAGATATTGTGAGTATCTTTGAGGTTTGATGACAAGGATATAATCAAATATGTAGAGAATATTAGTGTTTGTCTGGTTGATGACTCACTCATTTGAAATCTGTTGATAGCTACTTGGAAAGGTGTCATTGTGTTCATCCGCCTCACTGTTGGATCTATTTACTCTGTTTCTACGCCGTCTCCTGGCAGAACTGTGAAGATTCAGCTGCGCTCTAACTGTGTCGGTGTTGATCTAAATACTAGTGCTTTCTTCTAGAGCTGTGGGCTGCACCAGGCTGGACAGGAAGGTGGAGGTTGTTGACGGCGTTTACTGAAAGATTAATGAGTTTTAGAGAAGATTTGACCAGAACAGACAGATGGCGCTGTTGCTGCTGCTGCTGCTCGTCCGTCAGACTGGTCCGATTCTTGAAGAAAGTCTAAAGTGAAGTTTATTTATTAAAAAAGAAAAGTACAAGGCAGAGTGTGACTGAAATGTATATATATGTGTGTATATATATATATATATAGTATATTTATTATATCAATCTATCTATATCTATATATACATATATTTATATATATGTACAAGGATAGAAAGAATGTAAAAGAATATATACATGTATGTGGCTATAATATATGTACAGAATCATGCATAAATGTATACTCTGTAAAACGTACGGTACTTGTATTTATATAGTGTATGTATATATGTATGCATGAATATGTGCATATACATATATAATATATAAACATATAAATATACATGTATATGTGCATATATACATGCAATATGTAGATATATGTACCGTACATTTTTCAGAGTATATATTTATGCTATGTATATTTGCATACATTATATACACATATATGCAGATTCTTGTATACATGTATGCTTATAGAAATAAATACATATGTATGTGTATGTATATGTGTGTGCATGATTATGTATTTTTACATAGTCATGTATAAATACATACATATATATATATATACCTACATAAATATGATATACATACATATATATGTATATATATATGTATATCATATTTATGTTCTTACATAAATATGATATACATACATATATATATGTATATATATATATATATGTATGTATATCATATTTATGTAGGTTCATTATATGTGGCAGCCCTGAGTGGATTTGGAAGTAATTTAGTTGAAATTATTGAAGTGCATTTAAGGAAATTTATTTGGTCATATATATGTACACACATATATATATATTCTTATATTAATATATATATATATATATTCTGGTTACTTTTCCATTGTATTTCATTCCACTGCTGCAGTAAACAGCCATTTTCCTGCAGTGACTATTAGCCTGACAGAGCAGACGCCCAGGTGTGACTTGTGACGGACAGAGTTTCCGAGTCGTGAACACAAACCTTAAGCCATAACTGTCTGGACTGATGTTTACATGTCAGTGACATCACTGCACTGACAGCCATAGAGTCCCAGTGTCCAGCGTGTGCAGCCCACAAGCTCTTTGCTCTAATGTACAGGTACAGTCTGGGTCGTGTACTGTATGTAGGTCAGATTATTAGGTCAGAAAAAAACGATGCTGTTTCCTGTTGATACATTCCTGCCTCTCTCTCTCTCTCTCTCTCTCTCTCTCTGTCTTGACTCCCATCCTTTGATCCCTGTGCTTGATCACAAAAAAATAATTTAGTTTTTAAAAGTTGTGCCACAGAAAGTGGGTCTGGATGGAGGAAAAGCTGGTGAAATAAAAAAAAGTCACCGTCACCAGCTTCACCTCCGTGGTAACGAAGACGTCAAGGCCGTAACTCTTCCCTCCTCTGGGTGTGTTCTTTTCTATAACCTCCCCCCTGAGTGCATGTCAACTGAATGTCCAGTAACTTCTTTGCTGTAGTGTTAGAGGCCATGCTACTCTTCAATGGGTTTTTGTGCATTTCTTACCTTGGGTTTCCTTTTTTCTAGTATTCCTATAAAAGAGACAGAGACTTAAGTCTATGATGTGAAATGAACAATATTAATATATATATATATGACTAGTAAAATATAAATATATATATATATATAAAAACATGGCAAACATGATTGAACATTCACTTTTATGGCAACGTTTAATGAAATATTTATTCTTATTGTATGTTTCAGTAAAAAAACAGCTTTCTCTTATGTGTAGAGACTTAATGCAGGGATGCAAGTATTATGTTAAAATATATATATATGGTCTTAAAAGAATATCCTGTTGAAATTCTAGATATGTAGAGTGATGCAGTTCAATAAATACACAAACATGACAAAAAGTGTGTTGTCTTCTGGTTTTCATTTGCACAAAAACACCATCGACCCATTTCTTGAGGAAAAATAATGACTTCTACAAGGTTAGCAAGGTGATTTTGTAAAGGTTCTAATCTTGTATCTTCTTGAAAAAAATCAATCTTGAAGATCTTGAAGATCTTGAAGAAAATAAAAACTGTCACAACACTATGAATAGTATCTATGTGAGTAATATGTGTAAGTGTAGAAATGAGAATTATTCTAAAATCTAAAATATCCATAATGTGAATAATTTGATTTAAAAAAATCCAAAATTCATCAAATTTTTAAGAATGCATTTTTCTTTTTTTTTCAATTATGGACCATAAAAATTTAAATTTATTTGAAAAGGACAAAAAAATACAAATACACAAAAAGAAAAAGATCAGTAATTACCTTGTATATTTTACAAAACAACATAAAACATTTTTATATTTTTTATTTAATACAACAAAACTGATGTACAAAAATAAAAAATATTCACCCAAAATAAAATCATCCAAACTTTGAAGATAGGTGTAATTAGAAGAAAGTTTTCCAAAAAAAATAACAATTTCAAAACTATATATTCAACACATTTTAAAGAAAATAATTTTTATAAAACTTTTTCAACAGTTGGGCAAAAAGTATCAAAAAGAATTGAAATTTAAATGATCAAAATTTCAAATGTTTTAGTAGGGTTTTTTCTTAACTTTCTTTAGATAAAAAAATCTAAACATTAATGGATATATAACACAATACATTTTATGTGAAAATATAAGAACTTTCCCAGAAATAAATATTGAGCTTCTAGAAAACATAATATTTTCAATAAACACACAAAAAACCCTTCAGAATTGTTTTTTTTTTTTTTTTAATCAATGCCAAATGAATGTCAAAAACTTCTTGTCAAACATTTCTCAAAAATTTGATGTCAAAATAATACATACAACAAAAGTTATAAAAAATCTACTCTTATTTGGCACCCAAAACTGAGAATTCGGAAAAAATTGTTTGTTAAACAATCCAGAAATCATAAAATTTATAAAATATTTTTTCTAAAACATTTAAAAATCAATAGTAGCCCAAAAAATGTATAGAAAATTATTTTACTAGATAAAAATACTGAAGAAAATTCTGAACAATAATATTTTCTAATTTTTATTTTTTTTACATGAATTTGATGAATTTGGAAAGCAAAATTTCTATATTTCTCTATATATTGTCAAAAGCTTTTTTTTTTAGAAAAAAAAATCCCAATGGCAGCCAAACAAATATAATAATACCTTTGTAAAAAAAAGAGTTCTGAAAAAAATGATT
>JAFBJS010002799.1:111899-123106 GCA_016785265.1 Paraplagusia blochii | reverse complement strand
CATAATGTTTTGCGTATTCTTTTAGTCCTTTTACTTCATATTTATACTTTTTTTTTACCACACTCCATCAGATTGACTTTGTTCAACAATTCACTTGCATGACTTCCTTTCTGAGAGAGGTTTTTCATTAGGCAGAGGAGGGCACTGTTGAAGACATCCATTGGTGTTGGTGGACAAAAAGAAAGTTTCTTTAGCAATGCTTCCCACATCCTATTGAATTCTTCTTCCAACATCCCATTTGACATTTGAACATTACTCTGGCGACATTTGTCAATGAGTTCAATTACTTCTCTTTCAATTTCCTTTGTGTGATCTTTCTTGATTTGTTCAACTTCTGCTAATCCTTTTTTGATGTGTTTTGCTGCTGTGAGTTGTTGCTTCACTGAAATTTCCATGTTTGTTTTAAGGTGCTTTGCACTGTTTTCAAAATCTGCTTTATATTTTTCTACCAGGTGGACATTTCCTTCCCTTTTCTCAAAATACTTTTTCAGGTTTTCTAGAACTTCAGTCTCCCATGTGCTCAGTTTTATTTGGGCTTCTGTTTCCAATTTCAGGACATGGTCATCCAAACTTTTTGCTTCAGATTTGGAAGCTATTGTGCCAAAATTTGAAATTGTTGTTTCTGCAGATGTTATCCAGTTGTATGTGGATTCTTTGAATTCCCACTCCCATTTGTTGAATTCAATGCAAACCTGGACACAGGCCTCAGCCACAAGGCTGTTCCTGAAGCTGAAGATGAAATTTTCATGCTTTACTGCTTCCCACAGGCTTTTCATCCATTCTCTAAATTGTATGATGTCATTAAAAGGGGTCTGATGTTTTTCCAACTGTTGGATGATGTTTTTCTTGAGCTCATACACAGCTTTACTGTACCCCGCATTGACTGGTGCCATTGGAGGATTTCCATTCCACAG
This sequence comes from Paraplagusia blochii, assembly GCA_016785265.1. Classification (NCBI taxonomy): domain Eukaryota; kingdom Metazoa; phylum Chordata; class Actinopteri; order Pleuronectiformes; family Cynoglossidae; genus Paraplagusia; species Paraplagusia blochii. The sequence continues at coordinate 122,192 of JAFBJS010002799.1, read as the reverse complement.
ACCAGGAATATACCAACTCCCTGTGTCTGGACTGTACTCCATCACGTCAGTAAAGGAATTATATTTGTTCTCTTTCTTTTCCATTTTGGCTGCTGCTCTGGTCATCTCATTCAACTGTTCTAGGAGTAGTTCTCTGCCTCTTATGTTTTTTTCCTCTGCAGAAACATCTGAAACATTCTGATGGACAAATTGACACATGGGCTTTTTGCCCACCTCTTTCATCCTGAGAAAAGCATGCACAACTATTTGTAGAATGTCTTTCATTTCTGTTGAGTTCTCCATTGAAATGTTGACAATACTGATGTCACTTAATCCCACCGCAAGAGTTGCCAGCTCATTGTCGTGCTCGTAGCTGTCATCCAGTTTTGACAGCTCTGGTGACTTTAGACCTTCAGTGTCAATGATCATTATGAAGTCACAGTTAAGTTTATCTTTAACATCTTCACCAAGTTTGATCAGCAACATGAAAGCACCGCGAGTGCATCGACCACTGCTGACTGCAAACTGCACTCCAAACATTGTGTTGAGAAGGGTCGACTTCCCTGTGCTTTGAACTCCGAGGACTGTTACAACCACTATCTTGTTGTTTGGAGACACCATTTCATGTAGCTGAGAGAGAACATCACTAATCCATGTGAGAGGGATGTTGGACGCGTCCCCATCTACAAGTTCAACGGGAAGTCCTTCAAGCAGCAGCTCAGCACAGATTCTTGGAAGGTTCTTCAATTGCTTTCGTGAAGGATCTGTTTCTGGAAGAAGAACTGAAGCTTCATAGATTTGACCCATTTCACGGAAAAAGTGTTCAGTTCCCAGTGAACTTTTGGAAAGTTCTGTATCAATGTCTTTGATTGCATCTTTGTTCTGAGAATCGTTTCGTATTCCTTTATACTGTATTCTGAGTTGAGACAGAGTTTGACGTGATTGGTCGTCGAGATTCATTCGCATCCACTTGAGGAAATAAAACCTTTCTGCTCCTGTTTTTGATATTTCACTGATGAAACAGGTCATTGGATCTGACATGTTCTGCATATTTTGTTTTGTTCTTAGTTCATTTATTTCTTCTTGAATGTTGCTTTTGTATTCTTCACTGTTTTTAGATCCATGATTCGGAAGTCTAAATTGTTCTTTCTCCAGTTTTTTCGAAGTCTATAGTGTTCCTTCTCCAGTTTTGTCAGTTCCTTCCATGTGTCACCTTGAAGTTGAAGGTTCATCTGTTTGTATTCAGCGATGTTTTTAATTTTTTCAGTGATGGTATTTGCACTTTTTTTTGGCCTCCCGACATTCAGGGCAATTTTCATCAACAGAGATTCCCAGTTCACGTGCAACATCAGTCATCTGACTGAGTGGCATTTTTATCTTAGGGTTTTTAAGTACTTGTTTCACAAATTTTCGAAAAGATTCAATAAAATCTGTTTTGTTTTTCTTCTTTGTCTTAAGAATGATGTTCTTTGTTAGTTTCAGTTCTGTTGCTAATTTCTTTAGATCATCCACGTTAAAGCTGTTACTTTCACTGTTACCAACCAAGTAGATCTGTGTCTTGTGGTGTTGGTTTAAAAGCAGCTTACATCCAGGATCTATGTTGTCAAAAAAGACAAAAACAGCAGAAGATGTTTCACACAAAAAGGAAAACTCTCTTTCTAACGAAGTAATGTCTCCATGAAGATTGACTACAGATAGTGGCTCAATGAAAACATCACTGCTTTCATCTCCACGGGGAAGGTACCAGGTGATTTCAGCCAGTCCATTGGAAATTCTTCTAGGACTATCACCACACATCATGTAATGGTGAACAAAAGTGTCATGGTATTGTTGAGAACTGCTCAGCATCGTGTTGAGCAGCTTGGACTTGGACAAAGAGCACTCCCCCAGTCTGACAAAGGATATCATGGGGAGCTCAGCCAGAACAATTCTGTCTTCAACAAAACCCTTGGATTGTATCTGTGATGAAGGTCTGTACTTTTTGACAATGTCTCTCAAGGCCCAAAGCATGAGTGTAGTTTGGTTTGTGTCACAATTTGGAAGCAGGAGAGGCACAGCAAATTGACACAAGGACATTTTCAGTGCCAGTTCCTGTTGAACAAATCCATCAGAACACAAAAAGAGAGCAGTGACTATGTCAAGAGGATTCACTGAGTCACCTGAGGCTGTAGAATCCATCAAATCTTAAACGTCAAATTCATTCTCTTCTGATTCCATGTTTCGAGATGATTCACAGAATCTTTCAACATTTCTAGCTGTCACATTCACCATTGTTAGTTTCTTCAGGAAACTCCATGGCAGATCTGACAGACATTCATCAGTAATAGTCCTCTTATCAATCTGCAGTATTTTGTCCAGTGATATCTTCTTTAGTAGTGGTGATCCAACCCCAGGTCTTCTAACATTTTCCTAACATTTTATCTGCAAACACAGACATCATAATACATTCAGCTGCTTGTTGTAAGTATGACAGAGGTGAATTTGTTTTTTTTTGACCCAAACATGATTTTCTTCATGGGGTAGCCATGGATTAAGGTAGATTAACTATGAATGTAATACAGTGGGGCTTCAATATACATGCAAAGCTAAACAAGAGTTATACAAGTTACGAAAATTTGGAAAAAAGTAAGCAACTTTTAGATAGCTAGATATTTTCTGTGTAACGAGAAAACATCTGGTTATGGCAGCTCATCCAAACTTTGCCTTTCTGCTTCATCCCAGATTAGTCAACAGCCTTAGTCTCACTCTTTGTGTTCATTTTTAGGTTAAGTACCTCATCTTAACTGTTGCTAGTTTTAGTTTAAGTCATTGAAATTCATTATGAGTGCTGTAGCAATAGCAGCAAAGAGCAAATATTGTGGAGACAAAATATGCCAGTCTCTGCTGGTGGACTGTCTCTTTTTTTAAGGTAAATACATCCCCTACGACAGTAACAGTTTTGGTTGTATAAAATATCAAATCATAGATGACAAGAGGAACATTGCCTTGGTCAGGGTTGGAATCTATTATGTTTGAGGTGTGTAGAATGTAGGAAAGTAACCACGGAAGCAGGTGTACTTGTGACAGGGTTTATTTGCCGAACTCATCTCCTTCAACTCCTGTGCACTTCCACCTCACACGTCATCAATAACTGTCGTTCTGTTTTTATTACTCCCGTGCCCAGCAATACTATGCCACCTAGTGGCGGACACAACACTCCCCCTTACTTGAAAAGATTGTACATAACACCCTTCAAAAGGAACATAAACATAGCAGCATTAGTGAGAACTTAGACAGAATTCAGTTGTGTAAATAATGCTCTGTTAAGCCAATAACCAATATTTCAAATATGTCAAAACAGAAAATACCACATAACTTTTTCCTTTTCGCTATTTCGGTGTTATTGTATAGAATAATAAATTGTCAACTGAAATATTAGTCGTTAGTGAACTTGACAATGCAGTGTCTTAAAAACAACATATATTTAACATTTAACACCTAGGCAACTGTGACATTTGACTCAGTTCTTTGCAGTCCATGACCAGCTGAAAGTCCTTCAGCCCAACAGGGTAGCAGACTAAGTAGCCAGAATACTACTCATTTTCAGAGTCACTGGAGCTGTATTAAGCTGGTTTTATTGTAGGTGGTCCAGGACCCGCAGAGCAGTGAGTCAGTCGTGAAACATTCCACTTCTTGTTATCGCTCAACAAGAATGTACTTTGTCCAATCTTTTTCTGAATGGACATGGGTGGTGTGAACTTTGAAGTTCCTTTTTGGACATGTTCAGGCCTTTTCACCCTCACCCAGTCTCCAGGTTTAAATGCAGGTGTTTTTGCACCACAATGCTTGTCAGTGTATTGCTTTGACTTGTTCTGTTGTTTTCCACTGTACTTCTCACAATTGTCCTTTACTGGGAAGATATCCAGCTTAGTTTTCATTCTCCTGTTGTGCAAGAGTTCAGATGGTGAGACACCAGTGGTGTGTGGGGGGTGTTGCGCGGTAGTCTTGCTGGAACTCAATTACAGAAGTTTTTCCGCATCTGTTGTGCGGCTAGGATGCATTCCTTAAGCACTCATGTTCCATCTTTTTACTGCCCCGTTGCATTGTGGGTAATAGACGCTACTGCGCAGGTGACATATTCCCCTCTCCGAAAGGAAATCAGCAAAAGCACTAGAGAGGAACTGTGGCCCATTATCGGTCACAATATAGGTAGGATTCCCCTCCCTGCTGAAGACTGACTGTAGGAATGAGGTCACAACCTCAGCTGTTGCATATTGAGAAAATGATGCCTCTGGCCACTTACTAGGGGGGGGAATGCAGGGGCATTCTCAAAAGGACCCACAATGTCCAAACCCACTTCCTCCCATGGCTTATCTGGCAGTTGAATAGGCAGGAGTGGAGCAGGTGCTGTCTTAGTGAACCAGAGTAGCACGTAAGGAAACTGGTACAATGTAGCTATGCTCATCCCTCATTAATAGCGTGTCAGATGCAGAGAGTTCATGACGGATGAGGAAGTATGGTGCCAGAGTTGGAGCTACATGTTTTTTTTGCATTTGGGCCAGCCGTTTTCAATCTGACTACGTAGTAGGGTGAGTTCAGGGCACTGTGTAGAGGATGAGGTGAATCCACTTATGGATAGAGTTGACAGTACTGATGCCAATCTCAGGTTCCCCCATTTCAGCTGTATTAGTGGGGAGTGCACTAATACAGCTGAAATGGAGGAATCTGAGATGGTGGTCTAGCTGTATTAGTGGGGAGTGCCTCTCCCTGAACCAACACCTTAACATGGTGGAGGGGTTTGAGCATCCAGATGAACCTAGGGGCTATGTTGTCTGGGGCTTAATGCCCCTGGTAGCGTCTCCCAAGGCAAACAGGTCCTAGGTGATGGATTAGACAAAGGGTGGTTCAAATTACCCTTTATGGAGAGAAAAATCAAGAATGCAGTGTACGCCCCCCGGATTGGTGTTACTAATGAATTACCTATTTAAAAAATAAGGCGCATACAATAAAAGCTTCATTAGTGGCTGCTGTTGCGTTATGCGTCCACTAGATGAAGCTGCACTCAAAGCGAATGTCAACAACACAGTCAGACAAGTCAGTTAAACTTATTACCGGTAATAGAACGCAAACCAGCGTTCTGATAACTTCGTTCACTTCCAAATTGAATAAACAGCCATTTTATTATTCTTTTCCGAGATCAGTGTAATGTCAGTGACGTAGTATTTTCGTGACAGTTTATCTGTTAACAACAGCAAGAGGGACAACAACGTTTTTATCATGTAGTGGAGGGGAACGTTTACTCGATTCAGTAAACACATAAAAGAAACAGTCTGATACATTACGACAAATTAAACGTTAGTGCAATGACAGTATAGTAACTCTCTAAGTGGTGCAAAGTAATAACAATATAACAATAACTCAACAATGTTTAAACGTCAATGTCCATATTCACAATACCACCTTGTTCTGCTGTAAACGCATAAAAGAAACACGTAAAGCTCTCTAATCAGTTCATTCCTCATCCACGAATCGCTTGAATTCTGCTTTTTCAGTGTTCGAATTGAACAGTTGGACGAATACGGCTTCCAATATGCCCGGTGCTGCGTCCAAGTCGGCGACTAATTTGAGACTATTCTGGCTCCATACTGGTGCATTTATTCTGAAAACACATTTGTGATTTCTTTAAAAATACTGTTATGTCCCGGAGACAGACCAGTCAGACGCTATCTTGCGCTGAAGAACTTTATTCACGATTACAGAGAACGTATAACTTATTTCCAGACTCTAATTGCGGCACCGCTCCCTGCAGCTTCACTCCTCACTCTCACACTCTAATATCTCCACAGCTCTAACCACGCCTCCCCACACTTGGAAACGTTAACCCTTTAACTGCTGTATAAAACCTTATAACCATTACAATATGTTTGCGGATCCGCGCTCGTGCATTTATTTCTGAATGTACATTGGTGAATGAAAATGCACGCGTCACACAGTCACATATCCCAGCATGCACATGCTTCTTGTTGTTGTGAGTCCTGTTGCGGCTCAGTATTGGTCCATATATAAGGCTGTCTCTTGGTCCATATATAAGGCGCACCGGATTATAAGGCGCAGTGTCAGCTTTTGAGAAAATTCAAAGCTTTTAGGTGCGCCTTATAGTGCGGAAAATACGGTAACCTACGGGAGGAAGTATAGTGGGTTTAGATACCCAAGGAAAAGAAAATTCCACTAAGCTGGAGCAATTCAGAACCATCTCCATTCTCAGTGTGGAGAATGAGGGTAGGTTCACACTGCGCCCTGAAACGACCCATATCCGATTGGTTCAGAAATCCGATTTTTTTTTCGTAGGTCATTCACATTTTCCACTTATCTGGACTTGTATGCGATCTCCAATAGAACCAAGAAAAAACAGACTTCTGGATAAATGTTATGTGAACGTCAAAGAGGCTTATGGATCAAAAATTAGACCTCCTATCGCGAACTCTGATCACAACGTGGTTCATTTAATTCCAACATATACTGTAAATTAAAACTGAAACACTGTAAACCAGTAGAAAGAGAAATACTATGCTGGTCTGAGGAACTGAGAACTTGCTTTGAACTGACAAACTGGGATGTATTCCCAGAATATCAGAATTCCTTGGATATAACTACTTCAGTCACCACGGATTAACATTTGTGCACAACTAGTTATCCCCACCAAACGGATGAAGATTCTTAAAATTGCATTAACTAATTTTTAGGGTTGAAAAATAAATAATAGGGTATTAAAAAAATGTATTCCCATATTGGCTGTGTTTTATAAGTCTATGGGGTCTGTTTACATCTGCATTTTAAGTCTTAGTGGATATAATTCTATGTTATATTAATAATATTATTATAATAATAATAAAGTGCTATTCTCACTGAGCAAATGAAACTTAGTTCTTACTTTCAAACCCCTTTTCATTGTGATCCACACAACAAAATGTGACTTTATCAATACTACTTCTTATCATTGAAACCAGAGCTAACTGAGCAGGTTGTTCAACTCCAGGAGTGTCTTAAAGACATAAAGTCCTGGATGACCTGCAACTTTTTACTATTGAACTCAGATAAAACTGAGGTCATTATAATTGGGCCTAAACATCTTAGAGACACACTGCAAGACCACATAGTTACCTTAGATGACTTTACCATGGCATCCAGCTCCACTGTAAAGAACCTTGGAGTTACCTTTGACCAGGACATTTCATTTGCTCCACACATAAAACTCATCACAAGATCAGCTTACTTCCACCTGCGTAACATTAGGAAAATTAGGAACATTCTATCTTTAAAGGATGCCTAAAGGTCCAGGAGGACGGTAGATGATGATCACTGAGCATTTGACTGGAGCTATGACTTTGATTGCATGGAATTCAAATGAGCAGTAGTTGGTGTTAGGGAGCAGGGGAGCATAGTTCCATTTATTGTTAACCAGGATCCCAGTTCCTCCTCCTTGCTTGGAGGGACGGGGAGTATGGGAGAAGGAGTGAGCAGCGGAGAGTGCTGCCTGAGAGGCGGTGTTTAATAATAGGGTATTTAAAAAAAATGTATTCCCATATTGGCTGTGTTTTATAAGTCTATGGGGTCTGTTTACATCTGCATTTTAAGTCTTAGTGGATATAATTCTATGTTATATTAATAATATTATTATAATAATAATAAAGTGTTATTCTCACTGAGCAAATGAAACTTAGTTCTTACTTTCAAACCCCTTTTCATTGTGATCCACACAACAAAATGTGACCTTATCAATACTACTTCTTCATACTTCATCACAGAATCAAACCCGATTCAAATAACTGGTTTATCTGATTCGCTCATATTTGTTGAATAAATTGGTAAAACTGTTATAACAAACGTGTCAAAGCCACTGTCTATGACAAACTTAACACACAAAGTACCAAAACAAATTCCACAGGAGGAAGAGGATCTTAGAGCAAAGGTAACCCAAGTTCACTGAAGTAAATAAAGCGTGTCACTTTGGGCTTTGCTGAGGTCACCTCCTTATTTTGTATTGTAAAAAAGGGTGGATGGCTACAGCAGTATTTTAAATGGAAATGATATTTATATTGCTGTCTTCCATGACAAACATAAGGCTGGAGTCTGTTGTGCTACCAGGCAGGTTATCTGGGGAAATTAATCGTTAAATATGTAACAGGGTAGAATAAAATGCTAAGGTTGGTTTAAACGCAAAAACTACTTCCTGGCGTTATTAAATAACTTTCTGACATAGACTAGGAAAAGGAAATGAAGATTGGATTTTGTTAGTACGATTGAGTATTAATCTCAGTGATTTTTGTAGACAATTTTTATTTCTATCATGATAAATATGAAATTCAAAGGATGTTATTTTTGGCATATTATTATAATACAATAATTAAACAACCTACTTGTTTCTATAACAGCAAATTGTAATATTTTGTCAAAGTCTTGGAAAAAGTTTATTTAAAATATGAAATAGCTTTAGCTCAGTCAGTAAGTATCTAAAGTTTTCTCAGTTTTGCTTTTTGCAAAGCCAACCAATCAAATCAATAATAGAATTAGCGAGTTACAGTAAACAGCAAGTCAAGTGTATATATCGAGTATTTTTCCTCTTTGCTTGGTCTTAGTTTAAAAATGGAGGATTACATATCTAAACTGAAAGAATTCTCTAAACTGGACTTTCAATCAAAGCAGGAGATACTTATTAAAAGACGACCAACACCAGAGCTTAAAGGTTTTCATCAGACTACCGGGCAGTCGATCCGTGCTATTCAGACAGACTGGGACACACTTTGTAAAGCTAAAGGCAGATCTCGTTGGACTAAAGTGAGGGACAGATGTAGATCAACTGGACAGCTTCTCAGCCTTTTTGGCCGAGAAAGATTTAATTGAAACTGTTCCTGAGGCGTCAAAGTTACTCAAGCTGAAGCTCACTGTACCAGCGACTACAGCAGGGGTGGGCAAACTAAGGCCCGGGGGCCACATGCAGCCCGTTGAGCCTTTTAATGCGGCCCGCCATCCCTGTCCAAATTATATCATTTATTTATATTCTAATTAAACTTCCGACTTTTCCCTACAATGACTGCATTTTCCCAGTAGATGACATAATAGGCTATTAGAAATTGAGTATTTTGGGTTTGATACAAGACTTTTACTTGCCATTTATCTTAGCTTACACGAACGCTCCATCTCTCTGCTCTTGACTCGGCCCCGTGTCCAATTTTAGGAGAAATTGTGGCCCGCAGGTCAAAAAGTTTGCCCACCCCTGGACTACAGCATCGGTGGCGCGGTCATTCTCAGAATAAGACAGACCAGGACGACAGTATTCTCTTGCACTAATCTCCATTGAGACAGAGAGACTTGTAAAACTAAAGAAAATAAGGAGGACTTTATAGACGAGTCATCGATGCTTTTATTCTGAAGGAATGGCGCATGGTCTTCATTTATGAGTAAAGGTAAGACGTTATTAACAGTTTTTAAAAGTATTTTCTATGTTACAGTTTGTATATGTAAAAAATGCAGATGTTTCGTAACAAAACACATTAAATGTTGCCTACCAAATGTTAAATAAACTGCTCTCTAGGGTTCAAATATTTGTAAATATAACTGTGATGACGCCATCGCCTCACCAAGCATGCGCCTCACCGCACGTCACTGAATCAGTATTTTCAAGTGGAAACTACACAAAGATGAGTACAACTGACGTTAAAAAGAAGTATTCTTACATTTTGGGTATACTCGCAGCTGTCCACATCAGCGTGTATTTCATGTAGCATATCTTAATTTTGTTTGTTCTTGATATGGTGTTGAACACGGAACTATATTTGTACAGGTTATCTTTTCTGACGGACAGAAGACCGCGCTGCACTTGCACCAAAGAGGTTGTTTTTTTTACGCTTCGCGTATAAATTTCTTGAGCTAGTTGTTTTGGGGAATTATAAGTCAAAGAAAAGAAAAAGCCGGGAAGAAAACTGCTTAGTATTTTTCTTGGAAATCACGCCAAATACGGCTACGTTGTTTAGGTGAGTTTAACCCCTAAATGTACTTCCGGTTCATGGTGGATTGAGTAGAAAACCCCGTCTGTTTTTTGTCATATAAGATAATTTCGTGTCCAAGAGACGAGTTGTCTTATATATTTACTCTTCTACGCCTTTCTCAGACTGTCGGTAAGTTTGTTTAATGTAATTTACTCGATTGCATTCCTGCTGAAATAATCACGCGTGTTTTTGTCAGGCCGATGTCACTGCTCTGGTTAATAGTAATCGAAGATCTTCTTCTTCTTTTCCTTTCGGCTTATCCCATTTTTCAGGGGTTGCCACAGCGAGT
>JAFBJS010002799.1:89193-111279 GCA_016785265.1 Paraplagusia blochii | reverse complement strand
CAAAACCACAGTTCCTCCCTTGGAACCCGGTCATAGGCCTTTTCTAAATCCACAAAAACACAATGAAGCTCCTTCTGACCCTCTCTGTACTTCTCCATCAACATCCTCAACAGATGCAAATATTGCATCTGTGGTACTCTTTCTCGGCATAAAACCATACTGTTGTTCGCCAATCTGTACCTCTTTCCTCAACCGAGCCTCAACTAACCTGTAAACCTTTCCCTTAACCTTGGCTGACTCTCTTCTATCACAAATCACTCCTGACACAACCTGTCGTCCATCGATAATGTTCTGAGCTCTCTTCCCACAAAATTCTCTCCCATTCCTGACATCCCGTCCCCAATAGTCTACAGTTTCATCACAAAAAAAAACACTTACTTCAACAAACAGCAAACCAAAGTATCACTCAGGTCATACCAATACCAAACCCTATTCACACCTCTCGTTTGGGTTAATTACCAGGACTCCCCAGTTGTCAGTTAGAATTGAAGAAGCTTGGATGAAGAGGTGAAATGTCTTCCGTAAACCTAATTTGTCCAGTTGACCTCAAAGTAACTATTTTTGAATGGACACTTGTCCAGACTCCCTTGTCCGAATCGGTGACATAGACATGGGTGATTAAGAAACAAATGATAATGTTAATTAATATTATTTCTTTGTGATAGAGGACATTATCCCATTAATTTTCAGTCTTCCCCTCTTTTTTTAAGTCTCCACTAATCTATACCGCTTTCACAGACATTGAGGGCTCTTTGTAATGATGTAGAAAGTTTTTTTTTTTTTTCTTTCTCTCTCCAGAACTGTTGGTACTGTTCTGGACACTGAGTCCCTGAGGTGCTCTGCTCAGCCAGTTTCTTTTTTTCAACTTTTTTAGATTATGTGATTTCCCAGAAGTGATTCCCTGGTCAATACGATCAAAAGTTTTAGCATTTCCTGTTTTTTGCATCAAATTATGAAGCTATTTTCACAAGTAATGTCTGATGTTATGTATGTTGTAATTACTCTTGTGAAGTAATTACAACATACTTTTTCTTAACAAATTGTATTGTCAGGGGATGTCTAATGATTATTACAAAAATTAGTTTTAATGAAAGTAGCTAAAATGTTTTAACTAATTTGGCCTGATGTAATTCTACTGTATTTTCCACAGCTTCAACACTTTAAACCAACTGAAAACCTGCAAAACAATACCACAGTCCCAGGATGTCTTCCGTCCCTCAGGCTCATGTTCATGCAGACTCCACCTCCTCTGGCGTAGAGATGGACCCAGTGGAGTACACCCTAAGGAAGCGGCTCCCTAGGAAACTGCCAAAGAGGCGCAACGATGTCTACGTCAACATGAAGACTGATTTCCGGGCACAGCTGGCTCGCTGTCAGAAGCTTCTAGAAGGTGGTGGTCACCGGGAGATCTGTGTCCATGGCCTCGGTCTAGCCATTAATAGGGCTATCAACATTGCCCTTCAGCTCCAGGCCAGCAGCCAGGGGGCACTGCAGCTAGCAGCAAACACCTCCACAGTGGAGCTTGTGGACGATTTGGAACCTGAGGACCCTGATGAGGCCGGGGAGCCCATGACACGAACACGCAACAACTCAGCCATTCACATAAAGGTTTTCTATCCTGATCCCCAGTGATATGAGTGACATAGTGCCCAATATCTGCAGCACAGTCCATGAAGAACCAAGTTAGACAAGAAAACATCCTGTGTTTGGTTTCTTTTTGTAATGACCTTTAATGACATTGAAAGAACACTGTAGAGTGGAGACAGGCGGTGTTTAATCAGTGTCTGTATGGCAAAACCCTGGACAGAGACAGTCATTAGCCTGAGTACATTGTTATCACTTCATCATGTGCAGTGTCTTATAGTTTAACTTTGCACGTTGAAAGCCGCTGTGGTGTTGTCCAGCTGAATATTACGTTTATTTTTAAATATTTATGCAATGCATGTTGACTTGGCAGTATCTGAAATACATCTGTACTTTTTATTTAATTTTGTTTTGTATGGATTCGTTTTTTTTGTTGTTTTTTTTTTTAGTAAGATACAAAATCCAATTCCTTTTTCAGCTGTGGCTCGTAATGGCCACTAGATGTCAATAGTTAGTTACATATAGACTTGTAGAAGAGACAAACGGCTCTTGAAACTCGTTTATATAATGGAGGAATCCCAGTCAGCGATATGTCATTTTCAATAATAATAAATAATGTTGGCATGTATTTTTCTTTAAATGACTCATCTGTTATACAAATTCAGGAAAAAAAATGATCATAAAGTGTGTTAGAGTCTTTGCTAGCAGCCTCTATTTAGCTTATAAAGCCAATGCTATTTAAAAAGACACTTGATCAATAGGACAGACTTCACCGCCTCTCCCGTCCATCCATTAACCCATCGTTTTTGTAAGAATAATATTTTGTGTTTAAATAGTATATCATACAGTAAGGGACAAAACAACAGGAAAGAGACAAACATCCCCAAAGCCTTCTCAGCTTGCACAACAAAATATAAAAATAAGGAAGAAGAGTGGGAAAACACCAGTCCAGTCCTTAAAAGTTTAGTTCCCATGCCATAGCCAGGACCAACTGATTGCCTTCCTTTTGTATGAACAACATGCACAGGAGGAAGGCGTCATCAGCGTCAAATTCTGGAAAACTATTTGCAGATACCACAGGATGGTAATTGTACGATCTAAACACAACATTTTCTCTGGCTGTTGTTTATGTTTGCCTGTTGAAACTGGTTGGTAGTGTTGGTGGACGGATGGCAACTATGACGCGCCTGATGGTGATCACAGTGGTAGTCCTCTTGGACCATTTGTCCCCTCGCTGTCTAACTGAACCGCTGCAGCTTTTTTCCATGCAGTTAGAGATCAGGCAAAGTTGATAAAATAGAAAACAGCAGCATGCCAAAAGTAATGATATCAAAACACATCAGCAAATGTGATCCAGGCAAGAAAATACACATAAGCATTAAAGTAAAAAATCTGTATATAAATAATTATTTAACAACTGTTAAAAAATATATTAAAATACTCACTAAAAAAGTAGAGATGAGAACTGTGTTGCAGTGACAGCTTAGAACTTTTTGCTTGTGAATTGAAGCCTCATTATTGTAATACCTTTTGTCGTCATGTTCAGAAATGATCACCCCGTCACATTTTCCAAATCCTCCAATTTTCCTGGTGCATTACATTCGTGTAGAGACCCAGGTGAAACAAAAAAGAAGTACATTCACACACAAAGTGCAAGAGAGTGCGCATAGAACAGCAATTGGAGCGACGCATCCACGAGGCATTGTTTCGTTCTTTACCAAGGCCAATGAACAAGTGTATGGTCCAAAGTGCAATCATCCTCTGTCCATCCACAGATTTTTTTTTTTTTACTTTCACCTTGCTGCTCTTTGCAAGGACAGCTGTTAATTACTTTACACACCATAACCATTGTCCAGAACACTGACAACTTCCTCCATTGACTTTGGAAATTAAAACAAGATTCCGCCCAGAGAGAAACAGATCAGCTACCATCAGTCTGACAAGCCTGTGCCTCTTTGAGAAGGAGGCTCACTTTGCCTCGCAAGAAGTTGATGTAGACCTGAAAGAGATCTGTTGCCGAGGAGGTTCTCCATGTTTCATTGAGATCAGCTGTATTTGTAGGAGGAACGTATTCCTAAAAGTACACACACACAAAAAAAAAAACATTTGCACATTATTCTGTACAGACAAAAATCCTGCAAGCCATTGCAATCTCCCTGTAGTGAGTGTCTATATAAACATATATGCATTAGACATGTAGGGAAACATGTTTTCATTATAATAATTTTAATATACTATCCCATTCATCAATGTTTGGAGGGATCAGATCTGACAGTTGATGATTATTATTCATCATTCACTATTATTCTGAATAAACAAAATCAAAGCTGACAATTATAGAGACTGTGGAAGAGAGGAGAAGAATAGAGTACAGGTGGGATGGAACAAGTGGAGAAAGGTGTCAGGAGAGATTTGTGATGAGAAAGCTAGATGCTAGATTAAGAGGGTTTGGACATGTTCAGAGGAGGGACAGTGGTTATATTGGTAGAAAAATGCTAGAGATGGAGCTACCAGGTAAGAGACAAAGAGTAGATTTATGGATGCAGTGAGGGAGGACATGGAGGTAGTTGGAGTTAGAGTTGAGGATACAGAGGACAGGATGAGATGGAAATTGTTGACTGGCAACACCCTTTTTCAGGGGGTTTTCTTTTTAAGCAATAATTTGTACATTTGAGAAAATTTCAGAGGGACCAGGTCAAACCATACACCTAAGAATCTCACAAAAACCTTACTGATTCAACAAAGGTAAAGTTCAGTAATTCAGGGAATGCATAAATAACAACCCCTGAAACCTGTGATGTGGCAACTCTTCCAGGATTTTCTTCAATCTACACGTGTAGAACACCAAGTTACGAGTGCTCATCTCAGCCGCATGCTTTGCCGGCCATTGTCCTCGTTCTCACTCTTAGCTTTGGTAACAAGTAAGTATTCTCTCTGAACCCATTATGTGAGTCTCCTTCTTCTATTTCTATTTACTCTTCTATTCCTTTTGGCTTGTCCCTTTCCAGGGGCTGCAACAGTGAATCAATATTTTCCATTTCAGGCTGGTATTTTCTACTTCAAACTAACTCCATCTCCTCCATCACTGCATCCATCAATCTCCTCCTTGTTTCCTATCTGGTAGCTCCATCTGTAGGATCATTCTTCTACCGATGTTTCCACTGTCCTTCCTCTGAACATGTCCAAACCATCTCAATCTGGCTTTTGTAGCTTTCTTTCCAAAACTTCCTGTCTATGTTGTCCCTCACCTGATCCTATCCTTCCTTTTCTCTCCTAAAGAGAATCTTTGCATCTTTAAGTCTGCCACCTCCAGCTCTGCCTCCCATCTTCTGCCTATTGGAGGGGTCTTTAAACCATACATCATGTCTGGTCTCACAACCATCCTGCAAACTTGACACTTTTCTCACTTTTCAGATGTTCCATCCTGTCTGTACTCTAATCTTCTCCTCTCTTCCACAGTCTCCACTGCTCTAAACAGTTGATCCTAAGTATCTAAACTCCTCCACCTTCTCCACCTCGGCCAACCTTATTGTTGAGTCTCAAAGGTCATTTATGATCATTTGGCAGACATGGCGTCTAGTTTACAGCTATTGTCTATTCATTTCAAAATAGAGGTCCATTGTTTATGGTTGTGCCACACTGACGCGTTAAAAAATGTGAAGTACTGTCCAAACGTTTTGCAGTTATTTTGACACTACCCAAACCTATTGATATTTTAATTTAATGGTCTGCAATGTCGCAGGGGCAGCCGTCTCCATGACTGACACCCAAATCACACCGCACCATACTGTGAGCCAACTGGGAGGTATGTGGGTCAGGACGGTGCCATGCTCAGAGCACCTCTGATCATTATTATGATTATTATTGAATAATTGATATCACACATGGTGCATGTACGTTCTGCTGTGTTTTGCTTACAAATCAACCACATTCACTGCAGCATTTGGGTGCAGCACTAATTAAACAAAGCTTTAAAAAAGTAATTATAAACTTGTAAACCTTTATTTTGTATGGTATGCCATGAATTGAAAAATCCTCAATTATAACAGTTATAAGAGTGGGCTTTGTCAGTCCACTCTTTATGCAGCTTAACTGACAAAATAAAATTTACCTGGAGGTTGAGACGAAGCAGAACAGCGTTGATACTGCCCAGATTTCGAATGGAGTTCTCTATATGGCTGTGCAGGTCTATGTTTCTGATGTTCGTCCGTAGCGAATTTAGGGCCTTGTCCAGAAGCCAGAGTCCAGATTGCACTTCCTGGGCTTTCTCAAGTTCCTTGTGAAAAGCAAAGAAATAATAGGTGTTACAATTAAGAAGAAAGGAAAAAAGTACAGCAGGTACAGCAACATCGAGACACTGAAATAGAAAAATACTTATAAACAACTCTCGTATTAGAAAATGTTAAACTCATTATTCGCTCACAGTATTATTTTTAGGGTCAATTTAACCCATTTCACTTTCTGTGTTCAGGGAAGTAGAAGTTTATCTTCTTCTATAGACTGCAAGTATTTTGAAGTCATACTTGCCAGACTTGTTGGACATGTGAGGACAGACCTGTCTGAATGGAGCAAGGTGCTCATCTACGGTAAAGTAGGGACCAGGGTTGTATGTCAAAGGTTCATTTTCGATCATTATCTATTACATCTTTTTTTTACAACAACAAAAAACTTCATAAGCAATAACTCCTACCAAGATATTGCATTGAAAACATTGAAAAACTAAGAAAACAAGTTAAATACAGGAAAATTTATTTATGAAGATGAAAGTCCTACTAAATATTTCTTAAATATAGTGTTGTGATTTCAAAAATGTATGTATGCCGTTAATCTGGTTTTTAACTCTTTTTTTCCGAGATAACGCGAAGGTTTATCATTTTTTCTCCTGGTATAGTTCTGTATATGTATTCTGCTATGCAAAATACTTCCACCAGGTGGTGGTAATAGCCCTCTGACCCTCTTATGCTAGCTGACAAGGTTAGTTTTGAGTAACTTTACCCATTTTCTGTAAACTTTAAACTAGAAACTTTAAATTTTTTGTTAAGCGTGTAACAGTATACCTATTGAGTTGTGAAGCGTGTAGTTTATCTTTAAATTGTGTCTTAAAATGTTTAAACGCAGTCTGCTCCAGCGCCAGCTCTTTAGCGCTAGCATTCGCGTTAGCATTCGTTGAGGCTAATTTAACACCAACACGGAGAAAACGCTCACATGTCTGTAATTATGTGCCATTTTTATGTACTGTGGCCATATAATAATTTAAAATAGTTAAATAGATTAATTTATATTAAACAAATTTTAACAACAGCGATTTACATCACTGGAATTTATAATTATTTAACAAATATTTACATACCACCACCCACAGGACAAAAGGGGGGCTACGTGCTCATTTTTGACTAAACAAGATGGGTTTTTCACGATGTACTGTGAGAGCAGTACAATGTTTAAATGAAATAATTGTTTTTCTAGCTTACTCACGTTTTTCTTTTCCCATAAGTCTAAGATCACTTGGGTTTTGGGAACAGTGACGGAGTTGGATAGGCTGCATCCATCTATGCAGGACTTCTACAAAAAAAAAAGAGGAGCAAAAGGATTGATGGAGGTAAGCACTAAAACATCCAAGCTTTTTTTTTCATATTTTCATAGTCTGACTATGTGTCTACTTATCCCTCTCACCATAGCATTTTCAGCATCTCTTGCCTCATTTATGAAGAGCTCAAGGACCTTTCGGTCGCAGATTGGCCTTAGAGGGTACAGGAGACCTGTCTGGGTCCACTCCAGCAAAATCAGCAACAAGGCGAGAAGTCCTGCACATCACAGAGAGACAAAGCAATTCAAAGGTAACATCAAAATCCATGACCTTCAGTAAATGTAAAAGTGAGAACAAAATTAGCTCACAGACTAATATTGGAACTTTTTAAGTGCATTCCAGTGATCAGGGAAAGTAAGTCAACAAATTAATTATACAGTACAATACACATGTACATTTATACATGTATTTATATAAGTGTCATTACTCTATCGTAAAAGCATTGACAAATGCTGCTGAGGGTTTTATCACCTGTTACACTATATCTTATCAACTGAAAACTGAGACTCAGTCACCAAAATTATTTATATAATCACAGCATAGTGGGATGTGGTTTGTGTGTCAGTCGTGGAGAGCGCTGCGCACCGCCGCCTGGGTGACAGACAAGTAAGCATTCAATCTTCCTCTGCTTATACATTGCTGGGCCGCAGGGGAAGCAATCTCCACAATTGTCACCCAAATCACACTGCACACTATTGAGACCACAAGTTATGTGAGTCTGGACATAGCATATCACTGGCAACCTGGCATCTGCTGGATTCAAACCTGAAGCTCAATTGAGACCTAAGTTCACTTCTTTAACCACTAGACCACCACATCTGCCCGTCACCCAAACATGACCGTAGAAAAATATTCAGTGCTGAAAATAATATTATTGTATATTTAAAGCATTACATAATAAATACATACAATACAAGAATAGAAATAACGTGAAAACAGGACAAATCTAAGGAGATTTCACCAATGTTGGTAAGGCAGGTTATTGAGAGGAGAGTCACCTCAATTCAGATACATTTTTAGACCTTATAACCTAAACAAGAGTTTATCGACATGTCTTGTAGTAAGGCAATACCAAAAGCCTTGTCAATTTGTGGTTCTATTAACTAATTTATACAACGGTATGTTAACATATACAGTAAGCAGAAAGCAACCTTCATTCAAACATTTAAAGTTGAATTATTGCAATTTATTGCTATTTGTCCCTTAGGCATAAAAAAAGTTCAGAGTCATGCTAGAAACCCCTGTTCACTTTTGTCAAATGCCACATTTCTCAATGCTAAACTAGAATTTATTGATATAGGTGAAAAAGAGTGAAAAAGTGACAACTGTAATTTAAGTCAATAACAATCTTGAACTTTGTTCAGTTAAATGTTTTACAATAATAATTTCAGATTTCTAATTGCCATCAGGCTCTGATTTCATCGATTGCTCTGGGTTCAATCATTTCAGCAACACAATCAGGTTGTATTCTATCCTATATTATCCAAAAGCCATTGCAGTATGTGATTCGTCATGTTCATTCGTTACTCAAAATGACTTGTTTTAAGCATAAACAGCTTCTCTAGCATTCCTGTGTAAGTGGATGTACAGTAGCTGGGGCTGTTTCAGTAGTATCAGATGAGTGAATGTGACGTTACGTAGGCAGGTGATAGAGCAACTGAGTATGAAAAGTATGCCCAAGCTGAAATTGAACCAGTCAAACAAAGTTTTCTGCTGTTTATGTCCTTTGGGCATCAAGCCTTGTCCTCTGTGCCAGATGCTGAATGCATCCTTTCACACCAGTTTAAATGTGTGACGCAAAAGCATGAGAGTAGATACATGGGATTTTCCAAAGATGACAGGTCAAACTGCGGACAGAGATAACTAGTATAAATTCTGTCCTAAATAGGTAAATGATGTTACAGGTTAGCAGCCACTAAAGACACGCTATCAGCAGAGGTAGCTTTGTCTGAGTATTTTCCATTGTGCGTCATAGACGAGAAACCATTCCGTATTTGAGGAACAGCACGTAGCAGAAAAACCACTGCCTATACTTTGTGAATGCACTCGGAGATACAGCAGGGAGTTCTTGCTGAAAGGTGGCAGCAACTACTGCCATAGGAAACACAGCATCCTCATTTGCTAACCAACAGTTTACATCATTCTATATGGCAGGAGCTCTTAACTACGGTGCAGAATGTGCCACATCATGAGGCGTCATTCCATAAATTGGCACAAAATTAGCAAGTCAATAATTTCCGCAGTAGATGATTAATGACGTTTAACCTAACATTACTCGAGAAACTTTTCTTTTTTTTGTAAAATCCTTTATCTCATTTGAATGACAGTGGCACATAATGGCTAAGTGGTTATGGAAGTGTGCACCAGCTGTACAGTTATCACTGAGGTGCACTGAGTGTGGCACCGTCCCCACACACGCTTTGTCACAAATGACAAGTAGTTCACTTTTCACTTCCACTTGCCACTTCCAACAACCTCTCTGGTAGGAGTCATGTCCTTGAAAAAATCAGAAGGAGGGAAAACAAACTCCTTGTCATTGTGACATTGTGATTCACACCACTGCACACAACGAAATGTGTCCTCTGCATTTCACCCATCACCAAATTGAAGCGTGGGCAGCTTGGAGTGCCCGGGGAGCTGTGAGTGGGGACGGTGCCATGCCAAAGACCTTGCGATCCAAGTCCGCTCCCTTAAAAATTAGGCCACCAACTGCCCCAGGAAAAAGAAATGATGCCTCTGCATTTAACCCATCACCGTAGTGAGCAGGGGGCTGCTGCTGGCTTTAAACCCTTTCAGACATTAAGGCATTTACTGTTTTTTTTTGTCAGTACAGTATCACCAATGGTTTTCTTTTGGATCATATTCAGGTCCACAAAAACCCAGCCTTCAGCATAATTCAACATGATAATGCTGTTTTAATTCCATCAGCATGTACTATGAAGGTACATGCATATGTATGTTCTTAGAAATACCCTTTTTTTTACATGTTTTTCTTATACATTAGATTAAAAGCAATGCAAGAAACCCGATACTAACTGACACAAATGTAAATATCCTTTGTATATGGCACATTTGTTAGACGTGTCTGGGGGGGTTCTTTGGCAAGGTCTTTTCAGACTTCCTCCTTTGAGTCTCCAGAAGTCATGCAAGACTTGGTGGTTTCTCGGAAGCCACATTCAAAGAACCATTCTCAAATCTAATATTGACAAGAACGTATAGAAAAGTTTCAAAGTCAAAGTGATGCTCGCGATTAATGAGTGCCCTGTTCTCCAGAATGCGGTCACTTTGTTAAATAGGCGTGTGTGACTCAGCTTGAAGATTACCAGTGACCCTTTCACCTCCGCCATTGCCTACGTGAGAATGAATGAATCTGAGCCATGTGTGCATGCGCACAGATAGGCGCGTTCCCCCTTACTCTTTTTTTTCTCCATCTCTCCTTGCTCTCTTTATGGTGAGGGAATTTGCTTTCCAGGACTGAGGCCAAACTAAAAGTTAGCATGCACCTTTGTCTGCTGGCATAGGCTGCCAAAATTCATGTTACTATTTTAATTTGGGAGCCGTTGTCCACAAGTGGCAGCCAGCTCCAATCTGAATAGGTGACAGATGCTTTAAAGAGAGTTAAATGAATGCTTGTGTGAAAGAGCGGCTTTGACATGCGCTACTTAAACTACTTAAATGTGTAAAGCAGGTGCACATCAGTGGATCTTGTTTGGCTACCTGGCATAAAGCACTGGCACAAAGATACTATTCTAATAGATCTCAGGTTGGAATTAATTCATTCCTGCCATTGTTTCATAGGATTTCCCCATGACAAACATGTGAGCTATTACGTATCAAATGACGCTCTAATGACATAATTTCCTTTTTAGATACACTGATATTTCCTGGTGTCACCTTCGACTCTGTCCTTTTTTTCTGCTGACATAAGGATGTGACGAGAGGGAGTAAAACTGCACTCTCATCCAACACACTTAGGTAAAACAACTGCCTTGTCATGGAAGAGCATAGTGACTTAAGAGAACAAAACTACAAAGAAATGTCTTTCCAACATCATGCCATGTATCAGCTTAAACATCAGTGAAGTCTGTTTACTTTCTGTCTTTTATTAGAAAATATTAATAATAAAGTGAATTAATTGATTCCAATATTACTAAGAATTTTATAGTAGCAGAGTATAGGCACACAGCATGTGTTTTCTGGGAAACAGCATGACTCCAGTGACACACCATTTCCATGAAATGATAAATAGTGGTCAGTGGTGTTCTAAGGATACTGGAGTTGGTTAGAAAGTTAAAAGACGGCATTAAGGAGAGTGAAAGTCTCACGTACTTTTGTAAATGAGACTTTCACTCAAAAAACACCATAGGCGAATAAAGAATCATCCATCCACACTTTATGGATCTCTGCAAAATCACCAGACATACTGTACAACTATACAGCCTGATACAGTACATGGTACAACTATGAAACGCTCTTACCTCTACGCGATTTCTGCAACATCTACAAGCAGGTGCCACATCTTTTAAAAACATCGTGAAAGAGTGAACAAATGCGCACACGCGTCACGCCTGATACGAGAAACCACATCCAGTTGTGTCCAGTCAAAAGTCAAGAAGACGCGGCAAAATGCGCAGCGGGTCCCGGATCCCACGGCGTGTGCACAAGCTCAGATCAGTGGTCTGCACTGATCTGTACTGAGACACCTACTAGATTTAGCATCACTGTTGTGCTTCGGCAAAAGCTTTTATTTGCCTCCCCCGAGGATTCAGCGATAACGTGATTGAACCAAAGAGCAACGGCGCACCGCGGGGTGCGGTTAAACATCAACCCGTGCTTTTCCTAAAGCGTGAAAATAGTCTAATGACCACAGGCAGGCTACACAGAGGAAAAACAATGAAGGCATGTCCATAATAACTCACTGGGAAACTCCATAGCGGTATCTTCATAGCCTCTCACTGGCTCCTTGCGGTTTGGCACATAGGTCCGTCTATTGCCCATTAATTGGAAACGGAGCTCTTTTGTGGATCTCTTGCACTTATCCGGTAGGTGTTTCTAAAAACTGATGCTGTTTGATTCTTTCCCCTTTCTTTTATTCATTACTTGAAAAGTAAAGTGGCATTGTTTTTTTTTCTATGACGACAGTCTAATCTACTCCGGTAAAGACGAAAATATTTTCCTTCATTGAGATCCAAATAATAGGCCATCCTTGTTTATAAAACATTTGCTCTAAAAAGTAAATATTGTCTAAAAAAAGCGGTGCGGAGACTTCCCATCTATTGTTTGGAATGTTTTCAGACACAGTCAGCTGTTACAGTCAAAGAAATCGGGAGGCAAAAAGTCGGTTAATGTTAGTATCAGATAGACCATTAAAAGATACAGTTCAAGTCTCAAGATCATTTTTCAAAAAGAGATGGCGCGTTCACTGACCACGGGTGTTTTAACGCAGACGCACCGTCACGCGTGTTCTCAACGTGTTCTTGTAACTCCTGAATGAGTTGATCGTGGTGAGAGGAATGAAAACACCGTGAGGTTTACTTGGAGCACGTGTGTCTATCGATAAGGAAGAGTGTGTTGGTGTTGTGTGCAGTGTGCATCCTGTACCTCAGATCAGACATCATCGAGTTGGCCGCGTGACGCACAGGTGTATCTCCAGCAACCACCCCACCACGACCCCCGACGACACGCTC
Source organism: Paraplagusia blochii (assembly GCA_016785265.1). Classification (NCBI taxonomy): domain Eukaryota; kingdom Metazoa; phylum Chordata; class Actinopteri; order Pleuronectiformes; family Cynoglossidae; genus Paraplagusia; species Paraplagusia blochii. The sequence continues at coordinate 98,421 of JAFBJS010002799.1, read as the reverse complement.
ACATCCTTCAGAGCACGCTGCACGCAGAGGTCGGTGTAGCACTGGATGTGGTTGACGCAGCTTTTGTTGTGTTGTGATTAAAGGAAATGCCCGGCGAACGTAAACAAATTAAACACAAGGAAACGGGCGATTAATTGAAAACAGGCTGATTATGCATTTCCAGTTTCACCAGTGGGAAAAACAGACCTGTTTTTAAACGCTGTGTTCCTCTTGTCTCTGTGTTTTTAAGATACCTTTAAAAAAAAAAAGGGAATCCAGTGGGGAAAGAGTGATGACTATAACATGTTTTTGACTTTTGAGCAGGTTGTAATGAAAGCCATTGAATTTCAAACAGTTGACTGTAAAAGAGACCTCTCATTCTAAAGGTATTCTAAATGAGAGGTGGAATGTCTTTAAGACACTAGGAAACTTTCTGAGAACTTTACTTTCATAATCACCTTTAATTGGTCATTAAGTCATTTATTCATCTTCCACTGCTCGTTCGTTGCCAGGTCGCAGGGGCAGTTTTGCACCATTTTGTGAGTCTTCCTGTGAGTGGTTATGTGGGTTTGAATGATGCTATACTCAGAGCATCTCAGTGGCATTCTGGCATCTGGGGGATTTGAACCTGAAGCATTGCGCAACCAAGTCTGCAACTTAATCAGTTGGTGTTAGGGGCAGTTGCTGGCCTAATGGTTTAGGAAGCAGACTTGGGTCTGTCCCCGGGTCGCCAGTCCCCACTAATAGCTCCACGGGCAAAAGCTGCCCACTGTTCACTTTGGTAATGGGTTAAATGCTGAGGTCACATTTTCGTTGTGTATGTCATAATGGCTAGGATTTTGCTTTTAGGGCACCACTGCTACCGTTCGTTTCCTCCCCACAGAAGACATAACTGAAATACTTTATTGCGCCTGGTAATATTTATTTGTTTATCTATCTGTGCAAACAGCACCAGAATTCATACCATGCACAAGTGTAAGTATAGAATATTCAAAACAAGCTACAGTTGTTCCAATGTCATGAAAAAAAGATTAAAAAAAATTTATACTGTATGTCTTACAAAATATAAAAAAGATCCGATAATATGTCTTCTGATGGTATCGGACATTGTTAGTCATTATTATTACTTTTACCATATCTATACTCTTCAAGGTGAGATAACACTTGCGCTCCCATTCTGGGATTTGGTTGATGTGAGTCCCTGCAGATAAGATTAGATTAGATTAGGTTAGTGTTCCCCAACCTTTCTTGTGCCACAAACTGCTTAAATGTCTCGTACTATTTTCATGGACCAGTCGTTAAGTTGTGGCAAATAAATACCCCTTAATAAAATTAACTTTCCGGTGTTCTGAAATATTTTCCTACCCAAATTAATTGTGCATGGGTACAACAAGGATTTCTCAAGTGCACACAGCCTATAACTTTCTGCTACCAGACTGGTATAAAAAGTTAGAATCTTGTATCAATGACTCTTCGTCATTTTGAGTTTATTGTTGTTGCCTTTAATGAGATCTATCTTAATGAGACCTAATTCATCATTACACGCCCTCTATCTTAATGAGACCTAATTCATCATTACACGCCCTCATGTGCATCAAATGCAGGTGATATATATATATATATATATATATATATATATATATATATATTGTGGATATAAACAGTTTACACACCCCTGTGCAAAGCCAGGTTTTGTGATGTAAAAACAAGACACAAACATACATAATTCCATAACTTTCTCTACTGTTAATGTTACCCATAACATGTAGGCAATTGAAAAACAAACCTTAATCTTTACCAGGGAAAACTTAAAAGAAGCTTGTTACATAAATATTAGGGGTGTGAATCTTTACTCACATAAGGATCCGATTTTTTTCTCAATTCACAGGCTACAATCCGATTCAGGAATTATTAATAAAAATTATTAATCGATCTAGTTAGATTTGTTTTTTGAATGTTGAAAAAAAATTTGCAACACCGCTTTCAATAACACTATAAAGCTTCCATTTTTTTTTTAGTTTTAGTTTGTTTATTTAAAGTGGGAAATGCAATTTCATAAGCGCATGGTAAAATAAGAAAGAATTAGGCTAGTTTTCATCTGTAATCCCCTGATGTAAAGCCATGATGTAAAAAGGCAAGAAGCACACAAAAAAAAGGCAAAGAAGCACACAATACATATACAATAGAAAATACATATGCAAACAGTTTTTATACAATTAAGATTTTTTTTTTCAGCTTCATCGGGCATCTCCTTTTGAATTGCATGAACATTTGCAAGATTTAACTTGATTTTCTTACACAGTTTCTCAATATGGCCTTTAAAGGGCATATTGACCCACCACCCACTCTCCACCGCAACTATAAATATTAGCAATTGTCTATAAAATAGTTTTAAGTACACCTGTGCATAACATCGCATCCTTGTTAGCATAAAGAAAACAAAAAGAAAGAGATATAGTTCAACTCACTGCGCGCAATGGGCAATGAGAGCGCCACTGCAAACTACTGGAGTGGATGTGCAATTACACTTAATTGTAGTATGGCGTAAAAAAAGCATGTTACCCAGGGTCACACGCGGCATCGCACCGCGTCCCCCCAGGCGAGCCCGCCCCACTATTTGAGAAGCACTGTATTAATCAAAGATATTTATACTGATTGACAATTTGTATTTTATCTCCATTAATTAATTAATTAAGTATATCAGGATCAGGTGACTCTCTACTTATTTTTGTGAAATCCATGCCTACAGTTTTAGAAAGGTTTAGCTGTAGACAGCACTCCTGTAACCAGATTGTCACACAGGACATTGTTTTGTAAAATAAAGAGCGATAGATTCCGTTACTGCCTTGCACTTTCCCAAGTTCCGCCCCTCTGACTACTGATCATTCCTGCCGTGCCAGCGTCACCGTCATCGTCACCCAGTCATCAGTCCCATTCTGCCATCTGACTGCTAAGCTTTGTAGGATCTCCAATGTTGGTCAATTTGTGGGCGGGGCTTTGGAGCGGACAAAAATCCGAACCATCGGACCGTTTCACTGCATTTTTGATCTATCTAAGCTTTTTGAACCGGTACACTCAGATTGTGTAAGTCACAGAATGATAACCCCTAATAAAAATGCACACCCCTGTATAACTGGGCGCATGGCTGTGTTTGGATTCAACCAATTAAATGCAAACTTATGTTAAATCAAATAAGTTAAATCAACCATGGAACCAAGAACTGGATGGCCGTCTAAAGTTGATGAAAAAACAAGGAGAAAACTGGTCGGAGAGGCAACCAAGAGGCTGACATCAACATGGGAGGAGTTTTATATCTCTCAATTACTGGCTGTGATGTACATGTGACAACAATCTCCCGTCTCCTTCATATGTCTGGGCTGTGAGAAAGGGTAGCAAGATGGAAGCCGTATCTCTCAAAGAAAATATCCAAGCCAGACTACATTTTGCAGAAAGACATTTGAAATCTCCCGAATGCATGTGGGAAAATGTATTGTGGTCCAATGAAAGAATGGTGGAACTTTTGGCCATAAATCTCAATGGTATGTTTGAAAAAAAAAAAACAAATCATCATCCAAAGAACACCGTACCTACAGTGGTGGCAGCATCATGCTTTGGGGCTGTTTTTCTTCATCTGGAACTGGGACCTAGGAAGGAACTAGGAACAGCTCAAAATACCAATCAGTGTTGGCACAAAATCTTTTCACTTCTGTCAGAAAACTGAAGATGAAGAGGAGGTTTCTCTTTCAACATGACAACGATAACACACATGTAAATCAACTAAAGAATGGCTTCACCGGTATAAAACTAAGGTTTTGGAAAGGCCTAACCAGAGTCTAGACCTGGATCTGATTGAAAATCTGTGGAGTGATCTGAAGAGAGCTGTGGATAGGAGATGCCCTCCCAATCTGTCAGATTTTGACCAATTTTGCTAAGACGAATGAGCAAATATTGCGATCAAGATGTGCCAGACTCATAGACACTTCCCCCAAAAGACTCAGTGCTATAATTAAAGCCAATGTGGCTGCAACAAAGTATTAGTTTAAGGGTGTGCATACTTGTACAACAAGGTTATTATTATTTTTTTTCCCATTGTGAAGATTTCAGTTTGTTTTTCAATTGCCTATTACATGTTATGGGTCACAATAAAAGTGGAAAAAGTTATTAAACAATCTATGTTTGTGTCTTTTCTTTACATCTCAAAAACAAGTGAACAAGTGTGTGTAGACTATGTATATATATGTATATATATATTATATATTTGTATTGAGACATTAAAAAATGTCTCAAACTTGCTGAGACAAAACTTCTTTTCCTTTTTGCTTGTTCCTTTTTTAGGGATTGCCACAGCGAGGTGCTGAGACGTAAACCAAAATAAGAAAAAGAAATTCAGAGTTGTGTATTTTTGCATTTTCCTGAATCGGTCTCGTTCTGACTTCGTCTTTTTGGAGCCGGTGCAGTGAGTATATATACAGTATATTTAAGTTTCCCGGAAGCGTCTCCTCTGCGTCTCCTTCCCCTCCCTCCACGGCGGGCTGGAGGTTTTGGTTGTGGGAGTCTTCACAGGGTTACAGAAGGGTTTTTACATCAGACAGGAAGTCAAAGTATGTATACATATACACTACGAGAGTCCAATGTGCAACGTCAAGTGACACACTTCTCTTACACAAGTGCTTGGAATCCAGATAAAAGCCTACATGCAACAGATATTTTGTAATCCAGTGCCAGTTGCATGTATGACGTGCAAGCAGGAATGTGTACTCAAAATATGTGTAATGTCAAGGGCAAATCATTCTGTAATGTGTGTTGTATATGAGTTCTTCACTCTTAATTTATCCCCCCAAAACTCTTTGTGCTTTGCTGTTGTTTTTTCCTACTGCAAAATAACATTTTCATCCTAAATATTACTTCAACATTCACCCAAAATTTGAAGTACATGCGTTCTGCCATGGGTCAGCCTAAATACTTTATAGGTGATACACCATGAGGACAGTGTTGACAGATAGTAGCTCTGTTTGCTCACAGGGCTGTTTGCTTATGTCTGCACAAACATTAGCGAGAGAGGAAAGAGAGAGAGACAAAGACTGAGTTATAGTAAAAATGAAAAGAGAGAGAGGGAGACAAAGTACGTGCTGCGAGCCATGCTTCATGACCAGTGCAGGGGATTGGGCGGGAGGTCAGGGATGTGTGGGGGATGCGGGGGCAGGGGAGTCCAGTCTCAGTGACTCCTTAGTAAGAATAGACTGCACTTCATTATTAGGTTAATTCAAGTAGGACAGATCCAAAGCTGCTGAAGACATGATTTAATGGACAACATCATGGCTGATGGAAACGAAGTACTTTTAGGAAAGTATAAAAGCTTCTACTAAAAGTATGTAGTTCCATAACGTAGCTGTTGGCATGTCTCCCTCATAAGCAAGCGGAGAGTCCTGGGTTTGAGTCCACATTCCTGACAATGTTAACACCTTCTTTGGATAAAAGAGTCTGCTTTATGCATAAATGCAAATGCACAACTTCGTCCTCATCTTGGCTTGGTCTCGGGCTTGCAGCTAGACAGATTTGCTCCTTGGGCGCGACCATAGACAGTATATGAAAAGGGGTATGACACAAGACAGGAAGCTGACATAAAAGAATGAGGGACTGCCTGTCCCAGAGACCAGAGCAGGAGGCACAGATGAGGTGGGAAGTTATTGTTTCAGCTTACAGGCATTCATGGTGACAGGAGTCTTATCTCTCTATTGAACTTGTAGTGATCCCGTGGTTTCAGCTATGACTGAGAAGAGCATTCCAGGACAGGAAATATTTAACCCCTGGATATTCTAGTTGGGCCATTCAATGGTCCACATCATAATATTGTAGGCTACTTGCTGTAAAAGTTATTCCCGAAAATTCTGTAAGGAATATTTAACCACCACAGGCTACAGAATATACATTAGGACAGCACTTACTGCAGATCATGACATTGTGACCATCCTCTTAGTCTGCTATGAGGTAGATAATGCCCCCGGAAGCTACAAATTATTTATGTTTAACCTTTTTTCCTCGCTATTCTGTATAGAATCTAATGAAAATGTCATTGAACACAAGGAACACTTATCAGGATTTTTTCTTAAATATGCATAGATCATTTGTTGGGCCTGGGGTTGTTTTGCCGGGTCAGGGTTTCTCTAAATGTCTCCATGTTGCTAAGTTGCATTGTTTATGTATGACACAGCAACTGGCACCTAGTCTTATCCAGTTGCCCTTTCATCAATCTTTGTACAAGTACATGCTGCACAGTGCATACACAGTTTTACTTTCCTACTCACTCTCTTTTCACCGAAGGCTGAAGAAAACAGTCAACATGTCTTTACCGTAAAAGTCATAGAGTAAATGAGACTATGTTTCTCATTTAAAGATGTTGAGGAATATTCATTTTATTTAAAGTGATTATCTATTAAATAAGAATACCTGTGTTATAAAGAACCACAACAAAATTTAACAGTCTAAAAATGTTTTTTATTATCATTTTTAGTTGAACACAATCACAATGTGCTCACAGGAATTGAGGAAAGACACCAAACAGATCTATAACAGCTGTTTTAATTTTTTACATTTGCCAGGCACTTGTGCCAAGTTGCACATCTATATATTTTTTTAACAATAGACCAATTATAAGATAATTCGCCATCAATTTACTGTAAAAGATCTATCTATCTATCTATCTATCTATCTATCTATCTATCTATCTATCTAAAGAAACTTTCAGGGCAAAGGCATAGAGCGGATTACAAATACCTGGATGTTCACTTGAAAAATGACTTGGACAGAACCAGAAAAACTGGTGTCCTGTACAGAAAGAACCAAAATCATTGCTACATACTGATGTAAACTGAGGTCTGTGTACATAGTATAACTACAGTGCATGTACTATTATACGGCATCATCTGTTGAGCCAGTGTTTCAACTGCTATGGACAGAAAGTTACTAAATAGGCTTGTTAAGATGTTAACCAGGTAAGGTTAGGCCAGGGTACAGAAGCTTGGTTGTCAAGTGTCTCCTGGAGCAGTGTTCCCCAACCTTTTTTGAGCCACGGACCGGTTAAATATTACGTACTATTTTCATGGACCGGTCATTACATTGTGGCAGATAAATAACCCTGAATAAAATTACATTTCCGGTGTTCTAAAATATTTTTCTACCTATAAAATCATCCTACCCGAATTAACTATGGATGCACACTACAAGGGTATATATTTTTCTCCTACCAGACGAGTATACAGGGTTTGAATCTTGTACCAATGACTCTGCGTAATTTTGCGTTTTGTTGTAGTCTTCACTGAGAAAATATGTCCTAATCAAATATAGTTGCATTATTGATGATGGAATCCTAGCCATTCTTTTGTTGATATTGGTATGGATCATTAGTGTGTGTGAGTAATAGCCAGATGGGGCCAAAGGGAATCATTATTTATCGGCAGCCCGGTACCAATTCGCCAATGTACCAGTACCGGTCCCAGGTCCAGTGGTTGGAGACCGCTGTCCTAAAGACTAGAAGGAGGATTTCTAACCCAGGCAATGTCCACTACGGACAATCCGTCTCTGTATGACATTGTGGGAGCACTGAGCTGCTTTTTCAGCAGCAGGCAGCAGGAACCACAGTGTAGAACAGTGCTAAAATGTTAATACTTTATGAACGACCCATTCATAATCTACTTATTGTCAAGCCTCTTACTGTATATTAACTGTGAAGTTTTTTCTTCTGTGTGCACTCAAGTCGCCCACTTTACTAAAAATGGCCATTTTATTGTTTATACTGCTGTTGCTACTACCATCCATGAGCCATACTGTGGAAAACTACCTCTAGAACCTGCATTATTGTTGGCATCTTTAGGCTCTCCAAAATGTGCGGAGTATTGAATAAAAAATAGTGCCCAGCTTTAATTTGGACAATAGGTTAAAAGGAAATGTTTGTATGTATTGGTTAATCAGATTTAACTGGAATGGATCTATGAAGATTCTCATTCCTGGTCATGTTATCCAAAGGGTTTAGTCATAATGAACTGTGTTAAACATGACTTATTGATGCTGTTATATTGACAAGATGTGCAACTTTCCTTTTGTTTTGACCAGCATGTCAAGGACCCATGTTCATCAGCTGAAATTGTTCTTTGAGTCTGAACGACATTTCATTCCACAACAGAGGATCTTCATCAGCTTCTGGATGATGTAAGAGAGTTGGAAGAGTTGTTTTGGTCACACCTATAAAAGACAGAGACTGCTTCTGATGGTGGTGATTAGTTAGCAATTGATGATGTGCACCCACATCACCCACTAGATCACATACTTGGTGTTTATTAGGACCCTACAACATCGGACAGACAGCATCCAATCAGAGGGGAAAGAAAAGGAACACACACACACACACACACACACACACACAAGAAAGGTCCTGAAAACCTGTGGCTCACAACAAAAAAGGAACAAGAAATCAACAGAAATTAAAGAAATCAAGCCACAACATATCACAAAGTGGGGCACAAAAATGTGGCAGTTGGTGGCCTAGTGGTTAAGGAAGTGGTTCGCAAGGTCCCCGGTTTTAATCCCCCTACCGCCACTGAGTTACCACTGAGTTCCACTGAGCATGTCTTTACAGAAGTAAGGACTGCAAACAAAACAATTGAATTTATATTATTGCTAACAACAAACTTTGGGGCAGGTGGTGGCGTAGTGTTTAAGGAAGCGGGTTAGGGTCCTCAAGGCCCCTGGTTCAAATCCCACTGCCGCCAAGTTACCACAGAGGTCCACTGAGCATTTTTTGTCTTTTACACAGTGCCAATATCTCTAAATAATACAAGACAGCAACTCTTATTAAACTGGATTTTCTCTTCTAATCCTGCTAAACATTTGTCACATATTTCTGTTAGATCGGAATATGGGGTGGACTTTTAGAAACCACATTACGGTAATTCCAATATATATTGAAAGATTTGGCTTTTGCCATGTCGCATTCAGTGTTGAGTCTAACTCGTTACTTGTAATGGCATTATGTAACAAAACTACTTTTTTCTGTAACTAATAATGTAACGCGTTACTTTTCACATTCAGTGATGCCGTTATTGTTACTGTAGTCTAAAGTGGCTTGCCAATCGTTACTATCTGTGGGCCAAATGGACAGTTTCTCCTGGCCACGAAGGCAGGACTGTGTAAGTCTGTCTGCTGCCTGTCAGTGTGTGTGGTAACTTTCACAGTCATGAGTGAAAGACGGCCGTG
>JAFBJS010002799.1:64886-88971 GCA_016785265.1 Paraplagusia blochii | reverse complement strand
CTAATGATGTAACGCGTTACTTTTCCCATTCAGTGATGCCGTTATTGTTACTGTAGTCTAAAGTGGCTTGCCAATCGTTACTATCTGTGGGCCAAATGGACAGTTTCTCCTGGCCACGGAGGCAGGACTGTGTAAGTCTGTCTGCTGCCTGTCAGTGTGTGTGGTAACTTTCACAGTCATGAGTGAAAGACTGCGGTGCACACTAACTGAAACCATGGGTTGAAAAGAAGCGATGATTGGTTGACATAAGTTAACATTTCCCTCATAGGAAAATAAACAGTCTCACACAAACGCAACCCGGTACAGCAGCAAACACCCACAAGCAAGACGAGGGCAAGTGGCAAGTTGAGGTTACAATAAAGATGCCTGTCAAAATGTCTAAACATCTATTTCATTTCATTATGATAGTTACTATTGAACACAACACAAAACCTTTTTAATGTGTTTTAAAGTAACTAGCTATTAGTTACTTTTATAATTTAGTATCTAGTAACGCAACTAGTTACTTTTTCAGAGCAGTAACTAGTAAAGTAATAACTTACATTTTAAGTAACTTGCCCAACACTGGTTAGGTTACAGATAATAGATAGTGAAGACTAGTCATGGGCCCGGCAACACTGATGCGATTGGCACATGCACCAAGCTCATATAGCAAAACACTGTGTCGCTGAGCGTATTGCTTTAGAAAGTCAGGTGACCGATTAGCGATGGTCCGGCAACTCTGACACGTCGGCACATACGTTGAGCTCAAAGAGTCAAACCCTTTTGGAAAGTCACATGACCGATAGAGGAACTGTTTCGAACTGACATGAACGCGCCAAACTGTGTCTGTAAGGGCGTGCATTTTCAATAGAGCGTACCAGCCACAACAAAGAATCTCCGTTGTGATCTTATTCCATCTCATCATTGAATTATGGCGCAGCCTCTTGGAAAAAGAAAATTTCCACTATTTTTATCTCATATCGAAAAATAAATGTATATCCTTGTTGTTTGTCAAACTTCCTTCCAATTTCTCTGTATCCCAGCCTCATCTGTGACCTGTGTGAGCAGGTGTTTTCTACAATTGGCGAAGTAATAATAATAAAAAAAAACTTCAAGACGTAGGGGTAACGCTGGTTACTGGTGTAACCGTGGTTCTATGACTAAGTGGAAGACCGCCAGGGGCGGTGCTGAAACCACTAGTGAAATGTCCTTGCATCTGCACGTTGTCGAGAATCGCATTAAAAAGTTGTCACATTGTGACGTATGGCGTGACAACATATGGCCACGCTCATATCAATCTGGTCTCTTGATCATTCTTGTGTATTCCGAGTGACCAAGGAGGCAAGCAAAGCGACTCAAGGACAATGTTTAGGTCCCATGTCGGGCTTTGCACTGACTGAGGAGGATTAAGGCGGAATGCTCCTTTCAAGAAGGCCGCCACAAGCTGATGTTGAACCAAGTGAAATTGCATGAGCTGCTAATGTTGCTACATACACCTTAAGTGTTGATGCAGCCCTGCCGAGCTCTAAAGGATGCTGCAGGGATCCAAAACCTGGGGAACAGAACAATTGAAGGGGTCAATATTGTGTTCTGAACACCAATCACCGAACACCTTCCACTTGTTTGCATACAAACGGCGGGTGGACTCTGCCCGTGCATTTACCAGAGTGTTCCTGGTCCCCGCTGAACATTCCAACAATAGCCCGGGGGCCACACCCACAGCTTCAGACGGTCGGGGCATGGATGCAGAATCCGCCCCTCCATCTGTGTCAGCAGGTCGGATCTGCTGGGTAGTTGACAAGGGGGTCCCACCATCAACAAAAGTAGAAGGGGGAACCATGGTCTGAAGGGCGAATGAGGAGCTATCAACAACACATAGTAGTTGTGCGAATGCGACAAAGGACCCTCCACAACAGTGGAAGGGGAGGGAAAGCATAAAGGATCACCAGCGGCCAGCTGTGAGCCTGAGCATCCTGGCCGATCGCTGCCGGTTCCTCCCTCAGGGAAAACCACCTTGGCCACTAGGTTGTTTGAACACTTGCAAACAGATCCACAGTTGCCCTGCCATATGTCCTGGCTGTGAGCCAGAGCATCCTGGCCGATCGCTGCCGGTTCCTCCCCCAGGGAAAACCACCTTGGCCACTAGGTTGTTTGAACACTTGCAAACAGATCCACAGTTGCCCTGCCATATGTCCTCCAGATTTGAGCAACCAGGTCTGGGTGTAAGCACCATTCTCCTTGACACACTTTACCGCGTGAAAATGTACTGTATCTGCCACACTGTTCAGACATCCAGGCAGGTATGCTGCGCGGATGGAAAGAAGGTTGCTTTGGCTCCATATAAGGATCCTGTGAGCAACCTGAAGAGCAGCTGCCGATCTTGTGCCACCCTGATGATTGATGTAAAAGACAGTTGCAACATTGTCTGAACATACCAATACATGCCTGTCTTTAAGCACATTCTGAAGGTGGCGCAGCATCAACATCACTGCCATCAACTCCAGAGTGTTGATGTGCAGTGTGCGTAACTGAGGGGGCCAGATCCCGTTTACAGCCCGTCGATGCCACACCCCCCCCAACCGATGGGGAGGCGTCTGTCGGATTCTTTCCACCTTCCAGGTGGTGGGCCAAGTGGAACTCCCTGATTGAGCAGTTGAATCTTGGACCAGGGTTCCAGCGTTATCATTACTCTGACATGCCTGTCCCGCACCGGGCACAGATGCATTTGAAGCAGCCATCTCTGAAACGCTCTCAGCCAAAAAAGGCCCAATGGTATGACTACAGTGGCTGCCGTGATTTTCCCCAAAAGCCGAAGGAGAGAGATATGATGAAACCTCCCAACATGAAGATTGCTCACACCAAATTGCACTTACCCTGTCTGGTGTGGAACAGGCCAGCATGGTGTTGGAATTCAGGGTGATGCCAATTAAATGAATCTCTTGAACTGGAGTCAGCCGGCTTTTCCCCTGGTTGACTTTGAATCCCAGAGCCGTGCCAGCAGTCGGTGAACATGGAGTCTGGCCTGTTCGGCCGAGCCCGCACATACAAGCCAGTCTTCCAAGTAGGGGGTACTCTTATGCCCTCCCTCTGAAGTGGTTCTAATGCCACCTGAACACATTTGGAAAACACCCTTGGTGCCAGTGATAGGCCGAAGGGGAGAACTCTGAACTGATAATTCTTTCCCATGAACGAAAAACGAAGGAAACACCTGTGCTCCCTGGCAATGGGCACATGAAAAAGTTTCCTTGAGATCTGTAGTCACAAACCAATCGTGGTGTGTGACTGCCTGCAACACATCCGATGTCTTGAGCATTCGGAATGGCAGCACCTTTAAAAACCAGTTCAACCTTCTTAAATCCAGAATTGGTCTGAACCCACCGTTTTTTTTTTCAGCACAAGAAAATAAACTGAGAAGAATCCACCTGGGTGAACAACAGGGTTGACCACCTCTATGGCGCCCTTGCTTAATAACTGATTTCTTTTGCCATGGCGTCTGCCTTTCTTAAATCCCTTATCACAGTTGGCCGCACTCCTGAGTGCATTGGTTGCCGGCGGCAAAACTGCAGGCTGAGCCGTTTATACAACCTGGCAACCGAGGTTAAACCAGCCGGCAATATATTATAATAAACAATTCAGGTGGTTCCACCAACCTCAATGTGTAACAAATAACTTAAAGCGGTATTGGCAACCAAAACGATAACAACCTCGTCTCGTCTGACAACCTCAGTCAGTTCAGCCTGAAAAAAGAAAATAAACTGTTAGCGGTGGTGCTAGCGGTGGTGCTACCCAACGCGCTGATAGTACGCCTTGTCCAGTACGCCAGCCAGCTGTTTTGACAAGTAAACCAGAGCTGCCGTCCGTGAAAACTTGGCAACCAAGTTTCAGCGAACGAAACAGGGAATATGAACTTAAGGGCGATTCGATTCCCAATGCGAGAAGAAGATAGAGACCAGATTGATGTGAGGCGTGGCCTTAAGTATGTATATCACAACATACGTCACAATGTGACAACTTTTTAATGCGATTCTCGACAACGTGCAGATGCAAGGACATTCCACTAGGAGTGTCAGTTGAGTCTGTCAACAAGGTTGCATATAGAGATTTCTAAGGTCCAGCAGGTGTCAGTATTCAGTGACACAGTTTGGACACAGTATCGATACAGTTTTGCAGTGTGTCGAAACGCTTCTCGAAGCCTCATCGACCCAACACTACAAACTATTGATCTCACAGTAGATTAGAATGACATTGTCACTTATCCATTATTTTATTGGGTGGTGCTTTAGTCCAGAGTCAATGCCTTTGTCATTGGTGTTGAACCTCAAGGTTCACCTGCTGGGCAAAATCAAATCACAGTTGGTGGGGTTTCGCTCTTCACAGGGGCTCATTGCTTGCAGGAAAGTAAATGGGGGGATGGTCAATGCAGTGGCATTTGGGAGGCAGTTGCCTCCTACGACCCGGTAAGATGAAAATGGATGGATGGATGGATGTTGTTGGAACGTGGGAGAAAACTTTGTACCCAGGGTGAACCCAAACAACAAAAAGTGGAAAAATCCCAGTGAGAGTGACTTCCTCAGACCCAGTGGAAGGCAGATCAGTGACTTTCCTGTAAGGTGACGGCGCTTATCATTCTGATTTGTTTCCTTGTGTGTTAAAAATGTTCCCATTCCCTTAGTGCAGTTTTACCAGCCTTGTACTAACACAACCTCCTGGTTGGGATTTACTATGTGCCTTGTCATGTTTCCAACTAAAAGGTCAGTCAGCGTCTTATCTAATCAGTATTTTCCTTTTCCCTCTGCACTACACAGCTGTCTGGAGGCAAAAATAATGACCACTACATAGGTGTGTTACCAACAAAACAATCAAGAATGTGAATCTTATGATTTGCAACAAAAAAAATCTTAACTAGACTATTTAAATGTACATGAGTCTGATAACAGCAGAGTTGTCTTTACAGATGTAAGAACTACGTTAGGCAAACATAACAAAACAATTTAAACTTTATTATTGCTAACAACAAACTTTGGGGCAGCTGGTGCCCTAGTGGTTAAGGAAATGAACTAGGGTCAACAAGGCCCATGGTTCGAATCCCACTTCCGCCAAGTTACCACTGAGGTCCACTGAGCATGGCACCGTCCCCACTCACAGCTCCGCGGGCGCTCATAGCTGCCCACTGTTCACTTTGGTGATGGGTTAAATACAGAGGTGACATTTTGTTGTGTGCAGTGGTGTGAATCACAATGTCACAATGACAAGGAGTTTACTTTCCTTTCCTTCCTTTCCCTTAAACATCATTTACCGTAACCTGAAAACTGTTGCTTCAAATGTGAAACCCAAGAAGTCATAGGAATTCCCAAAAGTAAACTTTTAAAGACATTAAATTACATTGATTATATTTACAGAACTTTGCTTTTAACCAGGTAAGGTCTGCTGTAGTTTAATCACATATACTGTACATGTGGGCCGATGTCAGGACTAGGAGGACCAGCAGTATGATGACCAGGATCATAGCCTCATATACCCACTGACATAATGGCGACTGGAAGCATTTCACATTTGACTATGTGTTGTATCTTTGTACTTGTTTTATTTTATTGTATTTTTATGCTCTGGTAACATCCATTGCACTGTCTGTCTGTCCAGGGAGTGGATCCCTCTCCTGTGGTTCACCATAAGGTTTCTACCGCTTTTTTTCTCCGTTAAAATAGTTTTTTTTCCCTCTGTAGTTTTCCCTTGCCCTTGCTGAGGGTCTAAGGACAGAGGGTGTTACCAACCCTGTAAAGCCCTATGTGACAAATTTGATTTGCAAATGTGGGCTATACTGTATAAATAAAATTTGATTGATTGATAGACATATAAGGTTTGTTTTCATAAATCACAATCATTATGATCGGAGAGATTGACAGAACATATTAATCAAATGTACGATTAAATAGGTTACGTATCAAATGTAAGATAACTGTAAGACAATAGAGTAGTACTGATGGCACTTAAGGTTCTACCCACACTGGAAAGGTGGAGCATGTGTTTAATGGCTGTAACAAGGACTTTTTTTAATTACATTGTTACATCACAAGTGTTCAACATACAGTCTGTGTTCATTGGTGGGCATCACGTGTCTGCTCTAATAAAATGCATCGGACAAACAGTTTAGATACTGGAATAATTGTCAATTGACATATTGTCACACTTTCCATGTGTGACTGATTCAATTAATGGAATTATTTATATCAAAATAGTGAGAACTCCCCAGGGTTGTGGAATTTGTCATACATTTTAATTCAAATGCCATGCTTATGAAGACAAATTTATCAACAATTGGTTCATCTGTAAAATTGACTCTAATCAAAGTTACTGAAAATTAGATGCAAAGTGGAAGTATTGGACAAACAAATAAATAAATAGACGATATAGAAATAATTATCTAGTGATTGTTGTCCGATTAAGAAAGGAAGACAGTAATACTACATATTTTACAATTACTACTGCTTTTTCCTGCATAGTGATTACATGTTGAATTTAATAGGCACCTACCACTCCCAACCCCAAATCCCACCCCCCCCACTCTTTTCCATGCATTGCCCATTGTTGGGAATATAGATGTGATCTGTGAAATGTACATACAACATTAGAAAAGCACACTTTTCAATGAAGTTGGCAAACAGGTTGATATCAGTGTACGACTCAGTCTCTTGTTTGTCATGTTGTAGAAGCTGAACATTTCCTGGAAAAAACCTGGAAAATGTGCAAAAGGAATGGGAAGTGTAAAATCCAGAAATAGCTATGTACAGATACCGAGGCTCATCACATTGATAAAAAAGACTATTTTTCTCAAACATAAATCAACATTCAGCCTTTTACTGGTTGTCACTAAATGTGACCGCTGTGTGAAACTTACCAGGTTTCCCATTCAGACCCTCACATTTCCTCTCAGGGGACACCAGTGTTTCTCCTACACGTCTTCGCAGCAATGTTTCCCCATTCTTCCCCCCAGGGTCTGTTTAGTCTCATATTGCATGATTGTCCATGTGTCAATTTCTCATGAACTGTTTTTATGCATATAGATAAGGCCCGTAGCAAGGACTTTTGAAAATCTTTAAAAAACAGCACATATAAATAAATACTAATATTGAACCCATGTTTTAACTTGTGACTTGTGACCATTCATATTAATATATTTTATATATTTCATGGCTACAGTAAAACACTGATCAGTTCTGTTTGGAATATTTAGAAACATAAAGATTCTCATTATGTGGTTTTGTATTCAAAAGAAACAGGCAAACTTCTGGTAGGAAACAGTAAAACAGCATGTGAGCTACAGTACATGGAAATCACAGATAACTGATTTTTTTTTTTAAATGTGGACACTCTTTCGATAGCCACTTAGTGAACTGAGTCTTTGACAAATCCTTGTTTCTTAAACTTATCTTAATGGCAGCTGTGAAATGAACTTCATAGCATGTGCTCCATGCAGTAAACTGCAAATTTTGACATGGATTGTATTAAACTGTGCATTTATGGATGGTTACTAGACAAATCCATATGGTGAAGTGGACCAAGAGACCAATAATCTCCTGTTCTGTTTCTACCAAATAAGACAAATACACATGGTTCTTCTTCTTTGTGGGTATGTATTTGCATTGGTTATGCTGGTCACAAGCATGCAGCGCAAAGAGGCTATGGAACCTGAATGATGTTTAAGCAGTGAGCACACTGTGGCTGCAGTCTACAGAGTCACAGCATTCACACAAGGCCAGGTCACGGTAGCTGTAATGCTTCTACATACCAGGATTTGATGATCCAACATATGTGAAAAATTCTACAAGAGCATATTAAGACAATGCAAGTCAGAACAGTTGAAAGTATAAAGAATAAAATATCATGGGCAAATGATGTAAATGAATAGCTTATTAATCTGGCCACCAAACTTCTCCAAGTTACCCTGAGGCTTCAGGATACCAGCTCACTAAACCCAGGTTTTCCAAATTTCTTCAAGGAAACTTTTGATAGATTTTCTTAACAATGGGAGAAAACATCAGGTTACGACTGCTCAATTACCTCTCCACTGGACCATAGATCAGTCGTGGGCTCTGTCCTCTGTCTTAATCCCTGAGTGAGATGAGTAGAGAGAACACGACCACGAAGGATGGCCATTTTAAATGTTCAGGAAATTATAAAGCTTTGTCAAATGAAGAAAATACAACCCAACAGTGATCACAGTGGATTACAGGCAGGAAATGTTGCTACTTTATCACTATAGCAAAATACTATAAGGCGTAGACATGGGCACACCAAGGCTAATGGGGCCTCCTAATGCAGCCCGCTTTGCTTGTCCATAAAAATTTATTTATATATACTATCATTAAACCAGCCAGTAGGGAGCACAAGTCAGTGGTTTTAGTGCCGGTCCCAAGCCTGAGTAAATGGTGTGGGTTGCATCAGGAAGGGCATTGGGCATAAAATTTTGGCAAAATCAAAGATTTAAGAAAATTAGAAAATGATATTCATACCGGATCGGTCGGGGCCTGGGATAACAACGACCGCCGACATAGCTGCTAACCTACAGGTGATAGAAATTGTTGACTCGCTGGGACAAGCCGAAATGAAAAGAAATTATTATCATTATATTTTTGCAGCATTTCCATTAAATTAAGGCTCTAATACTTTAGCATTTTAAACTATATACATGATTTTTCCATTTAATTTATCTTAGTTCAAACAAATACCGCATCTTTCTGCTCTTGACTCAACCCCGATGACCATTTTCAGGACTAACTGGTGAGCCAAGAGTCAATAAAGCTTGCCCACGCCTGGTATAACTCCTTACTTGATTTTCAGTGTTAGTAGGAAATTTTCACATAGGAGGAATTTGAAGTTTGCCTAAGACTTGGAGCTTCACGTTGTGACTGTTGCTGCCATGGTAATGCAACTATTAATTGTATTAAAATACAAGTAATTTAGTTATTTTGAAGATATAAGAAAATGTAACTGTTAATCTGTCATTAGGAGAACAGTTTTTGAGTTTAATTTAGTAATTCTTCAGGGAAACAGCGCCACCTACAGACACTGTCTGAGGGTGTATAGTCTCACTGCATATACTCTGCGGTTCAGACAGAGTGACTTAAGGGCTTGGCAAACTAGGGCCCGCAAGGTTCGAGGTTCAAATCCCCCCACCGCCAAGTTACCGCTGAGATGACCTGAGCATGGTATTGTCCCCACGCACAGTTGCCTGGGCGCTGGCTTAACTGGCTGCCCCCTGCTCATTATGGTGATGGGTAAAATGCAGAGAAAAAATTTACTGAAGGATACTCTTGATGGATTAATAAAGATTATTATTATTATTATTCAACAATGAATCCTGAGAGAGTTAAACAGAGGGCGCAGCCTTCAGGTAGAGGATGCCAGCTAACCTGGTAGCTTGGATAAGCACTCATTACTCCGTCCTTCATTGTAGTTTGATTAAAATGGCGGAAAATTTGCTTGCTCTTATGTCTTATGTTGCTTGGATAGCTCATAGATGGGGGTCCCACTGTATTTGTTGTTTTTTGTTTGTTTGTTTTTATATGTTCAGACAATGGGGGAATTCTTATTTAACATTAGAATGTAATATGTATATTTCAGTGGAGCTGGAACTAATTAATTGGTTTGTAGTTATTTTAGATCACCTAACTAGGGCTGCATTGAAACCGATTTACTTCATATCCTGAAGCCTCACTTTATATATATAATTGGGTTTTATTGTGCAATGCATATCATTAAGCATTTAAAGGCTAAAAAAAGCATTTGCTTCTATGCTGGAATTTTACATGTTTATTTAGTCTTAGTCCACATGAATGCACCATTTATCTGCTCCTACCCCAGCCCACATGTCCAATGTTAAGAGTTGTGGCCCACCAGTCAAAAAGTTTGGACTTAAATGTTAGGGTTAGGTAAACTGGTAAACTATTAAACATAGTAAAGGGAAATGTTTCATCATATTGTGAAATAATACAGTAAGGGTTTACTGGCAATAATTGTACAGGTTTAAAATAAAGAATATGGTGTTGGTTTAGATGAATGGCTCCAGTGATAATAGTTGTATTCATTAATTAGAAAATGACACTTGTCCAAAAACTAAAGCATTACCTGTAATCTTGCTGCCTTGGCAGGACTGTAGAAGTGGACCAATGCTGTCCAAAACCCCCAAAACCCATCTGTAATGAAGTAAAATGTGTTGTGTAAGATTGATGCAAGAAAGCCACCCGTGTCCGTGATGAACCTGAAGCTGCGCACTGAGGGTGGAGCAGGCTTCAATGTGGCAACCAAGTAAAATCCACTTATTGAGTTAGTGGGAAAGTGCTTCCATTCTGGCCTCCAAAAACACTGCTTCCCCCTGCTGGTACACTGAGGAAGAGCGGCACAGTCATCTGCGAGATGTGACCACTTAACTACAGAACTATAGTTACTGGTGATAATTTAGAATAACATTACAGTTTTACTGTAATAGTTTAAATGTTAATAAAAATAGTAATAATAAAATAAAATAAATTAGAACTCTATTAATCACCGTAGTGAGCTGGCTGAGCCTGCGCCCGGGGAGCAGCGCCTCAGCGGTAATTTGGCAGTACGGGGATTCGAACCGGGAGCCTTGCAAACCCAAATCCGCTTCCTTAACCATTAGGCCACCAACTGCCCCAACGTAGGCAGAGGATGTATTAAAACACAAAATCACTTCATAACTACAAAATAAAATTAACTATTTTAAGACATGAGACCCACCTTAATGACACTCAACAGGTATAACAACCCAAGACACACAAGACACTGACCGCAACCTAAAAATAAGTCAGATGCTTTTTTTTTTTTTTTTTTGTAATATTTCATTGTTGTTTTATAATTGCTGTTAATGTGTTTTGTGTTTTTTCTAACTCTTATTTCTTGTTATACGTCTCCAGCAGGATGGTTCTTTACAGAATGCTTAGCATTTAATGAAGACATTAATTGCTAAGCATTAATTAGTGTAGCATTATTTTTTTAACGTCTGAGAGAAACAGTTATCACTCAGGAAAAGCTGTACAATGGAAAAGAGAAGGGACATTTTTCTTTTCTATTACTTCCGTTAAGGAGGTTGTGTTCTTTAGGCGTGTGAGGAGGAGAGCTCAAAATCACTGTACGACAATTGCCAGAGACAGGGGTTATGATCCAGAGAAAACATGTAAAAACTAGATTTAAGAACATATGTCAACCCCTTGTGTTTGTCATTGCATTAGATGTGTTTGGTTTCGTTTTTGATCGTTGTAAATTGTTGAACAACTTTGCAAATATGAAAAGTAATAGCTTTATTGTTGTTGGAAGGTCTTTGGAACTTAATTTACTTACAGTGTACTCTTCTACAGTCTCCCAGCCCTGTACCAATGACATTCAATAATCGAACCCACGTCCTCTTGGTCCACTGGATTAAGTGGGATTAAATCTTCATATCGCAACATGCGTTTATTTTACATTCCGTCCACTTCGCATTTTACCTCAAGCGCGATGGAGTCTTAGGTTCTTGCGGACAATGAAGCAACGCAACACAGTTACCCCATAACCATGACTTAGCAAAGTGTCAGCGTGTTTTGATGAGTCATTGTAAGGGCGAGGAGCATTAAACCAAGGTAGTGTATCTGTAGTACACTTGACAGTGATCGTCGTACTGCCCAAAACATCGACTACTCTTTAGACACCGAGAGCGTAATATGAATTTAATTTTTGAAGAGGCACAATAAAGAACGTTGTTAGCTTATATATATCGAAATTTAAATCATCCTAACATTATCTGAACAAAGCGGTGTCTTGAAAACTCAAGTCCCATTTCTATCCGGACCGTTTTCACTGTTACAACGGTTATTGCAGGATGTTGACGTCTGTTTTTATTCTCAGTAATCGTCAGTCTAAACGCGAATAGCTGGCATTTATAAACAGGAAACAACCCAAAATAATACCTTTAAATGTAATATATTTCACCTACATATTTCACCCATTTGTAAACATTTTGGAAATATGGATGAAAAGACGAAAATGGCGATACGTGAGCAGATAGACTGGGGTGAATACGGCGTCCAGGGGGGAGGGATTAATAAAGGTGGCATGGCAAAAAATGTCCACACTGATCTCCCACATCCACTTACAAACCCCCTGAAATGCACTTTAATTAAAGGAGACTATCTATACTATCACTACGGATGCGATGGCCAGGATGACAGAGGATGGGGATGTGGCTACCGGACTGTCCAGACTTTGGCTTCGTGGATTTGCCATAACTTGTCTCCACCAAAGTCTCAACGCAGGCCGCCACCAAGTATCCTTGAAATCCAACAGGCTTTGGTCACTATGGGAGACAAACCAAACTCTTTTATAGGTACCAAAGAGTGGATCGGAACATTTGAGGCGTCACTGATCCTGGATTACTTCTATGATACTCCCTGTAAGTTGGTGCACATCAGGAACGGTGGGACACAGCTGGAGCAGGACGCAGTGGACGAGCTTCATCAGCACTTTGAGAGGCACAGCTCACCAGTCATGATGGGAGGAGACAGGGACAATTCTTCAAAGGGCATTATCGGGGTTTGCACTGGCCATGATGGCAGTTACTTGCTCGTCGTTGACCCCCATTATTTTGGATGTCAGATGGAGAAAACAGAGTTGCAAGAGCGAGGATGGGTGTCTTGGAAAAGGGTTTTATCTCTGGATCAAACCTCATTTTATAATCTGTGTATGCCTCAGACTGAAGGGGGGAAACCCTAAGGAAAATGTGGGTCTCATGGTCATAACATGTAAATAAATAAATAATTTGAAATTTCCAGTTTACGCCTTTATGTCATTTTTGACATTGGTTTGCTGCAAACGTTCTTAAATCACCTACCTAGTGTATTTTAAAAACGAGCTGCAGCGACACCATGTGGAAACAGTGTTATCCTGGAAGTGAGGGAAATGGCAGCACAATCAGAGGCTATCTGTTCGTAGATGTTTTCAAAATCATCAATAGAACAAAAGAATATGTTTAAATCAACCACATAGTTCAGGCTACCTGCACATATTTTTGTTGGGTTAAAACATGTATGTAGTACACCAATCCATACATAGTCAAATTATCTTTTTGATACACAGTCCTTGTAAAATAATCTGAAAGTTTATGTCCACATCCATTCTCCCCTTTAGAAACATCTCCAGGTTCTTGAGAGGAACTTCCACAACGTGGTGGTTGACATAACCATTAGGCCCATAGGCTCCATATACTTGAAATTTGTAACACACATTGAAGGGTGCATTTCGATCAAACTCTGTGCAACAGTATGATGGCCATATATACTCAGGTACAGCAACGCGGCCCAGGTTGTTGCAGCGTATCATCTGGCCAGAGAAGGTCACCCCTGTGACTAGAAAGGCTTTGCCACGGCAGTAGTTGTTGAGAGGTTTGTGGAGCAGCTTCTGATGTTCTTCCCAGGGGCTGATGTTGAACTCTCGGTTCTGAGGTACCACGTTTTTCACACAGGAGGTAGCCACCTTGTCTAAAGGCTCGGCATGGTGTTCATCGGGGTTGATCTGACCATGTTTATATTGAACTACGCCAGCATAGTCCTCCAGGACCTTTTTGAGTATCTTCAAAGTCCATGTGCATGTTTGAATGAGGGAAAGGCTCCATGTTACTACTGCCTTTATCTGAAGATAAATGCAAGGAGGGTAAAAGTGGAGGAGTAACTCCTAATTTTGGTCTTAGGTTCGGCACCCACACAAATACAATGTATTGTTGAAATATGTGTAACAAATAGTTAAAAAGATTAACAGGTTCCATTCAATAGGAAAATACTTGAAATAGTTTACAATGGTGTGCTAGGGTATAAACAAAGATTTGGTACATTATTTCTGTTAAAAAAAAAACATGTAAATCTTAAATCCACACTTACATGGGGCTCAAACATCCAGAGGAAGCCCACTTTCTTGTCCCCATCAGACATCAGACCTATATGCTTTTGCTTTTGAGGGTCATACAGGGTCACAAAGCGAGGTTGATCACCACACCGTTAAATAAAGTCTTCTTGAAGGAATTGCCAAAGTAGCCTTGGGATTCCAGGAGTTGTCCAGGAATTCTGTGATAAATGGGACCACATTGGTCAGGGTGTAGGTGGAAGACTTGTCATTGGGATCTGCTTGGTGTAAATCATGCCTCTACCACACAGCTTCAGTGTCGCCCTCCAACACTGCATGGCCGTCCACAATGAGGGGTTGTTGGTGTCCGTCAGGGGAATGGCTTTCATATTTCCACTTTCATCATCAGAAATCCACTGCAGGAAACATGTGTTTGAATTATAATTACATTGAATCACCAAGTTAAGGTAACTATATATTGCTCTCTATATTACTGTTACATAAATGAAGAAGGATTATAAATATAGAAATTAACTCAAAATGTCATACAGCTTGTTTACACAGTCAGGGGGTTTTAGTCATGGGTGACAGGGGTGGCCTAGTGGATAAGGTTGCAGACCACAAGGCTTCAGGTTCGAATTCTTAGGTGACGACCCACACCACTTCCAGTGGAAGGCTGTGTAATATGGTGCTGTGTGATTTGGGCGGCAGCCATGGAGACTGCTGCCCCTGCGACCCAGCAATGGATAAGACGATGAAGATAAATAAATGGATTGTAGTCATTACAGTACGTCTCGACAGTGTATTCGTCCAGGAAGCCATTGCCTCCAACAATATCAAACAGTCCTCATTCCCTTGCAATGAAACAACTAGAACCAGTGACATCTTCTTAAAAGAAAAGGATAAAATCCTTAACACTCCATGTTTTTCATTTCATAATGGAGCGTGTCTTTGTACATCTGACAGATCCTCCTCTAGCTGGTTCCCCTAATGCCTACAGGAGGGGACTTCATGTAGAAAAAATGGCTACAGTCCTTGAAGCTGTTTGATACAGTGGAACTTACCTGGGTGGAAGCCATCAGCTGGCTAAAGTACAGGAGTCCTCATGCAGGTGGAACAGTACTTAAGACAACAAGAATCCGGGGAATCCATAATGGCTGACTCATAAAGATGTAACATTGCTCACATTATAGTGAGGAGCTTTCTCTGTTGCAGTACTGTGTGTTAAGAATGGAGCGCCATGGAGTGTATGCAAAACCTGCAGGGCCGAGTGAGTTTATCAGATGCTTTCTACAATGTCTGTCTCTACAGACATCCATCTCTTCACAAGACACTACTACACTGAAGACAAGAAGATTCCTTTGCATACTGCCTGTTTGCTTTTTATGTGAACTGCACATCTGTCCTTGTCCTTAAAATAGCTAATATTTTGTGTAAAAAATTTAATGAAATGTGGCAAATGTAGAAAAGTAACTAAGACCCTTTTGACTGCTGAGACATAAACAATTCCTACTCTCACCGTTAAACATTAAAGATTTTAAAATTAATATTAAAAAGCCCAGAAAGTACCAGGTTTTTAAAGATTTTTTGCACAGACAGCATAGTTCTTTAATGCAAAGGTTTTATAATATTATTGTGATATCATATTATTATAACATAGTATAAAGGTTTGCGGTAAACAATTGACTAAAGTTCTTAAAACTTCACAAATGTCCTGGTAAAACTAAGTTTTTTAAGTTAAAGCCTTCTATTATAAAACTGTTAAAGTGCTGTCCAAAAAATGTTAAATTACGCCATCTGCTGGTAAGTTCGTTTACCTCCAGTGGCGTTCGCAAATACTTCTTTAATCTGTGTACAATTCTTCGGGGAAATGAATGTGTGTTTTTTTTTAACAACGGTAAGGAAAATGCATTGTATGGCAGGGTCTGTGCGTGGCTGCTTCGCGAGGGAAGTTGACACTCGAACGTCCTGTATAGTGATCAAAATCACCCACTGCTAGATTGTAACAAAGTACCGCTGTTTACAATAATGTGTGCGTTTAAAACACAATGTTACAAAGTATAAAGCGACCGCCACAACAGTTGAGGACGGTAAATAGGGGTGTGTGTACGACGCTACAACATTGGCTAGCCGCTTGTCAATGTCCAGTCACGTGGTGTCACAGGGACGGCCATGTTTCCGAAACACAAACAACAAGAAGAGTAGCGACTGGGAGCCAGCAGACACATACTGATACGCAGCAGCAGCGACCGTGGGAGGAGAGGGGAGAATTAATAAATAAGATACGGAGCACGACTTTCTCAAAGCGAGATTCCGTCGAATGACTACGTTTACAGTGTTTCCGGAGACCAATGCAGACGTCATTTTGGCTGTAGACGAGCCGTGCAGACAAGCGTTGTGGTAGCTATAAACAGTGAAGGTAAGAGCCATGGTTCCTCTGTGCAGCTTGTTTTAGGCTAGGTGGCTAGTTAGCGCCCACATGCTAACGCCTGTTCCTGCTGCTCAACTGTGATGTGGATTTCGCACTTAGAAATGCTCGTATTGCGAGTCATTGCATATTACAACGTGTGTCATTGTAACTGTTCTGTTAATTCCGCTTGGGGCCAAGCACCACTCAGAAACGGAGTGAAGGTGGTTGTCCGAGCACTAGCGGAGCAAGGCCGGGCAGTCCGATCCTAACTCTCCGCCCCCTCCGCCATCATATCTGGTGTCATTTGAGCCTACAAGCCAAGGCCTTTGCGATTAACGCGTACCGTGTGTGAGTTAATGTAGTAAATCAAGCAAAACCCACTTTGACTGTGTTTAAGTGGTAAAACCCAATTAAACCGAAAGTCACATTTTTATTCTTTTGTTGTTTGTTCGCTATAATTGCACAAACGGCATGAAAAACGCTTGGCGTTCATGTTAATGTGGTGTGCAACCACCGTCGATGGCTAATGTCAACTTGAATGAATATTGGTTGTACATGGCAATTTTTTTATTACCACCAAACAAGCATCCCCTGTATGGGTTCATTGACTTACAAATGGATTTGCCTATTGTTAATTTTTCATAGCTGCTAAATTTACGGTACAATATAAAAATCTACACCACGCCTCACAAAGCATTTAAGGTATTTAGTCAAAACATTGACTCATTCATTCGTTTTCAATATTATTTTTATTAAAACATAGTATTAAAATGTTTTTCTAGTTTTGCTGAAGCTGTATTAACCTTTCGCTAGTGCAATTATAGCGTGGTTACTGATTAAAATGGCAAATGCCATTTTAAGTCTTTATTATTTGGGCTGTGGCATTTTGTTGGATTAACGTATATAACTTATATACCTTTCAAGGTCACCAGTTGTTGTATAGTGAGTTAAACATGAATTTGCAAATGCTTTTTCACAGATAAAGCAGCTAGTTAAACCAGTGTTACCCAAACCTTTTTTGTATTACAGACCCGTTAGATGTCTTGTACTGTTTTTACGGACCGGTCATTAAGTCGTTGCAGATAAATACCCCATTAATAAAATAGAATTTCAGGTGTTCTGAAATATTTTCCTACCTAAAAAAATCTTCCTACATGGATTAACCGTGCATGGGCACAACAAGGATTTCTCAAGCGCACACAGCCTATAACTTTCTGCTACTAGACCCGTATAAAAAGTAAGAATCTTTTCAATGAGTTTCAATGAGTCTGCCTTATTTTGAGTTTGCTGTTTTGTCTTCACTGAGAAAATATTTCCGATCAAATAGAGCTGCAATATTGAGGATGGAATCCTAGCCATTCTATTGTTAAGTTCTTTTGTTTGATGTGAGTATGGATCAAGTGTAAGTAATAGCCAGATGTGGCCAAAAGGAAACATTATTTCTCTGCGGCCTGGCACCCACAGATCGGTACTAGTTGGGGACCACTGAGTTAAATAATAAAGAGTACAGAGTATTAACACAATAAAGAGTATAAAGAGTACATAAACAATATATTTAACAAACTGCAACAAAGCCCAAAAATTGCTAGAGTTGTTATTATTCTTGGCATTAAAAAAAGATAGAAAGTTTTTGAACACCCTTAGAATTTAACATTACGTCTAATATTATCATTGAATGTTGTTTAAATATCTTTTTGGTGTTTCAAAAGGTGTAGCTGCATTAAATACAAATTATATATTTTATATTTAAAATTAACAAAATGAAAAGTAGTATTATTAAGTCAGTTCTCAACATTGTTAACTAATTGGTAACTATAAATGTAGAAACAACAAATAAAACGTAGAATTTTAAAAATGATCAAAAAATTAATAAACCATCAAATCATCAAGTTTATATGAAGGAGTATCAGCCATCAGGAGGCAGTAAAGCTCTATGAAGTGTCATGGGTGGTGTTTTTTTTTCACCACTTCAGGTTCATCATGGACTTTATATCCACAGACTTTTATATCCACAGTATTTTCTGACACTGTTATTCCAGTTGGTAGCTCACTTCATTAGTGTCACTTCATTAGGTTTTTAGCAGACAAAGGAAACAATTTAAGTTTAATGTATAACTTAGTATAGCTAAGTATAACTTCGAGTTTAATTTTAGGCAAATGGCGCCTTGCAGTGACTACTGATGTGTTCCAATCAAACTTTATTACAGTAGTCCATCCCTCACAATCTAATAGCCAACTGTGCCAGTCATCTTGTCGGCCGAGGACGGATTTACTGCTGTGTGCTTGACGAGGTTGGTTAGGCTCCTGGCCTAAAATTGAAGCCTTTCCAAATGTATGCTGAGTATCATGATAGTCTTTTAGGGTCAGTGGTGGCCTAGTGGTTAAGGAACCAGACTGGGATCCGCAGAGCTCCAGGTTCAAATCCACCAACTGCCAAGTTACCACTGAGGTCCACTAAACATGGAGCTCAAAGCTGCCCACTGTTCACTTTGGTGATGGGTTAAGCTCAAGGTGCATAAATGCATCAAATACTTTCACCACACAACGTGTAGATCACCTGTATATTAACTGTGTGCACCATTTTGCACATTAAAAAAAGTCAAAATTAGGTTATTATCACTGGCAATATGGTCAGTTTAATCCTTGCCCTGTTTAAAAGAAAAAAAAGTTCCCCTCATCATCATTATTACCAACTAAGCTGTTGTTTATTAAAAAAGCAAACAAATATAATGTATAAATGATCCCCATTTCAGGCTTGATCTTATACCAATAATAGACCCTAAAAAAACATTTCTAGTTCAGGGGTGCCCATTTTTTTTGCCTTGTGAGCTATTTTTTTTTAAATAATTAAACTACCAGACTGGAGTGATCTTTCTAAGTGCAAAACTCTAAATGTATTTAACGATATGAACTGGCTATTTTATTCTCTACGTCAGTGTTCCCCAACCTTTTGTGCGCCACGGACTGGTTAAATGTCTCGTCAAGTTGTAGCAGATAAATACCACTTAATAACAGTAACATTCCGGTGTTCTGAAATATTTTCCTACCTATAAAACCTTCCTACCCGAATTAAATGTGCGTGCACACGCGGGTTTCCCAAGTTCACCCAGCCTACAATTTTCTCCTACCAGACTGATAAAGTTAAAATCTTGTATCAGTGACTCTGCTTCATTTTGAGTTTATTGTTATTGTCTTCACTGAGAAAAGATTTCCTAATGATATGGGTATGGATCAAGTACAAGTAATAGCCAGATGGTGTCAGAAGGAAACATTGTTTCTCTGCAGCCTGGCACTAATTTCTTAACCCCTTGCCCAGTGGTGGTCCACATTATGTTATGTATTTGTTACAAAGTCTGACTTTATACCAATATGATTCTCACCCAGTGATTTGGATCTTAAAATACAATTTTTTTTTTCATGTTATTGCTCGGGATCTACCAACACTCCTTTAGAGATCTACTGGTAGATCCCGATGGGGCACCCGTGCTCTAGAACGTGCGATGAGGGGGAAAATGTCTAAAAACAACTAAAACTGTGTTGACTAAACAACACCTCAAACTGACTGAGATAACACTGTTATCATGCAGTTTTCTGTGCTCAAAAGCACCTAGGTAGTATGACATGCCCCAAATATAAGTTGAAGTTGAACTAGAAATGGCCTCGTTATCAAACCGAGGAAACCCAGTTTGTGTGTATTTCTCCAACTCTGTGTGATATTATGAATGGATAGATTCTGACAATGTATGATAATAATATGATCTTAAACCAGGGATGGGCAAACTAAGGCCCAGGGGCCAGATATGGCCCGTTGAGCCTTTTAATGCGGCCCGCCATCCCTGTCCAAATTAGATAATTTATTTATAATATAATTATACATTTGTCTTTTCCCTGCAATGCCTGCATTTCCCCAGTAGATGACATCATAAAGGCTGTTAGAAAATTAGTATTTTGGATTTTTTACATGACTTTTAGATGCCATTTATGTTCACAGTAACGCTCCATCCTTCTGCTCTTGACTCCGCCCCCGCGTCCAATTTTAGGAGAAATTATGGCCCACGGGTCAAAAAGTTTGCCCACCCCTGTCTTAAACTATTATATTAATAATAGTTCAAGCTTTTGTCTGGTTTTCATTATTCAATGGTGAAGGATGCTTTGGCAAGCTGTTGTAAATGCCTCAAAATGTATGAGTAATTTGTTGCTCACTTGTAGATGTAGTTTTCTTTGTTATACTTTTCTAAATTTTTCTTAAAATTACTTTCCTTTTTACCTTTTTTCCCCCTAGCATTGTAAGGAAGGAGGACAGGACATAAAGGAATCACCGAAGGGGAATCTGTCAATCCAAATTTCTGGCGGAGTGAGAGAAGAGGACACGGTGGAGAAGTGGAAAGAGTCGTGAATAGCCTGTCGCCTCGGCTCTTGGCAGCTGTTCTAGCAGCCTGTTTAAATTGTTAGGGCTGTTTATTTTTTGGGTTTTTTTTTTTTTGTTTTTTGTTCAAGAGTTATCTTTTGGATTAATAAGTTCATATTTTAACTTTATTGTGGCATATAACTGCTGTAGTAAAACAAAAAGACAGAATACTTAACAAGAGAGTGTTTTCGTTTGTTTCATTGTTAAGTTCCACAGTTCTATTTTTTGTTCCTTTTTTTTTAAGTTTAACAGCTTTTTGTTCTTTTTTGGCTGTGAGTAGCAGGAGCTTCCATTTTTCCAAATATCCAAGAACCCCATTTCCTCAAATAGTTAGGACCTGATAACCTGGTATTCCTCAAGCACCTGAAAGTGGCAGCTATTCTCTTTTTTTGTCTCTGTATTTGGGGAGTTCTGTGACCACAGCTTAAACACCACTCAGCCTTCTAGTCACCTAAGCCTAACTAAGAACAGCTTTTGCCTGGTTCTACCCAGTCCAGCCTGCTCCAATCATCTGGACAGGGTAAGTCAGCCAGGAATGCAGTCATGTCAAATAAATAACACAAATAATGTTTGGCAAAAAGAAATAACTAATTGTATGCTGTTTTTTTTTTTTGCCAGATACTCAGTTCTCTGTGGACATAAAAATATGACTGCTGAGACTCTAAACTTCGGCCCAGAATGGTAACAAAACTGATTTCTTAACAAATGAATGTGTTTTTTTTTTTTCATTTATTTTCTAGAATCCTCTGGTCAAATGGCTACAGATAAGGACAAACAATCAAACTATTTCAAACAAAGAATTTCTATTCATAATTATATACACGTGGCAACAGTTGATCAAAGTTGGTCACAGTCCATTTCATGAATGTAATTTGACGCATTCCCCTTTGGCTACAACTGTCTGTCTGAGGTTGTTTGTGTTTCTTCTCACATCTTGTTGTTGGGGTCTGTGCTCTTCTAACGTTAGAATTTGTAGGTGTAGGGGAGTGGTGGGGTTGCCCTAGCTTTCTGTCTTCAACAGTCTATGACTGCTGTGTGCGTTCTTGGTGCAGTGCCAGCCTTACAGAATATTTCTCTTTTTACACGTCTGCAGCTGCTTGCCTCCTTACTGTCCATTTTTATATGTACGCCCTCTAAACAAGTTAGTTGGAGCTCAGCCATACAACTGGTTAGCTTGCTTTACTCATCCTATTTATGATTTTTCTTTTCTTTATTCTAAGGTGGAAAAGAGAAAATATGTACAACAGCTATTGCCTTTTGTAACCTGCTATTGAATTTAAGGCCTGGTCTTAGGTTGGGAGGATGATTTGGGCATCCATATCCCAAGGGACTTTGCAAACAAAGCATAATAAACAAGATGCAGGGCTTGTCCCTTTTTTTTTCAGCAGTTGCCACAGCAAGTAAACAATTTCCATCTAACCCTGTCCTCTGTATCCTCAACTCTAACTCCAACTACCTCCATGTTCTCTCCCACTGCATCCCTCAATCTCCTCTTTGTCTTTTACCTGGTTGCTCCATCTCTAGGATCATTCCGCTACCAATGTATCCACTGTCCCTCCTCTGAACATGTCCAAACCATCTCAATCTGGCTTCACTAGCTTTTTCTCCAAACCTCCCTGTCTGTGTTGTCCCTCTAATGACCAAATTCCTGATCCTGTCCCTCCTAGCCTCCGCTAAAGAGAATCTCAGCATCTTTAACTCCTCCACCTCCAGCTCTCCCTCCTATCTAGTCCTTGTGTCTCTAATCCATATATCATGGCTGGTCTTACAACTCCCCTGTAGACCTTTCCCTTCACCTTAGCTGACACTCTTCTACCACAAAACTAGATGCAGTAAACAAACAGGAAAATACCCCGTGCACTTATAGACCCTTGCACCGGCCCAAAAAACCCAGTCAGGAGGGTAAAAAAAAAAAAGGAAGAAAACTTAGGGTGATGGAAGTGGAGGGTATCCTCACCCAGGACGGACAGGCGGGCAACAAGAAGAAAAACTAATTCAATTTATCAACACAGGTTATCTACAGAAACTTTAAGTCCTTGCAGTTTAAATACAAAGGTGAAGTGGAGAACACAGACTACAGGGTCCAAGAGATTCTGAGGGGGAGAACAACATATTTTGTATGCATTCATAACTCTTCTTTTGCACATTAGTCATTGCGTCCTTTTTTTTTTTAGTCACTCCAAGCCTCAGCTCCTTCACCATTGCTGCTTTTACCTCTGACAGCCCACACCCTCTTGCTGCATCTTTGCCTCACATATGTTTTTGATGTGGGGTTGTGAGTCAATGACACACTTTGTAGAGGCATGTGAATGGAGTCATTGTTAAGAGGCAGGCTCGGTTGCCGGCCTGCTAAGTAATGGCTTTTTAAATGAAATCTTCAATATGGAATGGCTAATGTAACATCTCTGTTGAGCCAAGTCTATTCAGGGGGACCTGCGTAGGAGGATGGCTGATTTGTTACAGAACATTCACTAAATTTTTATACTTTCTTTTGAGAGATTGACTTACAGTAATGTTAAAATCAACAAAAGCCTTTTCTTTCTGCTGTGTGCTCAGCACCGGAAAGTAGGGCTGTAATTCACATATAATAAGCAGGGAATATTTTTCTACTCTACTCTTTTTTTTTTTTGTTTGTTTTTTTAATGAGTTGTAAAAATGTCTAGATTTGATACTGACTTATCCCAATTGTCTGTTACTTTCTGATTGAAAAAGAAAACGTGATCTATTCGGCCTTGTAGCTTTGACAACCCTCGTACTTGTGTTCATGCAGGCTCCGTGCACTGTCCAGTGGGGGGAGTGTGACGTCTCCCCCTCCTTCCCCCGCCATGCCAAAGTACAAGCTGGCCGAGTACCGCTACGGCCGAGAGGAGATGTTAGCACTTTATATCAAAGACAACAAGGTTAGTTGGCCCTATGTTTTGGGGTCATATGACAGTTTTGAATGCCCCAATGGTCTTTAAAATCTGAAAAATATTTTTTTTAAGTTCTTTATGAGTTCTCCTTATTACTTTTGTCATTGCTCTCTTCAGGTCCCAGAAGACATGCAGGACAAGGAGTTTGCTGCTATTCTGCAGGATGAGCCCTTGCAGCCACTCGCACTGGTGCCTCTCACTGAGGAGGAGCAGGTATTAAATTGATGGAATTGTAGCTGTGTTCAAACGAAAAATAGTTTGTAAAATATGTTCAACTTTCTTTGGTTTTAAAAGCAGAAATACTGAATTTGTTGCCAGATTTCTTAACTCTGTAATTTGTTATTTTTAATGCCCATGTGTAGTGTGCAAATAACTATCGTTATTTTTTTTCCCCCGCGTTATACATGCAAAGGCGTATGTTGCGTGTACTAAAAGGCGTAATCTGTGTTAGGCAACTGGACATTGTTTTTTTTTTTACATTTTTAA
>JAFBJS010002799.1:1594-44284 GCA_016785265.1 Paraplagusia blochii | reverse complement strand
CAGCCAGGTCATTTGAAAAGTAGCTGACAAGACAAAAAGTCTGGGCACCCCTGATGTAAAGAAAGCGTTAAGTGTTTGTATTCCCCGCTCAAGAAAACACACTTTGGTGTTTTACTTCAGTAGGCTGGCCTGGTAAGAAACTTGAAAACAAAGACTTTGGCTGATTATATGTCAAGAAAATAAACTTACACTGTGTTACTTTCTACATATCCCAATTTATATTATTTATATTTTAGTACATTTTAGTTGCACTTGTTTGACCATAACTCATCTTCTCAAAACTCAAATCTACTATACTGATAATAGTTAGTGAAATGATTCCATTTGGTACAGTTGGCATTGATGGATTTGTTTAACTATTTGAAGAAGGTACTTCTGTGTGTAATGTAGATTGAGATGGTTTTGACATGTTTAGTAGTTATATTGGCAGAAGAACAAGCCTAGAGATGATGCTCCCAGGTAGGAGACGAAGAGGAGATTGATGGATGTAGTGAGGGAGGACATGGACGTAATTGGAGTTAGAGTTGAGGATACAGAGAACGGGTGGAGGTGGTAGATGTCTACTGGCTGTGGTAACTCCTGAAAAAAATTGTCATAAATGATGTCACCTGTTCACATCTTTGTTGTTGACATTGTATTCCCAGGTCAGTGGGTGCTGTGATGTTCTCAACCCTCAGCAGACTCAAACACTCACACTGCAGGAGGAAACACTATCCCAGTAGCACTTACCTCACTCACGTCTGACAGCCACTCAAACTTCATCCGCTGATAGAAGACTTGACAGTAGAAATCGAGACACAGAGGAAGATGTCTGACTCGGCTGGAGGCGGTGACAGTGAAGGGGTTGCAGCTGCAGGGCAGGATGCAGAGGGGGATAGTGAGCCTCCTCAACGAACCTCTCCTATGACAGAAAGTGATCGCTTGGAGCTGGAGAAAACACCCCCTCCTGCTGCGAAACGGCTGAGGATGAATGAGGAGAACCAAAGTGTGACGGAGGTTGCGGAGCTCCCCCAACTACATGCAGAACCAACAGAACAGCCCGATTATCAAGGTGCCCCAAAGAAGTACTTGCTTTTCACAAACGCTTCATGAAAATGTTCTGAAATATGCCCTTTTCAATGACTTTTTGTGATTTTTGTTTTATGGTTGGGCTACTTCATGAGAGTTATGCCGGAGCTTAGTTAGTAATAACACTTAAATAGCTTTTGTCATTCTTTTGAATTGTCTAGTATGGTATTACTAATTTGGGGGACAACACAGACAGGAAGGTTTGGAGAAATGAAGACAGATTAAGATGGATTGGACATGTTCAGAGGAGGGACATTGATTATATTGGTAGAAGAATGGTCCTAGAGATGGAGCTACCAGGTAGGAGACAAAGAGGAGATTGATGGATGCAGCGAGAGGGGACATGCAGGTAGTTGGAGTTAGAGTTGATGATGGAAACTGTTGACTCGCTGTGGCGACCTCTGGGAAAGGGACAAGCGAAAAGAAAAAGAAGAGTATTGTTTACTATTCTAGACCTAAAATATGAAACATTGTTTTCTGGTGTTAATAATGAAAATAGTAAAATAAATGATCATAAGGGACTTTTTATAAAAATGTAAATTTTCTCTGTTCTTTCCACAGGTGTACCAACACAACATGAAGTCCAGGTTCCAGATATGGGAGGAGAAAGACTTGTACATCATGAAACGGAAGAAGATTCCCAGCACAATGGAGATGGAGGGCACGATGCACACTTAGAGGAAGAAGTGAAGATGACCCCTGAGGAGGAGGAGTGTAACGGCAACAGAGCTGCAGACAGCCCCAGTGAAGGGCAGCAGTAAGTGGAGAAAGGAGTGGGGTTTATTTTTAACCCTGAGCAGTGCAGGTGCAGCAGTAGGATGGTGCAGGCAGATCAAGTGAGCTGCACTGAAAAGCTACTGTGAAGATGGTTTACACATATGTTCATGTAATACTGAGCAAGACGTTTGACAGTGGCATGAAGAAAATAAACCTATAAGAATCAGGAGGTTTACCATGTCATCACAAATAACTAAGTGTTGCATTTACATTTTCACAATGCTTAGTGTCTTAAATATATAATTATAATTAATTCTAATTATCGTTATAGAATATTTGGTTATAACTACCGTAATTTCCGGACTATAAGCCGCACCCAATACATTTTTGAAAGGAAAAAACATTCTGTTCATAAATAAGCCGCACCTGACTATAAGCCGCATGTGCCACATTCTTTTTGCATTTTCCATGATGAGGGTCAGTTTACGCTAATTTTATTCATGTACAAATCGCGCTACCGTACGTTATACTTCATTTTCTTCTATGGTGTTTATTGGCGGTTGTGACTTGCGTCTTCCTCGACACTCACTCACTCTTAGCTTTTCTGCTTGAGCAGTTGCATATATTAGCCGCATCTCTGCATAAGCCGCAGGGTTGAAATTGTGTGACAAAAGTTGCGGCTTATAATCCGGAAATTACGGTACGTGTCAAAGAAGTAAAGTTCTTTTTTTTTTGTTTTATAAAGCTTTAAATCAATGGACATTCATTGGTTACAGTGAAATTAAATGCAAGTCAGTTTTAAGTCAGTTATGTTTACTAGGCCTTTACCTTTCGTGAACTAAGAACATGTTTGGTTCTGTCTCTTCTCCTTGTTCTGTCTCTTCTCCAGTCTCGCTCTAGAATTTGCACAGAATCCCCAGATCCTGACTGGTTCATGGACAGAGTACTCCAGATTCCCAGAAAATTACCTGAAAGGCTGCAAATGGTAAGATCAAGGTCAAGGTCAGCTTTATTGTCAATACCTTTACATGTGCAGAACATACAAGGGTATCGAAATTGCGTTCCCCGCTATCCCATGCACAGAGATCTAAAAATAAAAAAAAAGATGTGTATAAGAGACAGCTCTTAGCTTTTCTGCTTGAGCAGTTGCATATATTAGCCGCATCTCTGCATAAGCCGCAGGGTTGAAATTGTGTGACAAGTTGCGGCTTATAGTCCGGAAATTACGGTACGTGTCAAAGAAGTAAAGTTCTTTTTTTTTTTTTTTTATAAAGCTTTAAATCAATGGACATTCATTGGTTACAGTGAAATTAAATGCAAGTCACTTTTGTTTACTAGGCCTTTACCTTTCGTGAACTAAGAACATGTTTGGTTCTGTCTCTTCTCCTTGTTCTGTCTCTTCTCAAGTCTCGCTCTAGAATTTGCACAGAATCCCCAGATCCTGACTGGTTCATGGACAGAGTACTCCAGATTCCCAGAAAATTACCTGAAAGGCTGCAAATGGTAAGATCAAGGTCAAGGTCAGCTTTATTGTCAATACCTTTACATGTGCAGAACATACAAGGGTATCGAAATTGCGTTCCCCGCTATCCCATGCACAGACAAGACACAACATTACAATACACACAACACACAACATTACGTACTGTACACAATAAAGTCTGCCGTATTGCGGTCTACAATCAGAGTAGTAATGTAGCAACAATCCAACCTCACACAAAATGTACTTGACATGACGGCAAAAAAGCAACATGGTTGTGGATTGGTCACTGGTTATTGGTTATTTAAAGTAACCATGTAATTTTCTTTGTATCAAATGTGTTGTTATTGTTTTTGTTGCAACCTGCTCTTTCAGTAACAGTCACAGGCTTTCATGTTGTGTCGGTGGCTCCCTCTGCAGGATAGAAGGCGACTTGCATACCTTGGGTTGAAATTCAAACCCAATTAAAACTCCACTTTTACAAATCTACATTTTTATTCAAATCCAAGTGTATCTCTGTTTCCCTTCAATTCTTTCTTTAATTCTCCATTATGGATGTTTTCTTTGCTGTCTCTCTGTTACACCAGGGCTCCTGATGGTTCCTGTATCCTGACCAACAGTGCAGACAACATTCTCAGGGTCTACAACCTGCCTCCAGAGGTCTACAGCTATAACTGGGACTCACTTCCAGAGATGGTGAATACACATGTATTCCATTTAAACAGCCTGTGTGTTATGTGTTGAAAACATTATTGGGACCACACTCTGAGTACAAGTCACAAAGAAATACAACAAAATATTAAGCTTCCAGCTCTATGCCCTGTGGTTGACCGCTGTTGTTGTCTCTGTCTGTCTGTCTACTCGTGGTAGAGTCCAGCATTGAGGATGGCTGAAGGCGACACCATCTACGACTACTGCTGGTACCCAAAGATGAACTCTTTGTACCCAGACACATGCTTGTAAGTAAATAGATTGTGACGTTTATAAAATCCACGGAACGCACCAGTATGTCTAGTTGAAGAAAAAAGATGCACCTGGAAGTTTTGGAAAAACGAAAAGGTCTTAAATGCAACCTTCGTTCAACATTTTAATGCTCTGTGTTCATGCACAGAATATAATTATAATATTGATAATACGAATAGTAATACTTTCTAATTATTTGTAAATGTGCTGAGGCGAGGCAATGCTTACATGCAATGGTCACTACAGGAGGGGCTGTAGTCCAGATCCAGAAGTAGTTCTAACCCAGACATGGGCAATTATTTTGACTCACGGGCCACAGCGGGTCCTAAAATTTGACACAGGGTTGTGTGCTCATATCGCTTTTAGAAAGTCACGTAACCGATACAGGAAGTGTTTCGAACTGAGACAACGCGCCAAACCGTGTTTATAAGGACGCGCATCTGTCAATATGATGTATCGGCCACAACAAAGAATCTCTGTTGTGATCTTATCTCATCTCATCATTGAATTATGGCGCAGGAAAAAGAAAGGTTTCTGCTGTTTGGCACCATTTTGATCTAAAAATAAAAAAAAATAAAATAAAAAAAGCAGCAGTCCACAACCATCCTTATTCACAACACGTTCACTTTAATTTTCATGTTATGATGTATGTTCACATTATTCATTAACTGTATCTGAAAATATGAACATATTCTAAATGTGAATGACAAAAAAAGTACAATGACTTAAATTACATTATTGTATATATATAGGCGTGTCAGTCGAGTCTGTCAACAGGGTTGCCTGTAGGGATTTATAAGGTCCAGCAGGTGTCAGTATTCGGTGTCACAGTTTCAACACAGTATCGATACAGTTTTGCAACGTGTCCTAACACCCATCACTAATTTTTGTGTCACAAATATGTGACAAAACACAGCCCCAACAGCCACTTCCATTAACAAGTAGGTTAGAAATATAATCAATTCAAACCCCATTTGTTTAAGTGTTAAGTTAAGAAATATATATTTTGTAAACTTTAAAAACAAATATCCTTATTACTTAAACTATAAACATTCTTATTTCAGGATGACATTTATTTGTAAATATAATATATTTATATTTTTGATATGATTTCTCTGTATATATTATGTATTCTTTTCTTCTCTGCATTTCTTGTTTTAAATTCTGTCTTTTATGTCTTTTATTCAATTTGCTTGCCAAATCCCAATATTTCATTCTCATTTAGAAAAGTTATCTTAAGTTCAAAGATTTAGACCATAACTATATAAGAAAATAACATCTCTCTGCTTGTGACTCTAAAAAGATGCTATGTTTTAACAGTGGCCTTTCCTTTTTAACATTAATTATTTTTAAGGAAAATTTGCCTCTGTAAATATGCCTTCTACATTTAGAAATACTTTGTACAAATGCACCAGAAAATGCCAACTTTTCTCGTAATTTATAGCTGAGTGAGATAGTGGATCCAATACTGATTTCAGATTTGGTGTAAACAATGATATAGTTCAGTACAGAGGGTCAGGTCAATTTTATTTGTAGTTAAGGTCAATTGTAGAAAATTGAGGTTGCACCTAAAAACAGCCCATTTACCAGAAGTGCAACAGGTGTTTCATTATCCACCATGGCTGGTCTCACTACTGTCCTGTAAACCTTTCCCTTCACCTTAGCTGACTCTCTTCACAAATCACTCTGAGACCTTTCTTCAGTTGTCCCATCCTGCCTGTCCTCTATTCTTCTCCTCTCTTCCACAGTCTCCACCACTCTGAACACTTTTTACTCACATGCTCTGTTTGCTACGACTGACCTTCATTTTTCTTCTCTCTAGTCCAAACCTCCACCTCTCTAGGTTATCTTCTATTTGTTGCCTACTCTCACTACAGATCTGCAAACATCATCGTCCATGGTCTGACCGCATCTGTTAATCTGTCCATCACAAAGGCAAACAAGAAGGGGCTCCGGGCTGATCCTTGATGGAGTCCCACCACCATCTTAAAGTCTTCCGTCCTTCCGACAGCACACCTTAACACTGTTGTACTGTTCTCATACACATCCTGCACCAATCTAACATACTTCTCTGCCACTCCTGACTTCCTCATACAAAACCACAATTCCTCCCTGGGCACCTGTCATAGGCATTTTCTAAATCTACAAAAACTGCTAGTTTCCAGCTCCCTTCTGACCCTCTCTGTGCTTCTTCAGATACTGTACATGTTTGCTCCAAAAAAAAATCATCTACGCAGCTAAGACACCCCTAAGAACATCGGCAGAGGCTGAGAGTTTGCAAAGCAGCCATAGTTATCAGATTTGTCATGATTGTGCCGTTATAACTGAGTATAAACAACAGTCACTCATATGCATTGGAAGAAACTGGACTCCAGACTCACAGATACAGTCACCAGCAGAGACAGAGACACATGAACCATGACTGTCATTTTTTTCCCTGTATGTTACAATGACATATACTGTATGTCAGCATTGCAGCCCATCACCGACAGCATGACCAGATCTGTTCCTGGTATTTACAGCTGGACACCAAAACTTGGAACTGAAAAAAGAGGCACTTTCTTTAATACTTCAATACTATATACTCAAGGTATTAAAAAAATTTTAAGGTCAACCTGTCAGGCAAAGAGGAATGTTGTGACAGAGATGATGTTGTATTGTCTCGAGAGACTAGTGTCACCTGGTGATAGATGTATTTAATCTCGGTCCTTTATGCTTAGCCCTGTATCCTGGGTGTCTTTGTGTGTGTGTGTGTGTGAATGAAGTGGGTAATTGTGTGTGCCGGTCTTACAGAACTCCGAAATGTAGGAGGTATTGTTTTCATTACCTGTGACTCATTTCTGATCCCAGTGGTATTTGCAGTTATTCTGGGATCTGGCTGCCAGGGACAAGCCATAAAGTTTTTTTCTGATGTCTCTCATTATCGTTGGAGAGCCATCTTCTGTCTTGCTCGCCCTGGCCTCTGTGGCAGTCCACTCAGCTGTTTGAAACCGTGGTGCTTGACAGCATGATACAGCACAGGAACAACACTCCTGACCCCCAGCGGCACTCAGAGGGCCTTGTGATTCTCTCACTTCAACACTTCTCTTCATCTTCTCACTTTTGTTGTGTTGGCCTGTGATGTGGCAGACTTCAAGAGTGGTGGGGTTAATGACATCACCGTTTGATTATTACCACTGCAAGATGTGCACGCCGTTTCCTGTGGGAGACGCGATCCCTGCACCAGCATCAGAAAGGGGGGCGCAAATTGTCAAAGAAACTATCGGTCTGGATGTTGAACCAACTCAAATGCCAGATGCACAAAGGGGAAGAGGCAGGCAGCAGGAGCTGAGAACACCAAGCCTTTATCTTCTTAGATCATTGCCACCATTTAGAGTAGAGTTCCTGCAGAGCAACGCGAGGCGGCCAGATGAGCTCAGTGTAGCTTGTTAAAAGAGGAAAGCAGTTAGATAGAAAAAAAAATCTTGAATGTCTCGTTCTATTTCCACAGACCCGTTGTTGAGTTGTGGCAGATAAATACCCCTTAGTGAAATTAGATTTCCGGTGTTCTGAAATATTTGCATACCTATAAAATCGCCCTTCCCGAAATAAATGTGCATGTTAGTGCACATCAAGGATTTCTCAAGTTTTCAAAAGTTAGAGTCTTGTATCAATGACACTGTGTCATTTTGAGTTTATTGATTAGGAAAATATTTCCTAATCAAATATAGTTGTATTATTGATGATGGAATCCTAGCCATTCTAACCCCAATTTCTTTTGTTGATATGGGTATGGATCAAGTGGAAGTAATAGCCAGGTGAGGCCAAAAGGAAACATTATTTCTCTGTGACCCAGCACCAATTCACCCACGGGCCGTTACCTGCCCCCGGCCCAGTGATGTGTATAAGAGACAGCTCCTCCTCCTCCTCCTCCTCCACCCTCGGCCCCCCCTGTCTCCCAGCCCTTTATCTCTGCATGCAATTTATTTCTCCTCTCCCTTATCTCCACATATCTTCCAGTTACCTCTCTGTCAGACTCTGCCTGCTCCTCCCTTGCATCATCCTCCCTCTCTCCCCCCTCCTTCCTCACCTGTGCACGCTGACTAAGGCAGCTTTGCTGGTTTATCTTCTCACCTAAAGGTCTCCGATGCCCATCTTCACCCAGCACCTTCTCTATTTACCCCTCCTGCTCCCGTCCCTCTCCTCACCTTTTTTTTTTTTTTTTTTTTCTCAAGTCCTCAATTTTGTTTCTTCTTCATCCTCCAGCACTTCTTGAACTCTCTGTCTGCCAGAAGCCATTTGTAGATGATGCCCCTCCTGTAGAGAGGGAATAAGAGCCTCTGTTATGGCTCGCTTAAGTTGCACCGAGTTCTAGGCATCGCTCCAAGCGAACAGCAGTCGAGCATTATAATTGGGCCTTTCCCGGCTCCAGTATAGAGCGGCGACTCACAGGGGCTATAAGCAAGCTGGGCCGCTCTGGCAGAGGCTAATTTCCTTTGTCTAATTGAGCCACAGTGATGTTTTGGCATTTTTTTTTTTTTCATTTGCCAATAATTCGACTTTAAAAAGCACAACCTGGTGCTCAGTGCAGTCACACTGTGGTCTTGTCTCCATACTGTCCTTTTTTTTTTTTTTTTTGTTTAGGTTAAGGCAAAAACAGCAAAACTAAGGTTAGAATCTGGGAACAGAGAGCCTCATATCACACCTTTGACTTCTTTTTTTTTTTTTCCTTTCGACTTGTTCCTTTTCTCAGGGGTTTCCACAGCGAGTCAACAATTTCCATCATACCCTGTCCTCTGTGTCCTTAACTCTTAACAATTTCCAACCGTACCCTGTAGGTGACCAGCACTGTTGGCGGTCATTGTTAACCCGGGTCTCGACCGATCCGGTTTGGGAATCTTTTTGTTGTCTCGCATCTTTGATTTGGCCAAAGTTTTACGTCGGATGCCCTTCCCGACGCAACCCTCACCGTTTATCCGTGCTTGGGCCGGGCACTAAAAAAAACTGACTTGTGCTCCCTAGTGGCTGGTTTATATCACACCTTTAACAATTTTTCTAAAAATTTTAATCTGTTAGAGCATCTTTTTTTTTTCAACTTGAATGTAAA
This sequence comes from Paraplagusia blochii, assembly GCA_016785265.1. Classification (NCBI taxonomy): domain Eukaryota; kingdom Metazoa; phylum Chordata; class Actinopteri; order Pleuronectiformes; family Cynoglossidae; genus Paraplagusia; species Paraplagusia blochii. Next base: position 34,970 of record JAFBJS010002799.1, on the reverse strand, counting down.
TTCCCAATAACTCTCAGTCCTCATTCTTATTACTCAATAAGCAGAGACATTTTTATTTTCTAACCACTCCCTTGCCCTCCAAACATCCTCAGTCTAGCCAGCAGCAGCCGTGACAACCCGGTCCACCTGTGGGATGCGTTCTACGGGGACGTGCGGGCCAGTTTCCGACCCTACAACCACCTGGACGAGCTGACGGCCGCTCATTCCCTCTGCTTCTCACCTGATGGCACCCAGCTCTACTGCGGCTTTGACAAAACAGTCCGTGTCTTCTACACTGAGCGTCCGGGCAGGGACTGCGAGGAGCGACCCACTGTAGGTCAGTGATCCGTCGTAGCAGTTTAGGTCAGGGTAAAATGCAAAACTGATTCCATATGTGGAACATTTCTTGGGTGAATCCTTGACGTACAACACCGTTCCATGCGCTCGGTGTTTAAGAAGAATCAAAATGTCGCAAGGGAGCTTAAATATTCTCCACATCAGAGCTCAAGTCATACTTATTTTTAGTACGAGAAATGTAAAATGGTTTTGTCATCTCTGCGAGTTCAACAATGCTCTAGTATTGCCTGATTTTATAATTCACCACTATTTGGGAAATTTACCCGACATCATAAACAAATAGAAAACCAATGACATCATTACTTTGGGGTGTTTACTAAGGCACTGCTGAGACTGAACCCGCTTTGTTATTTTTAACATAAATATGATTCTCGTTTCACTTTGTATACATTTCCAACAATCTTAAATCGACCTCTGCAGATGTTTAATGTTGGGACTCACAGACGGTAGCGCAAGTCACGTTTTTCTTTAACTTTGCATCTAGCAACAGCCAAACACAGATAAACGCTCTCACAAAAGAGAAGAAATAATTCCTTTAAGGGCAGGTTTGATCTTTAATTCCAACTTGTTGGCAGCTCCACATTCTGCCCTGGTGGATTACCGCGTCTCTGGTTTCTTGTGTGTTTGGCTCCTTTTTCTGTATTTGATAACTAATATGTGCCAATTATGCAGAAATGTATGGTTGTTCTCAAAAGCAGGTTATGTGATACTTGTGAGTCTCCTGCCAAACCCTGGCTTTGGCTTCAAAGTGCCAAAAATGTGTCGTTTTTTTTTTTTTTTTCTCCTAAACGTTATAAAGAGGATGACTTGGAAAAGAATGAGCTGTAAAAAGAAACAGATGATCTAAATGCGAGTGAGAGCACGTCAGAGAAATTGTCAAATCATTGATTTCTTTTTTTTTTTTTGAGGAAACTCATGATGCCGCAATGTCAAATTGGGATTATATGTAATTGTAGGTTGTGCATCGTCGTTCTCATTCACTCTTGTGTCTTGACTACAGTGAAGAAACAGGGCCAAAATGGCATCATCTCCTGTTTTGGCTTCAGCCCCTGCCAGTCTGTTTACGCCTGCGGCTCCTACTCACGCTGCGCTGGACTCTACTCGTGCCAGGATGGCGGCCTGTTGGCTCTGCTCCCGACCCGTCATCACGGAGGCCTCACCCATCTGCTCTTCTCACCTGATGGCAACTACCTGTACACTGGGGGACGCAAGGTGAGCACATTAACTTCCACAAACAGGTGAAAATCATGCTGTTTCTTTTAATGAAACTAGTTAGTCGCCAAACTAGCAGAAATGATTGAAATACAGTCAAGGCCTTTAAGATTTTTGCTTTTTTTAAATTTCCCAATAATTTAAGGTAAGCTGAAACACTTCAGTGATCCAGTGTGAAATTGTATTCTCTGACTTGTGTTCTATGCTCTGGCTACAGGATCCAGAAATCCTGTGCTGGGATTTGAGGGAGCCAGGAAAAGTTGTGTTTTCACTAAAAAGAAATGTTGCCACAAATCAGCGCATCTACTTTGACCTAGACCTGTAAGTTTTTTTTTTTTTATTTTTTTTTTTTCTTCTTCAAAAACTGCATATACCTCACCCATGGTCCCCACGCCCATAACACACTAATATTCTTAGATTGCAGTTTTGTCCGATTCTACAAAATCATAACACGTCATCAGTTGGTTTTCGTCCACTTCAATTTGCAATTACTTGTGTTTTGTTGCCTGTTGTAGGTCAGGCCGGTACCTGCTCAGTGGTGACACTGAAGGAGTTGTGTCAGTGTGGGACACCCAGACAGCGCCTCCTGATGGTAATGAGGAGCTACTACAACCCCAGCTGAGGTTTCAGGCTCATTGGGATTGTACCAATGGGATCAGGTAGGTTGGATTAAGACTGCGGTGATTTCAACAGGTGGGGAAATATGGGCTAAAGTCATGAGAACAGATATCAGGTAATTTCTAAACAAAATGCTTACAATTATTAATAATAATGATGATCAATACTCTTAGCAATCGCACAATGGGATATTTCACAGTGAGTCTTTGCAACGAATATAGGCCGACAACAAGACGGCACATATGGGGATATGATATCTAAAATCTAACACACAGAGGCACAGATCCATGAATATATGTTCAAAATTCACAAATTTAAGGACAGATGGTGGCCTAGTGGTTATGCTAGGTCCGCGGTTCGAATCCCCCTACCGCTGAGGTGCCCTGAGCATGGTTTCGTCCCCACTCACAGCTCCCCGGGCGCTCAAAGCTGCCCACTGTTCACTTTGGTGATGGGTTAATTGCAGAGGTCACATCTTGTTGTGTGCTGTGGTGTGAATAACAATGTCACAATGACAAAAAAGAAACTTAATTAATTTGACTTTAAATGCATTTTAAGTGTAAATATATACTAATGTACAATACACAAGAAAGGATTTAAAAATGTACCTGAAATGAAAATACATTTATTATTATTTGTGAATTTCCAAAAATGTGTGGATAGTCGAACACGCCTTCATGTTGTGATTTAAAATAGTCAGTGCTAGCCAAGTCTCAAAAATTCACTGACAAATCCAGGGAGTTTAACAAATAGTTTTGGAAATTCTTAAGTTTTATTTATAAATATTACAAATACATTTGTGAACTAGTGTTTGTGTACTTATTTTTGAAATGCATTTGTGAATTTTGAAAATAAGTTCATAGATAACTTTTTTTTTCTGCATTTATTCTTTTTGAGACTATACTGGCTCCATATACTCACAGCTAGATTTTGGGATTAATAAAGTTTTTCACATGAAGGATTCCAACCTGCATCCTCTTCTCAGCTCGTTGATCAATGTTCATCAAACTCTATTGCAGCCCCATGGATGAATCTTATTCATTCACTGGCCGTAACCGTTTTCTCTTGAAGTCTTTTTTTAAATTTGATCATCACTGAAGAGAGGCAGGGTTGATGTCCAAAAAAGTTTTCCAAAGCTCATACTTTCTGTCTTGTTAACATCTTTTACATCAGCAGTCCCCAACCACTGGGGACCAGTACCGGTCCGTGGGTGAATTTGTGCCGGGCCGCAGAAAAATAATGTTTCCTTTTGGCTCCATCTGGCTATTACTAACACTTGATCCATACCCATATCAAACAAAAGAACTGAACAATAGAATGGCTAGGATTCCATCATCAATAATGCAACTATATTTGATTGGGAAATATTTTTCCAGCGAATTCAAACAATAAACTCAATGATGCAGAGTCATTGATACAAGATTCTAACTTTTTATACCGGTCTGGTAGCAGAAAGTTATAGGCTTTGTGCACTTGAGAAATCCTTCTTGTGCCCATGCACAGTTAATACGGGTAGGAAGATTCTATAGGTAGGAAAATATTTCAGAACACCGTAAATATCATTTTATTAAGGGGTATTAATCTGCCACAACTTAACGACCAGTCTGTGAAAATTTTATGTTTGCAAAATTACATGGTGCAAAAAAGGTTGGGGAACACTGTTTTACATAATCTAGTGGTTCTCAAAGTAGGGGGCAGCTATTGCAAGGGGTGACATTCAAATTATTGTCCTCCTGTCCCACAGCGTTCACCCCTTCATGCCCCTGCTGGTGACTTCTAGCGGACAACGCCAGTTCCCGTGGCCCGGCGACAGCGAAGGCGAGTCGGCCTCAGACGGGGAGGAGGCTGCGATGTCGCCGCGGGAGGTTCGTCAAGACAACGCTCTCTCGCTGTGGTGGGCCGGACCTCTCAGCCCTGCATCAGAGGGAAACCTTGATAGCAGCACAGCCACAGCAGTGGAGACTGAAGCCATCTCAGTTCAGACAACTGACTCTGTCTGATGTGCTTCTGATTTAATGGTTTTTTGGAAAGAAAAAAAACATAGTGTGTCAAAAATTTTTTGCAACCTTGAGAAGTGGATGAATTGAGTTAATGGGATAAGAATGTGATCCTAGGTGATCTGGGTTTTGACAGTTTGGCCTTAGCGGTTATATTTTTTGTTTTATTTCTGGTTGAGGTGAGAAGTCGAGAGCCTTATTTTGCTAAAGAGCTTTTGGGGTTGGAAAAATAGAATATTTTTCAATTATCATTTCTAAATTGCTATAATGCTGAATACCTGAGATGAAATGAAATTGTGTTTATTAATTTTGGCAAGAACCCTGTCTTCCCGATGATCTTATCTTGTATTATGAGTTGTTTATCAAGTGGTCATTGTCTAGTGTGTGTGTTTCTGACTCTGCTCCAGAGATTTCTAACTGCCACAGTCACAGTAAGTGCCAATTCTCTTTGAGCTTTGCTTTTGTAAACCAACGGAATCGTCTATTTTCTATCTTCTTTTTTTTTAACGGACACGCTTATCTTATCGCTCTGCGTGTAAAAAAAAAAATGTTTATTTTTGTAAAGCCGCACTATTTACACTCACAATCTGAATGTACATCCTGTAGGGTAGCTCGCCCGGAGACACGAAACTCACAATACTAATCAAAAATTACATTTTGTTTCTATTAACTTTCTTTCCCCACTCTTTGTGCCCTGATCCTACATTAGTTACATGTATTTGAATAATATCAGCACTGCACTGTAGTGGCTTTTAGTGGTCACACCAACCAAAGCCATATATGTATATATTTTTGTAGGTCAAGCTGATTGTTTTCATCTCTGTGCTGATTGCTGCTTGACATTCCAGAAGTCTGATCAGGTGCCAAGCATTAGTAGCTGCAGCGTGTTGGCCATTATTCCAGGGTGAGATCTAAGTGCCAAGGGCAGGTAAAGGACCTTCATGTCTAAAGATGAAATATTCTGTCTGCAAACAAGGATTTCATGGATGTTTTGTTGAATCTGGAGAAAATTAAAAGACATATCTCATCACAAATACATGCTTGTCTCCTCTCCCCCCCCCCACTCTTCAAGCAGAGATGCCCTGAATCCAATCCCCAACCAATGCAATGTAATGGCCTCCCTCCATACATGAGGCAGCACTTCACGGCCGAAGGGACTATTGGCTTTCACTTGTGAGATGGAAACTATTCATAGCTTTCACCTTTCCCTCGCACACTGTCTTTATGAGTGTAGTACTTGTATGTCTGATTGTCTGAAACCACGGGGGTGCGCTGAGCAGAGAGGGGAGCTGGAGAGCTGCACTGTTGTGTTGTGCTGGTTGCCTGGCAACCGTGTCCATTTTGGGAGAGGAAAGTGGGTTGAAAGACGACAGGAAAGAAAATTGAGGGCAGAGAAAAAGAAAAAAAAAATCAAACAAGTGAAATGAATAGTCTACCACTGGTGTTATTGTTGCTTCTTGTCTAATAGCCTGGACTTGTCTAAGTATCAACATTCCCCAAAACCAATGAGAATGCGTGAGGGAGGCTTTTTTTTTTTCAGAGATTGGTGTCGAACAGAAGGAAACTTAAGGTGAATTTTGCCTTTTATTCAACTTTGAATCACATGCTTGTCACAAAATGGCAGGTGTGGAGATAAGTGTGAGTGGTTGTTTCTTTGTGGTCATGTGATCAATCTATCAATAGATTTTTATTTATATAGCCCACATTTACAAAGCACAATTTGTCTCACATGGCTTCACTGGGTTGGTAACATCCTCTGCCCTTAGACCATCAGCCGGGATAAGGAAAAACTACAGAAAAAAACCATTGTAGCAGGGGGGAAAAAAAAGAAAGGTAGAAACCTTGGGGAGAACCACAGGTGAGGGATCCACTCCCTACCCAAAACACGCAAGTACACAAATACTTTTAAGTATTTAAGTGCCAGTGTCCATCTGGATCACTGGGCTTGTTATAGTCTTCAGTAGGGGAAGTTGACGGAGTTCTCGCTTCCGTTCTGGGCTTATCCAGTTTGCCAGTGGCAGCAAAAAGAGTGGGGGGGGCATTGGGTGGTGTATGTGACTCAAGGACAGGGAAAAAGTAAAGACCGCAGTCTATGTAGTCATTCTAGGTGCAGAATGAAAAATGTCCCCCAGCAGTCTAGTCCTAAAGCAGCATATGTTTAAGACTGTTTTTAAATCAGGACATGTCTAGTGGCAACCTTGCAGTTGGTGGATTCAAACCTGAAACCCTGCGCACCCCTGTCCACTTCCTTAACCACTTGGCCACCACTGCCGACTTATTTAACAGGTTTATTTTCCCGATCCCGTTATTATAACAGGAGCTGTTAAACATGTGTCACATCTACAGAAAACAGCGAGGATATTCATGTTTTTAGACAATCATTTTGCCTCTGACCCAGCCAGAGACAGCGCAGCCATGAGCTTCGTCCTAACAGTAGCTTCAGTGTGTTGTCCTTTCCTCTTGTGCGTTCAATGAGCCAACACTCATCAGCTTTCCTGTTTGTGTGCCTGCATTTATGTCACATCCTCAATCTGCCTGCCATGGTTTTGCATAAATGCCTTCCATTAGACAAGGGGGGAAGACACAAACACACTCATACACACAAGCACGTTGTGTGCACGCCTCGCCGGGAAAGTGTGCGCATTGGTTAGTAATGGGATCTTGATATTAAGAAAGGCATTTGAAAACAATTACTCAAATGGCTGTCTGCCTGTTGAGTCTCCTAATCCCACAGCGAAGCACTCGAACAAGCGTTCACTGCTGTGACCCCCCCGGCTGCATTAGCACAGAGAAGAGGAGCAACATGCAGCTCTGGAGCTGGAGAGACACTCTAAACGTCCACAACGCTGTCCCATTTGTTAGTCTCCGTCTGCTGTTAAAATGGGAAGGCTGTTTGCAGTGCCAAGAAGAAGAACAGACTTCCTGTCACATTTAAGGGGATGGTCTTCTCCAGCCCTTCATAGGAAGAGACATCTTCTGAGCTTAGCATGGAGAAACAGGTCTTGCACTAATGGATTTTGCAATAACTGTTGCCATGGCTATGTTGAAGTGTGCCTGCAGGATGGGTGTTTGGCACAAAAATAAGTTGGGTTTTAATGCATTATTTGTCTGTTTTTTTTTATTTAATTAAAAAATGCAACTGCAATTTGAGGATAATATAATACTTAATACTTAATAATACTTAATAGTTAATTAGATCAGCTTGTTTCATTCAAAGCTTAAAATATATTTTGAAAGTGATGAAACCAAATGTGGCAGTGAAAAATCTTGGTGTATGAAAGACCAGCTAGGGGGCGTTGTTTACTTATTGGATACACTTCTGGAAGTCACGTTAGCATTTATACTACTACTGTTAGTATTTATAATACTATTTCTCCTACAACTACCAGCACCGTCACTTCTATAAAGCTATTATTACTGCTATTAATCTTCTTCAACTTGTTCTTGTCTTTTAGCTTTTTCAGGGGTTGCGACATCTAGTCGACATTTTTTTTTATCTTCCCCGTTTTCTATATCTTCTACTCTGATTCCAACTACCACCATGTCCTCCCTCACCGCATCCATCAATCTCCTCTGCCCTTTCTTTTTTTGTCCTTTTTTTTCCCCCCTTTTTTACGTGGTTGCTCCTAGGAGATGATCCAAACCTTCCTGCCTGTGTTATCCCTCTAATGCAGGGATTCTGAACCATTGGGCCCCGGCCCAAAGTTGAGCTGCAAGCGCCCCCTAGAGGGCCATGAAAATACTAAACTGCAATTATTAAGGGCCCCAGGTCACGCGACGCTGAAAAAATTGGGCCTCGGTGCCAAAAAGGTTAAGAATCCCTGCTCTAATGTCAATAATATTATATACTTTTATTTAATACTTTTATTTTGAAGTAATTGTTACCTTCCTTCCTGTCCTGTGATTATAATGATTTCCGACTGCTAAAATCCTATGTAGTCCACAATCAAAGTCATTGGTTTCATAGTCTATGTTAGCCTACAATGACCTGATGAGGTTGACTTCCTGTGACGTTCACAGACTGAATGGAGAGAGTGGGTGGACCATCAGACTATATGGGGAGGATTGACTACCAACTACTGTCACATCTCAAAGACAACAATAAGAGGTCAATATTGTAGTCTGTCAATATGGAAAATATTAGTTTCAGGCAAAATATCAATATATTTGTCCATGTAATGATGGGCTCTGGAAAAAGTTCCGTCTGTTCCTGAACACGCCACACACAAGACAGTTTAGGTCTTTATTTGTCACATTTTCAACAACCGGTGGCTACTTTATATATATATATACATTTTTTTTTCTTTTCTGTTTTTGTAAAATTTTTGAGCTAATGTAAAAAGTGTGTAATGAACAATAAACAATTCCAATATATGTATATATATATATACATATATATATATATTATAATTATATATGATCAATACATCTTTATCTTCTTGTCCCTTTTTCCAGGGGTTACCACAGCAAGTCAACATTAACTAATATATCTACAGTTTTTAATAACACATGACAAATATAAATAAAGTTAAACGTTAGTTTAATGGTAAAACAATTAAATCAGCACAGTAAAAATATATATCTAACCATAAATTAGTTGCAATGACTGAAAAGTGTTAAAAAACAATTTACAGGATTGAAATGATGAATTTATTTCATGTCAGAGAATCTAGATTATTCTGCCGTTGTTGGCCTGGTGGTGAAAGGAGCAGTTGGGGCCTGGAGGGTTCCAGGTTTGAATACATCAACTGCCAAGTTACCACTTAGGTGCTCTGATCTTGGCACCGCCCCCCACTCACTGCTCCACGGGCACTCAAAGCTGCCCACTGTTCACTTTGGTGATGGGCTAAAAGCAGAGGTCAAGTTTCGTTGTGTGCAGTGGTGTGGATCACAATGACAAGGAGTTGGCTTCCTTCTTTTTGGCCTTTTCTCTTAAAGCAAAAACCCTCCATTTGCTAAGAATGGTGTAGCTATAGAAAAATAATGAATATGTTCTCTCTGTTTTTGTTTTCAAGACGGTGGGAAATGTAAATTCTGCTCTGCTGATGGTGTTGTGAATTTGTCTGACACTGTATCCTGTTGTTGGGGACAGTGTTTTCTGTTGCTTATTGGTTTTATTTTTGTGATGTCCGATATAACATTTACCGATACCGATAATTACCAATATTGCCAAAAAACGTAATTTCCGATACCAATATGATACCCATACCGATATAGGTAATAGGTATAGGCTAATTTCACCTGAATTAGTGTGATACCAGACTAAATGCATTCTATTGTGTACAACATAAACACACTACTTAAATATAAGTTATAGAAAAATGACACATTACCATCTTGTCTGAAACAGTCCTATGATTCTTTGTGCAGCATTTTGATGTAAACAAGAAATGTCTAGTGTTGGACAGAAACCGGGCTCATTCAGCCTCACAACAATAGTCAATATAAATGGGCACAGATAGAAACAGTGTAGTATAAGAGTAAAAATACTCTTCGATGAGAGAAAAAAAACATTTCAGCACCGTCACAATCAGGGGCGTATCCAGAACCCATAAAATGGGTGGGCCCTGAAAAAAAATCAACCCCAAAGTATTATAGCCTAAGTTTGATAATGTTTGATAACGTCATCCCTCGTTATGACATGGTCAGCCCTCACATTGGATGGGACGGGCCTGACTGACAAGTGGGCGGGCCCACCTGCTACGCGTATGATTAAATGTAAACGACTCTTCTAGTTGATGACATGAGAGACGACACCGAACGGTGGCTCACTGGCAAATGTCCGAGAAATACTTATTTCGAATACGATAAGTCCTGACATAGCCCGACTACAGAAACTCCACACGTTTAGTAAAAACAACGTCTTGAACGGAAGAGAACGACTGGTTCTCAAGGACGATGAACTCCGTGAAGTTTGTCTGATTTCTTTTGCTCTTGTCTGTTCTTTACCGTATTTAACTTTGAGAGAGAGCTGCTGATGTTGTTTCTTTGTTGTCGTTTCACTGAGTCCATTCTGAGTTGCTTTTCTTTACTTTGCTGCATAAAAACGCCTCGTAATAAAGTGTTAAAATCCCCACCCCCTAACCTCACGTGACCAGCTCCTTGCAGTCATTAAGAATTACAGTTTTCTATCCACAAAAAACTCCAGACCACGGACATTTACTGTAGCATTGCTTATTGTAGCTGTCCCTTTAAATGACATCATTAATCACGTGCCGGTCAGAGTGTTAGTACTGCAGACTCAGTTCCTCAGGAGGAAGTTCAGCGTATTTGCCGAGACCGGGGCTTTGCAGCTTTGGATTAATTATATCGGTGGAAAAACTGATACCAATATAATCCAATATTAAAAATTATGCCGATATTGGCCTCATATTTATCGGTGGACCGATAAATCTGACATCTCTAGTTTTATTTATTTTATTTAATAATTTTATTTCTTGGTTGTGAATCTCACGACATTTAACGAAGTTTGAAGTGGTTTGTGCCATGGCTCAATAACCATGCAAAGGCATGTCTTTGCCTCCTTTTGAAGAACTTTGCTGATATTTCTATCTTAATTCTTTTTTTTTTTAAAGAATAGCTGTTGTGTTAGTAGTAATAAATTTCTCTTCAACTCAACCTCACACTTCTGCTATGCATCATAAAGGTGCCAGGAGGGCTGCGGAGAGCCTTGATTTGTCTGTCTCCACAGTGTGTCAAGGTCTTTCTGTAAATGATCAATAGCTTCTCCTGTTAACACTGGTTACGCAGGAAGATAAATCCCGAAATAATGTGTTTTCATGACCACGAACCAGACTTGGAGCTTTGTTCCTTGTGTGTTTTTCTTTTTCTAGTGAGGACTGCTGAAGTTCAGTTGACTTGAGGTTTTCATTACAAAGCCCGAGTCCTGTGTGATATTTATAAAGTCCCAACCAAACTTTTTCATCGGCTGCCAAAATAGCCACGTTCCCAAGAATACGCTCCCATTTCCATTCCAAACGGCTGCAGCGATGATTGACGTGTCCTTGTTCTCCGCTTTACATCAGATGTGGAAATAATTGGCACCTGTATCCCTGCACATGCTCTGAAGCCATGGGGGGAAGCACGGCACCAGAGGTTTCACAGCGCTCTCTGCAGTCTGATCCTTTTTCTATTTGGTCCAGATGTGCAGGAACGCAGGAGGGTCTATCAAAAATGGCTGGGAAGATTAGTGCATGGAAAAGATCTGTCACGTCATCGCTTTCCGCCGAAGCTGAAACATGGACCATTGTAGCTGCCCCCATATTCAGAGAGTAGCATGAGCTTGACCAGGTCCCGGTCATGTGATTAGGTCACAAAGTGGTACTGCATTTTCATTAGATTAGTCTTTCCTCAGGGAGCGTGGGAGCGTTCCATTTAAAAACCAGGGTAACAACGCAAAACTATACTGTGTGAGGAAGAAGGAACCGATTAGTTCCACATGCAGTGCAAAGGGGAGGACTGTATCTGAAAATCTGTGCACACCCTGACCAGGATCTGACTGTATTACACTGTTAACCCCAAGTAATAATCAGCCTTTCGTTCATCTTCATCTACTAGTCTCTAAACAGGTTGCAAGTGCAGCTGGCGCCACCTAAATCACACTTCACCATACTGCGAGCGTCGTCATGTGGGTGGTGATGGTGCGAGGCTCAGTGGCAACCTGGAAACTGATGGATTAGAACCTGGAGCCTTGTGTGCTCAAGTCTCCAAGTAATAATATTAATGATAATCAGGTGATATGTTTTGAGGTCTCTCTTAAAATCCATTTACATGTTTATACGTAATCGACCACAAGGAGGCAGTGCTCGATTCTAGGAACAAGGTTTTTGTTGACGTCAGTTCTTCCTGATAATAACAAACATGGTGACCACGGAAGAAGTGGAAACAATGTTAGTTCTCAGGGTTTATTACTGCAAGTGAAGGGAAATAAAGATTTTCTGAATTCGGACATTTACTGCAGTGGTGTCTCAACGGTTAGGGACGCGTACTTCAGAACCGTCCGGGTTCTGGTCCACCATCTGCCATGTTGCCACTGAGGTGTTCCGAGCATAGCACTGTCCAGACCCACATAACTTCCAGTGGACTCATCATTGACCAGTTGTGGACGACCCAGGAATCGTTTGGACATTTCCATTCGCGAACTAGATACAAAAGAAAAATATAATTCCTGGAACTGTAGCTGATGTTCCTGGTCAGCTGTTTAACAAGCCGTTGAGATATGACAGTAGTTGGTAGTCAGTCCTCCCCATATAGTCTGATGGTCCACCCACTCTCTCCATTCAGTCAGTGAACGTCACAGGAAGTCAACCTCATCAGGTCATTGAAGGCTACATAGACATTTTAAGGAAGAGAAAGAAAGAAATACAACCGTTGTTGACCAGTTACAATTATTTTCATATAAGTGTTTTTGGTTTTGTTTCTGTTCCAAGCAAATTTGGAAATCTTTATGGTTTTCGTTTTAGTTCCTTGAACCCGTTCAAAGCCCTAGATCCGGGGCTAAATTCAGTCAAATAATGTCCGTCTCTGAAAACCCCAACTCACTTTTTGGGTGGTCCAACACAAAAGATGAGACACGTTTTTTTTCTTACACCTTTTTCTTCTAGCACTCCAACAATCCCTCTGGCAACAGTCATATCCAGACATCATGAGTGTGAGCCCAGTCATGTATATTAGGCGTCCAGTTTCCCAGCCAGCTCTGACAGATTGGATTTGATTTTGGCGATTTAGCCGGCAATGTGAAGCCCGCCGAGGGTAATTGCTTGTGTAATTGCACTCTGGGGGAGAGGTAGAAAAGCGGGGTCTAAAATCATCTATCTACCTGTCCTCAGGCTACAAGGACAACTCCTGTCCCAACATCTGCCCGGTCTTTACACCTTTCATACTCCCTCACAACAGTAGCAGGAGGAGGAGGAGGAGGAGGAGGATGAAGGTTTAGCAGAGCTCGGGGCTCATCACTGCCACGCAGAGCAGATGGAACGGTGTTCTTCACAGGTGTAAGTCGGTGGTGGAGTTTTGTTTTGGTTGGTGCTGGTGGTTGAATTATTCAGAATGCGAATGGTGGACACAACAGCGTGAATTAACTTCAATACAAGTGGGAATTTATAGTTTCAGAGAGAATTTGATATTTTTTAGTACAGTTTAATGTTTTGTGTGTCAAAGTAAGGGCTTCAAACTCCGGGTTTTTGTTCATATCCTTGTTTACGTCTAAGAATATATAAAAATAAATTCCAAGGTAAGCACAGCGTGTTGCTGGTGTTAAATCTGCTTCGTTTTTTTCTTTTTCTCCTTTCAACTTGACCCTTTTTCAGGGGTTGCCACAGTGAGTCAACAATTTCACCCTGTCCTCTGTATCCTCAACTCTGACTCCAACTACTTCCTTGTCCTCTCTCACTGCATCCATCAATCTCCTCTTCGTCTCCTACCTGGTAGCTCCATCTCTGGGATCATTCTTCAACCAAAATAATCACGGTCCCCTCAAAACATGTCCAAACCATCTTCATCTAGCGTTTTCTCCAATCCTTACTGTCTGTGTTGTCCCTCTTATCACCCCATTCCTGATCCTGTCCATCCTTGTCTCTCCTAAAGAGAATCCCAGCATCCTTAACTCCTCCACCTCCAGCTCTCTCTCTTGTCTTCTACCTATTCCTAGTGTCTCTAATCCATACATCATGGCTGGTCTCACAACTGTCCTGTAAACCTTTCCCTTCACCTTAGCAATAGGAGAAAAAGGATTCCCCCCAAATAGCACAGATCACTATTAGATTAACAGTTTTATTACCCAAAAGTAAGCGCTCTTCTGTAAATCCTTCAGCGTTCCAGTTTTTCTGGCGTTCCCTGCTATGCTATCCCTTTGTAGTGTTGAGCAACAACAGGTATAAGGCTTGGAAAATCATGAAGAGACGGATTTAGGATCAAATTTACAACTTAGATCAGTGTTTCCAGCCAGAAGGATGAATCAGGTTGAAATCTGGTGGCGGCTCCAGAATCGTAGCCAGTAGAACGTGAAATCAACCCAGATCCAAAGAATGTCCGCAAATACAAGCAATCGTCGGGTAAAAAAAAAAATTGTTTACCTACACGTAAGGAAGGAGCAAAAGGTGCGATCACATGTTGCACAGACCCACAGGCTTCTTCTCTCTGCACCCTCCCCCTCTCCTCCCTGCTTCTGTCAGGGAAAGATAGAGAGGCAGAGCTCACACAGATAGACAGATAGTGAAGGATAAAGATGTGCAGCTGAGATCTATCACCTGCCAGGCGGGCGTGGGTGCCATGCTTCTCATCAACTCACATCTTCACACTCACACACACAGACACACACACACAGTCTTCTACCACCCTCAGGCAGAATTTCATCCTCATCAGGGTGCATGTTTTTCTGTCTGGTGTTTTTGTATTGCTTCCACTGCAGGTGCTGCTTTGTGAGTCTGGGTGTGTGAGTGTGTGTCTTTGACTTTAATTTTAATGTTCCACCCATGATATGCTTCATGCACTTACTTTAATTGGATATTTTTGCCTGTACTCTGAACATGCAGTATGAATGGGTTTTTCGTGCACATGCTGCTCTGCATGTGTATTTATAGTTGGCCTGTATATACTTACTCTACTGTCTGAGTTAGTGTGTTGTCTGGCAGCTGGAGCAGTCTGCGGTCCGAGTCACCGGGGAGCGTGATGCCGTGATGAAGAAGAGTTGAAGGTCAGTGCAGTAAATGAGGTCAGTGTAAATAGATGAGCGCTAATAAACACAGGCACAGCAGCTCCCAGTGTATATTATCCAGATGAATACATCTCACATTCCCACATCCCGCTCATACATCAACTCAGATAATACATTCAGTTATTCAGCACGCAGGCACATCTGATGTGCCCGGTACCTTATAGCTCGGCACTTTTTAGACTCTGACTCATACCTGGCTGTTCTCGGCACACGGCCGGAGCCACAAAAGTGTCCGGATAGATTTTCCGACTGGGCCAAGACTTTTGTTGTTGGTGCCAGCCTCAGCTCTGAACTGCCGTTGTTTGTAAACCAGTCTGCCTTTCCTCCACTGCATTTAGCTCTGTCGTGCATCCTGCTGAGGTCTCCACAGTTCACGGCTACATCTCTGTCCTCCCTTGTTTTCCCCCCTTGCCCAGCTGAATTTGTCTCTTGTTTGGAACTCATAACTTGCAATTAGGATTATTTTTGGAAGCACGCTATAATTTCATAGCACAGGAGTATTATCCGTACTCCTAGTCGGCCATCACGCAGCCTAAAGACCCGTGGTTTAGGCCCAAATCCTTGCCTGAGAATGATTTATTTTCAGTATAACATCATTTCGACCTCTTTCCTTCCTTCTGTTTGTCTCACTGTCGTTTGTTTGCTTTTCCTCCTGTGCTGAGTCACAGCATCAGTCAGTGTTGGTTGTGCTGCAGGTTTGTTTCTCCTCCCCTTTTTTAAGGGAATATTTTCAAAATATTACAGCTCAGTTTAATACATCTGCATGACAATAGTAGTTCATAGAGAAAAAAATGATAAACTGCTTCACTTCAGTTCCACACACGCTCGTGGACACCATGTTGTGGATAGACTGAGTTAGTGATTTTTCAATAATATTTTTTGTCGTCAGTGGGTGGCCCAGTGGTTAAGGAAGCGGACCTGGGTCCGCGGGGCTTCAGGTTTGAATCCACCAGCGACCCAGCAATGGACAAGCAGAAGAAGATGAATGAACACTATTGTTGCCAGTTTATACGGACTGGTTAAATGTCTGGCATTTTTTTAATGGACTTGTCTGTAAGGTCTAGCAGATAAATAGCTCTAATTAAAGTACAATATATCAACGTTTAACAACTATGTATGCAACTTAATTAGCACACATAGTTGATAATCACTTAATCACGTTAGTCTTTTAATGCAGAACTCTTAAGTGGCAAAGCAGTTTTAAAGGCTTCATTGCCTCATTAAAGAACCATTATAGTGTGGACGTCCTCTGATCAGACAGAGACATATTGGACCTGGCTTGAATGAAGGGTTGCAGTGATTTTTTTTTTAAATAAAACACTGTTAAATAATGAAAAATAAATAAAACCGAAATAGTGTAAGTAAAACATTATCTCTCTGCGACCCGGTACCAATTGACCCACAAACCTGGAGACCAGGAGGTTGGGACCACTGGTCTTGTGGTTAAAGAAGCGGACTTGGGTCCACAAGGCTTTAGGTCAGGGGTGTCCAAACTGTTCCACAAAAGGCAGGTGTGGCTGCTGGTTTTTGTTCCAACCAACCATAGCTTGACCAATCAGGTGTCTGATGACTGTGACCAGTTGATTAAAACTGTCAACTCAGGTGTGCTGCTGCTTGGTTGGAAAAAAAACCTGCAGCCACAGTGGCCCTTTGTGGAACAGTTTGGACACCCCTGTCCTGAGCCACTGTGTCCTGACCTACATAGTGAGCTCACTACCCACAGGAAGGTACACAGTATGTTGCAGTGCGATTTGGGTGGCAGTCATGGAGACTGCTGCTCCTGCAACTCTGTAACCAAAAAGCACATCTAGGTGAATGTAAAACACTGTGTTTATAATTTGTATTTCAGTAAAGCTCGACTATTCATTTGAGCCATATTTTAGAAGATTGCAAAATCCCGCTCTAATAATCAGGTTTTGTATCGGGTCACTGAAACAAACATCGTATAAGAAAAAAAAAGCGAAATTACTTCAGAAATTACCGTAATGTATCGTTAAACTCGAACCTAAATTTAAACAAACGTATGAGCGCATGGTATTGTGTAGACGAGCTGCACTCGGATGGCACCAGTGTCATTTTGACCATGTCCCGTATCCACCACTTGGGGGCAATACAGCTACATTTTTGGTATCTTTCCACACGACCTCCCTTTTAGTTCTTTCGTTTTTGAGTGACATTTCACGGGTTTTAGACAAATTCAGATTTTTGGGGGGGTTCAGGTGTTTTCTGTACTTTCCACATTAGAAGTCAAGACGGTTAAGAGTTGAGGTCAGAGGACTTCAACTTCAGTGTGTTTGCTAACTGATAAACGTCAGTGTTCCCAGGCCCCTGTATATACACACTGCTGTGTGTGTTTGTGAGCCACTCAGCTTGGTCTGTCATCTTCTTACGTCTGTACATCATCAAACTCGGTGAAACTAGTTCGGAGTGCGGAGAAGTCCACATCCGAGGCGAGAGAAGAGACTTCTGTTTTGTTTAGACTAAGCTGCAGACTAATGAGGTGACTCCAGTCCAGTCACCATGCATGGCTGACGTCACGGCTCTTTTGTTTACCCTCGTTATTGTATTGTTCTGTCGTAAACAAACTCACCGTCCTCCTTTACGACCCCCCATACGAACTTCCGCTCTGCTTTTCGGCACACTACACCTCTAACAAACCTTAACATTTTGATATACAATGTAGAAACTTGTCACAGTGAAACTGTTTTTGGTCCAGTGTCGCGTGTGATACCCGGCACACGGAATGAGGGCGCTCTTGCTCTTCGGTTCCAGAGTTTGGCGGCGGCGCTCTCTCTGAAGTGAGAGGAGAAAGGTGAGGAGCAGGGTGATAATAGTCGGGTTCGGTTCTTCTTCTTCTTCTTCTTTAGGTCTAGATGTGGTTATCCTCCCATACCCTGTGAGGAGGTGCTGGAAAGTGCTACTAACGGCGCCCGCACACCCGAAAAACCCGGGAAGAATCGCGCTCCCTCGGCGCGCTCTGCCTGCCAGTCAAAGGATGGGGATTTTTGCTCCCCCTCATTCATCCACGTCCCCTGCGTCCCTCCTCCTCTCGCCTCTCCACCTCCTCCTCCTCCTCCTCCACTCCAACCAGCCTGTGGGTCTGTCAATGTGCTGCGAGCATTAGGGCAAGTCAAAGCAGTTGGGTTGTGGAGCGGAGGAACGGAGGAGAGAACCACAGAAGCGCTTTCTTTTGGCGGAGACGCGTCACGTCCAGATCTCCGAACGATGCGCCGCACGAGAGGAGCGACCTTCATCCACAGACTCTGATGCGCCCGTCATTTACTTTATTGCCATTTTTTCTTTATTAATTCCATATAGTTTCCATGTTGGACTTGGTGAGACATTGTTAAAGCGGGGATGCCTTTCTAGTTTTCTTTCTTCTCTCCGTTTTTCTGTTGTGACTCATTAATTTTTGGAGCTATCATCCATTTGGAACGTATTTCATCCGCTTTTTTTTGTCTCTCACATTATTACAATCTGTTGCTGGAGGATTGGATGATTCGTCAGTTGTGTTCTTGAGAGAATCCGAGCGGGAGTGCGCACTGAGTCCACCCGAGCATCAACATGTCTTCATGAGGATGGGGCTGTGGACGAGACCCACATCGGTTATTTTTTGAGAGAGAAAAAAAGAAAAAAAAACACACACACCGTGTTTTCATCCGGCTGACGGACAATAAAACCACTGAGTCCAGCCTGATATGTTGGGACGTGGATGTGGAGAGATTACAAGGTCCTGGGAGAGAAATCACGCAAAGTGGACTCAGTGAAACAAGGGGACATTGTTCGGCCAAAAGACAATTAGGGCGCACCGAGAGGCGACAGAAATAGCTGCTGTGAGGCGATACCTTTTCACCAGTTTGAGTTAAATGTGTGGACTACAGACTAATGGAGTTCACGCTGAAGTAGCCACGGCCGAGGACTCGCACAGAAGCGGTGTTTTGGTCGGCGGAAAGAAGCCAAGACGCACGGATTGACCTAAGAGTTACTGAGAGCGAACAAAACACTGAATTTTCCCCCTGTCTGAGACTTTACCTTCAGCCTGCTGCTCAACCCGTAGTTGTTTCTTCAGAGTCTCTGCGCAACAGCAGCAGCGACAGAATCTATAGAATATACGGCTTTTTTTTGTTACATGGGGCTACACTTGCTGCAGGGAATCGGGGGTGACATGGCGAGTCGGGGAAATGGGAATGGATTCGGAATCCTGTTGGTATTCTTACTGGATTTACTGGGAACCACGGCCAGCAACATGGACCCCATCTACTGGAATTCCTTAAACGAAAGGTAAAGGCGCCTCTGTCGTTTTACTTAGTTGTTGAGCTGCACGTGCATGACAGGAAGCTGCTGGAACATTTGCAGTAGAAATGTATAAACCAATTACTACACTGTAAAAAATAGGTAGATCCATGCAACAGACCTGATCAGCACGAGTGTGTTGATTTATTATTAACATCACCACCATTACTTAGTCAAATGATCTGCTCCCTGTGTAATCTGTAAATGGTGTGATTTGATAAATGTGTACACCTGGATGAAGGCTCCCTCCACAGCTGTTTTGAGTTTGGTCTTTTTGGACAATCGCCTTGTAGTTCTGCAAAACTTTCTGGAGCTGTAAGTCTCGCCTCTGTGTCCTATAATGAAGGCCCAGGGTCTGACTCCCTCCCTCCCTACTGGTTATAATTACTGCTGAATGACCTTGATTGAATCCCAGGGCCCTGGACCTGGAGCCTCTCAAACCCCCCAGTGTGTCCCCCTCCACCTGCACTGCTCATTTGCATTTGTTCTTCCTCTTCTAGTCCTGGGCAGGAGGTGTCAGGTATTAGCTGAGGAAATGTCATTTTAAACACCTCTGGGCTGTTTGGCCTTAATGGCTGACACCACTTCTCTAACACCTCTGCCAATTCTCCCTGTCTCCCTGAATCGGATCCGTGTGTGTGCAGCAGAGATGGATTTTATTGACAGCAGGCCAGCAGGGTTTACAAAACCTGCTGGGATTATGTGTAATATTAAAGTAATATTAAAAAACATCAATGGGATTTTACTTAGAAATGTGATGAAAATACAGTTTTCAAGTGTCTTAATTTAAAAATGTACATTTTGTAATTTTGCAAATGTACAGATTTTAGTACTCAATATAGTAGTAGTGAAAATAGTCATAATACAGATGCATACATATGTAATAATAAAGTGGTTTAAAAGTACAGGTACCATGATAAAGATCTTCATGTTGTCTTATTCCTAATTTAGTCACCAAAATCTAAATTACTTTTGATACACACATCTGCCAAATATTGATAACTTCATCCAAAAAATACAAGCAACCCATTTTCTGCCCCCCGTGTCCGGGTATCATCCAGGTCAACAGCTTTTAACATGTCCACGATGACCCTCCAGGCTATGGCCTGCCTAGTACCCCCCCCAACTCCCACTGATGGGACAGTACGTAGGCCCCTGCCGTGGAGCCAGGGATGAAGCCCTTAATGAGGGCTTATTGTCACCAGTGGGTGGATTCGCCCATCGGGCAGTAGGACATGGGAGGGTAATTTCCACTGAGAAGCTAACAGCCCCAGCTTTTGAGGCCTACAGGTGATTCCACGCCATTGTCATCTGATGGAGTTTCTCGGTGGGTGGGTGTGAGGGCTTAGCCAACAGGCCCAGCAACCAATTGGAGGGGACGTGGCTTTGACACAGAGCTTGATGGTTGTTTTAATCTCTGGTTTCATTCACTTGCGAGCTAAAAAGTCTATACGTACATAGTAGAAGCTCAAAGTCAGCCCGTGAAGCCAACCATTCATACCTAATCAGCTTAGTCATCCCTCTGCTTTATGTTCTGAGCTCTTACACATTTCTGTTTACGCATTCTCTGTGTGCTGCATGGTCCCTGTGCCTCAGCTGCCTCGGGTCAAAACAGGGTTTGACTGTTGGCTGAAATAAGTTGTCTCAAACATGCTTGTCCAAGGCTGGTGTCTTGAGCCCACGCACATCTGGTTTGCAGTAAAGATCTGAGGTGAAAAGTATGCATCTGTACAAGCGCGGTGCAGGTCGAGCATGTACGGTTCACAACTTGCCTGTGAAGCACACACAGTGTCACATTGTTAACCCCGGGACCTTTAATGGACGACCCGCTTTGAAGTTTGGACTTTTCACCTGCGGAGTCTCTCAACCTCCTCCTACGTGTCCTTCCACTTCCATGAGCAAATCCTCTGGTCTGTTTTTCCCTCCTTTCACCCATCTTCCCCTGCATCCTCTCCCTCTTCTCTCTCAACGCCGCGAAGAGACACGGCAAATTGAAATCATGTGTCACATCTCGCCACTAATTATGGCCCTGCTTCAGCTGCATCCAAAAATGTGCTAAGCCTGACCAAGGTCAGGTCATCCAAAGCTTTTATTTCAATCCCTAAAAAAAAAAAAAAATCACATAAAGAAAGTAAAATACCCTACATCTCATTTGCACCCTGGTAGACAGCAGTAGCTTTAATCAACTCCTCCGACCTTTTTATCGACTCCTCCATCAGTGGAAATGAGTACAGCCTGAAAGAGAAGACACAGAGGTGGTCAGACAGGAACTTAAACAGGAGGCAGGTGCCCGGGGGTGAGTGAGAAACAGAAGGGGTGGGGGAGGAGGGGCCCTATCTGTCCTAACCCTAAGTAAATCAATAGCAGTTAAGACTGGAGTGCCAATACAGGTTGTGCTTGCGGAGAAGGGAACTGAACCAGAACAGTCACCTTGGGAAGAAGCAACCCCCTGTAACCACACCCTCCCAGCACCCCCAACCCAGACGAATTACATTATCCTTATCTCAGCATCTCCCAATATTGGCCTTACATGGCCGGTCTAATGAACAATCGAACCTTGAATTACCGCTCAAGAGTTTGGAAGAGCGCGAGAGGTGGGGTGAGGTGAATTTCGGAGTGATGGTGGAGGCAATCCTCGCTGATGACTCTGCAGTTTGTCTTGGTGGGCCACACAATTGCAAAAAAAAAAAAAAAAAAACAGAAAATGAAGTAAGTTGGAGAGAATCTTGGCTGTGGTCACTCCTCTAATCGCAGCATATGGAGTTTTGTAGTTATTGGCACTTTTGCAAGTTTGATTTCAGTGTCTTTTCTTAAGGCCAGAATCCTTCCACACGGCCCTCCCACCCCTCTGTGTTTTTCCTCTCGCACTATACTCGAGTAAACGTCTGTGGATTATTGTAAACGGCTGCCGAGGGTGGGCGTCTCCGTGCTCTGTGACTTGCAGTGACTTGTAATACAACTATTTCCCCCCTAAGATCTGCATTAAAGTTTAATACCCCCTCTTTCCTGTTTCTCAATAATTCATTAACCGCCCGCTAATTGGCGCCAGATAAAAGACTACTTCACCCAGCTCAGTGCTGGACCATGACAAAGCAGAGAAAGACCAAAATAAATAAAAAGAAAATCCGTCAAGCTTTCTGGAAGGGATCATGCAGTGAGGAATAAGTGTTAGTAGGTCAGGCGGGGGTGCCACAACAGCACGGTAGCAACATTTCAACGCTTTTACGACTTGTTTTGTTGGTGTGAAACCCCACTCCCAGTTTCACAGAGGTTTGATCCACTTGAATCGCAGGTTTACCCTTTACATGAATGATGTATGTAGTCTACATTTTTCGGGTATATTTGCTTGAGAATGAATGTGTGTGTTTGGGGAACGATCTGAGACTTATCAGAGAGTAGGTCATTTAGATGTTTTGATTTAAGTGGTGAAGGAACGTTGAAGGAACGCGAGAGAGACTGAAGAATATAAACCATATTGCCTGGACCTCCTTTTCCTCCATGTGTTTCTTTTTCTTCGGTCCTGTGTGTGTACGTGCAAGTTTATGAGCTGAGAGCAACAGGAGCTCAGGGGTTTCAGCTGATGTGGCAGAATGGGAAAGGCCAGAGAAAGGACTCGACCAGAGGGTGCACTTCTCCCTCTTTCGTACGTCTTTTTCCTGCGTTCTCACATCGTGCCCCGGCGCCCGCTTTCTTTTTTTTCTTATTTGCCTCCCCTTCCTTTGTTCCCTTCTTCCCTCCCTTTGGCAGATCGACACAGGTATGCAGCTGCGGCGTGAAAATATAGACATGTGAACCGACAGGTCTATTCCGAAAGGCACATTCTCGACAGATGTCTGCACACGGACCCAGAGACGAGCCTCGGGGGGGCTCGACCTCCCCTCTCTCCCAGCTCTGTCCAACACGTGTGTGTGTGAAGGGTGTGTGGGCCTAATGTATCTCCTCTGTTGCATGTGCAAGTGAGCATTGAAAACACACATTTGCTACTAGCAGACAGTAAACACAGAAGGCCAGATGTGCGTGCACACACACACACACACACAGATGAGGAAATTGGCAGGCGTCATGGGCTGTTGTTCCACCCGGAATTCATTCATTATTTTATCACTCGATTATAAGTTTATTTGGCAGGGCCAGTGTGCATTCATCAACATCATAACAGCTATAAAGCAGCGTTGTAAATATGCCGGGGTTGGCTAAAGAACTAATTTACTTCCTCAGTCCCCGGGGCTTCAGAAATGACTTTGGGATTTCGGTATTGGTTTAACACGTTGATTATTACGGTGAAAAAGATTAGAAGTGCGTGGCGGGAGTTGGAAGGCACGAAGAATGGAATCATTTATTTATTTATTTCTATATATTTCTGTATTTATCAAACAATGTGCTCATTCAGAGGGGTAGTGGTCGTGATTGTAATCCGGGTCTCAGGTCTGGAGGGGTCACATGTGTCCCGGCATCACTGGGCAGATTGCCCTGGGTGGCTGAACCTAGAGCCCCTTAGCAAAAGCCAGCCAACACACATGCATTGGTGTCTCATTAGATTGCTTCACAGCACACACTGCCTAAGCAGGATCATCCAATCCTCCTGGCAGCATTCGGACTGGGCCAGGTCAATCTCTCCTCCCCCCCTCGGGTGACACAGAGAAGCCGACTGTTGTGCTGGGAAGCCGGGTTACAAAAAAAAAAAAGAAAGAAAAAAAGTATGCAAACCAAGGTAGCAGCGAAGGTGTGTAACAGCGGTGCGACTTCTGGACCCATCCTTGTCATCTTCCATTTTTGCAGACTTTGACTGGTCCTCTGATCTTACAGCCCAGTATCAGGCCCACAACCCTGAGGTTAGAATCACTCCGCAGCAGCTACAGTGTTGTCGCCATTCTTCCAGATAAATGGAAATCGCCGTAGGAGAGAGTTGAGGCGGTTGTCATTGTGTGTGTGTGTGTATAATTTGGTTTGCAACAGAATATGTGCTGGTATGTGTTTGTGTGCCTGGAATACTAAACTGTGTGTAAAGATTCCCAGGCCCTGGGCTGTTGTGTGTCTGTCATGTTAACTTCTACTGAGAGACAAAGCCATCCAATCTCCAACCCAGACATATTGAGCCTATAATAGAGTCAAAAATTCTTATTTTCTCAAAACAAATGAACAAACACACCAGTGTAATACGATTATTTCCCTCCACTTTCACAGCAGTCAACACGTGCCAAGATTTTTGCAAAAAAAAAATTCAGTGTCCAAAAAATAAAGCACTTTTTGAAAAAGTTATTTTCAATATATATTTTCATTAGAGAACTCTAACCAGTAAGTGGGAAGTGCAAAATTAATTTTCACTCTTTTTTTGTGAAGCCCCTGGAGCAATGTCAAAGAGACGTGACACACAATCAAGGACAACCTCAACATACAAAACCCAAAGTAAACATTTTAAAACAGATCCATCAAGAAAGTTCCAAAAATAGTCTTCGCCTGCTATCATTTGAGACCTCGATGACTGATTATTTTATTTTTTTTGTCTTTTTCTCTCTGCTGTTGGATTTCAGCGCACAGCTTTGACTGGACAAGGTCCAAGCTAAATGTAAAATATGCTGGGAGTTCTCGCAGGAGAGACAAATGAAGGAGCCTGCTGATGGACAGCGGCGTCCTGTCACGGCCGACGTTTTGGCAAACACCTTTGACGGTTATGAGCGAGAGAAAAGGCGCGTTGTCAGTGTGCGATGAAATGGAGATGGAGAATGGGAGGAGGAGGATCAGGGCTCGGAGAAGAAAAACAAAACTAAATATATGGCAATAAGAGTTAAAGGAGAGATGGATGGTTTCAGGATCAGGGCCGAGCTTTGACAGTGGTATTGGCAAAAGTTGATGCGCCGCAGTCACGTTGAGTGACTGATGAGCTGCAGGTCACGACCATGACGTGCTGCTTCCTGCACACACACAACAGAGCCAGCCCCTCATTCCTCATTACTGACATGTCCCATAATATTTATCACTCTGAGGTCCGGCACCAAACCTGGTGAGCTTTTTAAGGAATTTACAGAGTTTTCAGTGGCATTTTCAAGGCAGAAGGAACTCTTTGAATGACTCAGAGCAAAGGGATTAGGAGACTGGCAGATCTGCCCTCTTCTATTTATTTACTGCATTTAATAAAAAAAAGAAAATACTGCAGAAAAATCTGAGACCCTGTATTCAGACCCCACAAAAGCAGAAATGATGCCAAGAGAGAGCAGAGCGTTGTTTTGATTGATGTAGATTGCCAATAGCTAAATCAATGCCTTTAAATAAAAGTTCCACTTGGTTGCTGTGGAGGAACTGTCTTTGGCCTCCAGGAGGGTTCGTAATTTGTTTTTCCTTTTCTGTGAACAAATCTTTTGTCCTACGCCACTGTCCGTTTTTTCCCTACATTAAAATGGTACCAAAAACAGAGAAAAGTCAAATTACGGCTGTATTGTGTTACATTTTATTTTTATACTGTTTTTATCTCAATCCTAGCACATTCTTCATAGTTGATAATGTTATTATAATCTACAGATAAGCTGTGTGATTCAATCCGCAGTGAATCTCATTTGGAGGCCGACTGTGCAGAAAGTTTGCTTTGCAGCTTATGTGAACTAACAGTTGAATAATTGTTCTGACTTCAATCTCATATTAGCACTAAATTATCTAATCTATTGAACTGTCCCATTTGGTGTTCAACCTGCGGCTTCTGAGCAAAATCTGGTTCCAAAGTTGCACCAAAGTAACCAGAAAGGATGATGCATCGGATTGACGGGCCAAATTGCGAATGGCGACCTAGCGATTAGGGAAGCAGACTTGTGTCCACAAGGCTCCAAGTTTCGAATCCACCAGTTGCCAGGTTGCCACTGAAGTGCTTTAAGCATAGCACTATTCCAACGCACATAACTTCCAGTGGCTCACAGTATGAAGCAGTGTGGTTTGGTTGGCGCCAGCTGCCCGTGCGACGGACAAGAAGATAAGGATGAATGAATTATGAAAGCACAGTTTATTCTTTCCACACTCTATATTTTTTGTGTTCTCATGGCTAGTTTTTTTTACCTCAGTTCACTGTAAGGGAGGACGTGTGCGGAGCATGCTCTGTTTTGCATTTTAATGCTAGTTTTCTGTGGTGCTACACCAATTTGTCAACACTGCCTCCCTGCCATCATGAATGGGTGTTTTTTTTTTTTTTGCGTCACTTATTTTTGTTGTATTTGTTGGTGAAACAGGGCTGGTTTAGACCACGATGCTCTTCGCTCTGCTGAACTGACTTCTGGTCTGTCAAGAGATTCAAATGATAACTGTTTTCTCTTTGATGGATTTTCCTCTCTATGATTGTCGGTCAGTCTCTGCTCTTTGATTCCGACTCCAAACCCTCACGGGGATGATTTCCCTATATTCTACGCCACATAGGGGGAATTAAGCCTCCTTTAAGTCCTGACAGAAATAGTAAAAATACATCGTCAAAACAACAATTTAAGACTTAAAAAATGTCAGACTCCCAGCTAGTAGCTGTGTTTTTTTTTTTGGTAGATTTTTTAAAAAAAAATCTCATGTTGCATTTATATTCTTGGCATAAGAAGCTTTTCTCAAGAGATTTGTAGAAACACACGGAGCGGCTAAAGTGGTGCATACATGAATCACCCTGCCTGAAAAGAGCCCGCTAACAAAGCAGGGCAAACTATCTCACTGCTCAGCTACAAAATGATACATAGGTTTTATGTGTGGTGAGTGGCTGGAGGAAGAGTTGCTCCTCTGGCTGTTGCCCTCAATGTTTCACCTCTGCAGAGTGGACCAGGCGGACACCTCTGACTCTGTAGTGACGAGGCTTTGGGATAATCTTCCGCCAGCGACTTACATTAGTTTAAAGATGATTCCAATACTAAGAGGCTTTGTTAGGGAACCAAGTTCTGTGCAGGTCCTCTGCAGCAACAACCAGTCGACCGGGCTTGTGCATGTGCCGTTACTTTTAATACCTGATCTTACCACACGGGGCTGCCTCTTTAACTCAGCTCCTTTTACTACCTTGATTATATTTCCAGGCCTTAATGCTTTCTTTTAAGATGATTGTGTGTGTCTGAGTGCGTGCACGCTTATATGCGTTCTAATTAGGAGTTAAAAGAGCGTACAGTAAAAAACAGGCCATCTGGCTTTGGCATTAGCCACCGTTGTTGCAGTCTATGGGGAAACTGACCTTGGCCGAGAGAGCAGGAAAAATTCATGCTCTGTGTTGAATATAATTTAACCAGGATGGACGTGCAAGATCAGCGTGGAAGAAATAGACTGATATAAACCACATTGTTCATGGCCTTGGTTACCTCGCTGTACGTGCGTGGAATGAAAAGTTATCTAAATACACAGTGAGTGTGTACATATATTTGAGATAAATATTATATGAAACTACTGTAGTATTGGTTGGACACAGAGGAACTGTGTGATATTTTGATCTTCCTTTTATAGGCTTTTTAAAAATGATTCGATGAACAAAACCTAACATAATGCCAGGATTTAATGCCAATCAAAAAACGGGCAGGAACAAAAGGAAAAGTGTAAGCAAATAAAAAAGTTTAATGTCACTATATTTTCAAAAACAATAATTCATCTCAGTCTCAGTCCAACACCGAGACACTACCATTCATGCTGTTACTGTGCAGGACTTACAGTAATGCTTAATATAGCAATAGCTGCATAAATGCAAAGTAAACGCTGTAGTTAAGAGTTGGAAAAAAAAAAATACAGGCCACAAATACAGTCCATTTAGTGTTTAGTGTGCCCACAAGTGGCAATTAAAGGATAATAGCAAGTGTAAGTAACAAAGGAAGCAAAGGAGGAGCATAAAATTTAAAGTTGGCATCATAAAGACGGCGCAGTGGCTCCGTTTTAGACATGGACACATATGCAGAGGTACCTTACATGAGTCTATTGTTTCATGTGAGGAGAGGCCACAGCAGTAAGTGTCGTTCGTGTTCTGCCGTAAGCAGACTTGTAGTTGTAGCTCCAACAAAAATGTACTTCGTCAATTTGACTTTAGCCAAAGAGTCGCAAACTTCTGATGGAATTAAAATAAAAAACTTACCTCAACTCCTGGGTTCCTGACCCCTTTTTGAAAAGCTGGAAACTTCATGGTTGGTAAATTAAAACAAGGCCGTCCAACCATTTGCTTTGGTGCTGGGGTATTCTGTGGGGGGTGGGTAGGGTGTAACGTGGAGCCAGTCGTATTTCATCCTGAAGTGAGGATATGGGTTTGTACATAAATAAGCTGCGGTCAAACGTTCCGAGAAGCATATGGATCGCAGTGCCGTCCTTTGTTGTCTCAGACCGGACCAGGATCTTACGTTTATGTGAAGATTAAAGTAGAGGGTCGTGGCCCTGTACGCTTGTCATCGTCCGGACCTATGCGGCCCACGCTGCGCCAGCCTGCATAGTTGTTTTTATTTATTTCGAGCCTCGTGATGAGCTAAACTGTTGTTTTTTTTTTACATGCCTTTGTCATAAGGCCAAATAAAAAATAGTATCCTTGCTTTGTTTTATAAACGTACGATCTTGAACTTTGTACGATTTTTAAAACCGACCATCCCTGGTTTTCTTTTATGTCACTTGGATCAAAATTTGTCAGTTAGCTATTGGATTGAGCTAGCATGAACACATTTGGAACCGTGCAGCCACTGATCTCACATGACAACAAAATGTTCACATGCCTTGAAGAACCTAGTTCTGCTTTAAATGACCCGTTGGGGCAGGATTTTTTTTTCCAAACTTTCAACTGTAACTTTTTCTTTTTATGAAATTTTTGAATTGTCTTGTTCAGGAACAGGCAAACTTTTTTTTTTTACCCGTGGTCCACAACTGGTCTTAAAATTGGGCACAGGGGACGAGTTAGGAGCAGATAGATGGGGTGTTCCTAAGATAATGATGCTGAAATTCTCTCATCTTACTTATCCATGTCATCTATAAAGAAAAGGGCATGTGTATAATCACAATGCACACCAGTTATATACTTAGAGAAGTTTGACGGGCCAGATTACAATGCTGAAAAGGCTGCGTCCGGCCCCCAGGCCTGAGTTTGCCCATGTCTGGTCTAGTTCCATAATAGGGTTCACCTTTCAGCCTCCCCTGCATATGCAGCACTCAGCAACCATCTTGCACAGAACATAACTCAAACTCTTGCCTAGTTCAAGTTTAATTTAAGAAAAAATAAATAAGATTTTTTGCAGATGCAATTTTTAGGGCCGTTTCAGAAGCACTCTTTTTTTTTTTTTTGGCTTTATGCATTCAGTACTAACACACTTTTTCTGGCACACATGAACACACACACTGGTACACACTTGCCGGGGTACATATATGCTACACACACATATAATAATACACACACAGATGAAAAATGTTATTGGCCCCAGTGCTGGAAATGGTCCAAGTGAAGGGGTAGAATTTCTTCAAAGTTTCACTGGCCAACCCCCTCACTCTTTCAGTAGCATATCCCTCCTTCCCTCCGCTCCTTTTACTCCCTCACTTTCCACCCTTACCTCGGTGCTCCTCCCTCAGCTCCTGGTGAACAAAAGAGCTCCCCTTTCCAGCTCTTCCACAGAAAGCCCTCACACGCACTCGGCTCCCTGGCTTGGTGCTCTCACTCATGCATTCGTAGCTCAGTAGACGTCCTCAAAACCAGTCCCCTCCGCACCCCCCATCCTCCTCCCTTCCTCCTTTTCATTTGTCTTTTCTTTTACTCTGCCTGGCTGACCACCAGTGTAAATTTCCCCTGCTACATATCTGAGGTGTTATCATGTTACAGCAAGTTGGCAGCCACTAAAAACTGTTCCCTTTTCTTTTTTCCCCCAATTGCTCTTTGCCCCTCCCCACCCCCTCTTCAGCAGTTTTTGCTTTTGTGTCTCCTCTTCCTTGTGGGTGGTTTTTGATGTGTAGTCTCTCTAGTTTCTCCCTTATTCACTCATCAATGTCCAGCAATAAATGGCTTCTCTGTAGTGATGACAGGATGAATAATCGTGATTGCCTATCACTGGGGTGTCGAAGTAATTTGGGAATGACGCTGAACCAGAGCCTGGCCTTCACACACATACACACACTTGCATGAGAAATTACCACACCCACTAAATTCTTCTGGAAATTAGGGAGCAGTTCTCCATCAGACACCCTGCCTTTCAATATATACAGTATATATGTATCTTTTTTGTTGTTTATCAGTCTTGCTCCTCGGCTTTCTCACGCAGCTGTGCCACAGGTGGGGGACCGTCTCTTCTTTTATTTCTTCTTGACTTTTTCTCTCTCCCTCTTTTTGTCCCCACTAAGAAAATAAAGCTAGAAGAATGCTAGTGTGATGGTCGGGGGTGGTGTGGTGGGACAAAAGCCTGCCTTTGTAGACGGTGTCTCTCCTGTGTTCTTTGGTTTACAGGGTGATGGATGACTGCTACAGCTGTGGGACACTGTGACCAATAATGGTTGCCCCTTACCTTGTTGCGAGGACATGAGTGTAGACATCTGTGTGTCCATACATCTGAACCGATAACCACCCCAGCCCAACAGACCCCCTAACCTACAGCTGTGTGGTCTCAGGTTATTAGGAGAGCGTGTCAGTCCTACAAAAACATATTCATGCAGGCCAGAGTTTGTTCAGGAACATTGAATTCCATTCATTTCGAGGGGGATAACAAAATAATTACCGCTACTTTAACCTTGGCGAGTTAATCGCAAACCTTCATTTAAAACCCAAATGGTAATTCACGTCCCAGCTCTAAACTTAAGCAAAGGCTTAAGTTAAAAAAAAAAAAAAAAAAAGTTCTGCCCCATTAGGACGAGCCTTTGGTCTCAGTGCAAAGCACTGGTTCTGACAAGGTCAGTGATTATAACTGGGAAAAGTCCTAAAAAAGTAATGAAAATATCGCACACGTACACACACATGCGGCGAAACCACTGCCCCAGCTCTGGTCCAGACCATCAGGAGTCCTGGGTGGTCAGAGTTGAGCATTGCGGCACGTCCGTTCTCTTAACGTGTGTACTCCGGCAGCTTTTAAAATCTTTCACATGAACTTATTTCCTCCAAGACCTAATGTTCCTGCTGCAGCGAGGCCAAGAGAGGCCGCTATCATGCGTAAGTGTTGTAATTCAGCTGTATTTTTTTTTTGAAGTTATCTTTTTTTCTTTCTCCTTATGTTTCCTCTTAAATTTAATCACTCCTGTGATCGGTGAGCTAACTCTATTATGGCAGTACTTAGCTAGGACAAAAGAATTCATTCAAGGTCCTGTTTAAGTGCTTCTGTACCCTCGCGATGCCCTTGCCTGCTGAAAAGTGCTTTTTTTTTTTTTTTCTTTTTCCTTTTTTGTTTTCCTGAAGCGTTGACTCCTGTCGCGATGGTGTGGATGTTAGGCGTGCGTCATGCGTGGGTGCATCTGCTTGTGGACATGCCCTGCGTGGGTTTGCGTACACCCTCCCCACTGCTTAGCGCAACCCCCTCTTCCGCGTCTTCCACTAACGCCCTCCCCCACCCTGCCGTAGCTGTCATTTGCAAAAGAGGACAATCATGGCGGAGACAAAGCCAGGTTCCTGGGTGAGCACGAAAGGAGAGTGTGAAAACAACAGAAACCTGGCCTGTACCACTTGACCCTATCCAAGGGAGGGTGCTGAGGCAGGGGTGTTGGGGGGGGTAGTGGTGGCTGTAAGTCAGGGCAGAGATAATCCCAACAGTCATGGCAGCCCCCTTTACTCCGGCTCTAATGTGGCGCACTGGGCTGTCAATCACTCAACAAAGCTGTCTGTAAGGGGATTATGAAGCTGTGGACCCTCCCTCTCTCCCTCCCTCCTCTGCATCTTTCCCTCTGTTCACCTCCTGTTTTCTTCCTCCACTCTTCTCCTCCGTCAGTTTCTGCCTTCTCTTTCTCCCGGCCCATCTATTACATCACTTGCCTGTTTTTAAAACTTCTTTTTAACTTCAAACCTGCCAGTCACTCTGCTCTTCCATGGTCCGCTCACGGCAAAGAACATCCTTCTCTCCTAAACACACATTTTGCTCCGCCGTCTGAGGCTTAGTTTATCATCAGCTCTTCATCCGCCCTGTCTCTGTCCTCTGAAATCCCTTTTTTTCCCCCTCTTTCTCTTTCCCTTTTCCTTTATTTTTACCTGTTGAACTCACCCCTCAAATAGCTGTAATAGAAATTCATATAAAAACACACTAAATGTTACATTACAATGTGATAATAATCCTGGATAAATAGAAGCAAATAAATACAAATAATATATATTTAGAAGCTATACTTTAATGATACCAATTTGGGTAATTATTGTGTCAACAGCTGCAGTTGTTTTAACCGCTGTTAACAGGCTGCCCCTCAACAGCGCCAAGCCTGTGGTCCCTCTGGGAATTGAACCAAGGACACACTGCTCTCTCTGTTTTGGAGGAACCGAAAGGTTATAGCTCTAGTTACACACACACACACACACGCACACACATAAATATATATATATATATATATGTGCATAAATATATAAAATCATGTTCTCTGTAAGTTGGTTGTATGATATTATATATATATGTGTGTTATACCCAATAGGTAGATTGGGATCCACCATTAGATCTCCAATAAAAAAAACAAATTGTAATAAAACTAGAGATGTAACTCTATTTCAAGATGATAATCACTGGGCTAAAGTGAGAATTATACAGGTATTGAGTCAGGCGGTATAACATACAGTAAGTTATATGTTAACGTAAGATATCCTGTTTATATGACTAAATATATTTAGAGTTTTCAAACAAGGTAGATCACTCCAGCCTGGTCATTCGAAAAGTAGACAAAAAAGTGTGGACACCCCTGCTCTAAATTCTTAGCTGTCCTTTCCTGTTTACTAGATATTTACTAGATACTAGATACTTACTGTATTTTCACGACCATAAGGCACTACTAAGGCATTACTATATTTAACACACTCATAAGGCGCACCTGATCATAGGGCGCCGATCTTATATACAATCCACGCCCACACTTCCCCCTTTAACGTTCTCATGGTTTCCTCTATTACGTCCGCCTTACTACAACACACACACAACATACAAGTGTACGTATTTAAAAATAGAGCGGGTGCAAAACAAGGCCCACAGTTCCCCCTTTAACGTTCTCATGGTGTTCTCTAATACGTCCTCCTTACAACAACAACAACACACACAAGTGTACAAGTGTAGTATTTAAAAATAGAGCGGGAGCAAAACAACGCCCA
>JAFBJS010002797.1:56045-96072 GCA_016785265.1 Paraplagusia blochii | reverse complement strand
TAAAGTAACACAGGTGGTAAAAAAATGTATATGTAAAATTTACAATAAAAACACCAATAAAAACACAAGATGAAAGGAACATGTATGTTTCACATTAGAGCATCAGTCTTATAACAGAAGTGCTGATCCAGACTCCTTCAACCAATCAGCAGGTACACTCCAGGTACCTGCTGATTGGTTGAATGACACAGTCAGGTGATTTGTGATGTTGGGTAATCTCTTCTGAATGGCTGAGTGAGGACCACATGGTGTTTGACGCACACACACACACAAACACACACCACAACATTTCATTATTTTGCTACGGAGCACAACACTAAGCTGTTTAATATGTTTTGTAAAGTAACTAGTTACTTTTATAATTCGGTAACTAGTAACGTAACTAGTTACTTTTTCAGAGCAGTAACTAGTAAAGTAACAAGTTACTTTTTTAAAGTAACTGTCCCAACACTGGTAATTACACTATAACTATAGTGTAAGTAATAACCATATAATAACCAAAAGGAATTATTATTTATCGGTGGCCCGGCACCAATTCACCCACGGACCAGTACCGGTGCCAGCCCAGTGTTTGGGGACCACTGTCCTGGAATATTTCTCATTGACTTTTGGCAAAGGTGTTACTTTTGGGAGAAAAAAGTGTTGCTCCCAGTTTGTCCACTAGAGGTCAGTATTTAGTTCCAGTTAATCTTACCAGCCTCTCCTCTGTAGTGTGGATAGCTCTGCTGACCACAGGTCAGGTTTACAAAATATATGATAATTTTTTTTAGTAATATATTTTTGTATTAAACAGCAACCAAACTTCACAGAACCTGATATAAAGCCATTATGAAAACATTTGCCAACTCACTGCTTTATCTCCATATGGAACCAATCACGGATTGCATCTGAAGTAGGTAACTCTTTTAAGGGTTATTTTTAGGGGGTTTAAAGGGTAATTAGAAGACAGGAACAATGCTGTGAAGGTAAATGTCAAAGGTTTTAATGTGTGTACTTGCCTGCGGTGGGTGGTCTGTTTCATTGTTCTTCCACTCATCATGTTGTCTCTGACTCAGAGCGTTCGGGCCTACCAAGTCATGCACCATTCAGTAAGATGATTTAAAGCTGAAGAAAAGTTCTCAGAAAGCTTCAAGCCCCTGTTCCAGTTACCATGTTTCGGTATCTGGAGTTTTTAAGTGAATGAACCCCCCTGCAGTGTGAGAGAAGTTTTCTGAAAAAAGATCACATTATGGCTGTATTATTGTGTTTTTCCTCACAGCGAGGCTGCGCTCGCTGACCCTCATGTGTCAGGCCAAACAGGAAAGTAATGAGCCCTGAAATTTTTCCCTTTGTGATGAAATTTTCTGTAAACTGACTGCCTCACTGGGACTTTACTGTAAGCAAAAGAGCGAGACAGATCTACTGGATGTTAGTTGGGGGTTGGGAAACCTGGCGAGCGGCGATCCAGAACAGCTTGAAAAGGCATTAAGAAACAGTCTTTTCCAGAGAAGTTAAGGAATCAGCACATGCTTCCAGCAGGAGCTGATATTTTCCTGCTGAAACGGGAGCTGATGCACCAGGTTGGTCAGTAGTATTATTACTGGACTGACCGGTTGGAAAGAGCCCACTCAGTCAGGCCCACCTGTGTGTGTGTTTAAGTCATAATCAGATGTCGTAACAGAATGTTTGTGGAGCTACAAAGAAATCTAGATGAATACAGCTGAGTTAAGAGAGTAGTAGCTGTGTGACTTTAAGAGGAAGTCTGGTTATTTAGGGAAGGAAATACCATTGTTCTTCACATTTGCTACAGAGAAAGAAATGTAAAACACTGCACATGTGCGCAGCAGACAGAACTGTTAATTTTCAAAACGAGTTGTCCATCAGAGACTCATTGTGTTTAGAACCTTCTGCTGGGACTAGAGGTGACATTTTCGTCAGATTTTCTGGGTCAACATAGATTTAGATCTATCCCTTACTTGGGGACAGTTGGTGGGCTTATGGTTAAAGACACGGACTTGGGTCCACCAGGCCACCGATTCGAACCCCCTACCGCCAAGTTACCACTGAGATGCTCTGAGCATGGTATTGTCGCCACACACTGCTCCCTGGGTGTGTAAATCACAATATCAAAATAACAAAAAAAAAAATGTCATCCATCCATCCATCCATTTTCACCTGCTTATCCATTACTGGGTCACGGGGTCAGCAGTGCCCTAGCAACTGCCACCCAAATCAAATTGCACCATCTGCAGGTGGTCAGCCCACTGGAAAGAAATTGAATGTCTCATCTTAATCTCTATACTGTCCTTAGGTAATATTTCTAGGTTTCTATTTCCTATGGCTTAAAGTTTTTATTCCGCAATTGACATAAGAGAAGTTAGCTCTCCCATCAAGGCAGAGCATAGAAAAAAAAAAAAACTTTTTACATTCACACTACCTGTATATCTATGATCTATATTAGACTGACAGGTTTAACTTTTACTTAAGACTTAGGATTTGCTCTGATTGCTTTGTCATTGTTTTTGTGTGGCAGATAATGGAGCATACAACATTTGGGGTGGCAGCAACTGGCCACTGCGCGGCAGGAAAGTAACCCTGTGGGAAGGCGGCGTCAGAGGAATCGGATTTGTGGCGAGTCCACTGCTGAAACAAACCGGAACTATTTGCGATGAACTGATTCACATCTCCGATTGGCTGCCGACACTGGTTGGCCTGGCAGGAGGAACCCTCAATACCACAAAGCCATTGGATGGGTTTAACATGTGGCCAACCATCAGGTGAGCTGGAAAGAGTCAAATCACTGAAATCATTCATCCTTGGTGTGATGTCCAAACATTTCTACGCACTCCGTACTGAGATGATTCTCCTTCTCCTCCTCCACAGAGATGCAGTTTTTTTGCCTGTGTTTTATTTGTGCTTTTAAAGGTGCAGTGGCACAACCTTATATTTGTGCGGTTTGTTGTCATGAGCTTGAGTGGCTCCCTCTTGTGGCCACACCTGGTATTGATAATATATTTTCTATAATAAGTGGAGCCCCGACTTGCAAGTGTAATCTGCTGCATAGCAACCGTCATTAGCAGGCCTGGATGAACACTTTCTGAATGTACGTCAACATAAAGTGTTGGTGTCGTTGTTATTGTTAAGTGTTTTCCTATCCATAATGTTTTCCTACCCGTAGCAAAAATGTATACCCATATATGAAGTTTTTTCCTACCCATAATGTTTTCCTACCCTATGTTTTAAAAGTAGTGGAATATTTTTATAGTTGTTAAACAACCCTAATATCTTCCTACCTTATGTTTTAAAAGTGTTAGCATATCTTTATCGATGTTACACACCTATAACATCCAATTAACCCCTTTGAAGTGGAGACTACTTTAACTCACTTGAGCCTGAGGCCCCCACTGGTGGTAAGGCCTGGGGCTGCATAGGTCAGGGGCCCATTGTATACTGTATTAACCCACAGGATCACTACTAAAAAGGCTACTAAAAAAGCTTATGCAGTGTGAACATTCCTCATATCCCCTTTTATTATTTGATCTTAGATTAACATTTCAAGTTTTTTGTCAGGGTTATCACAGATGTAGCCACAGAGGCAGAGTTAAGGTTTTTCTATCTAAATGTAGACACGGTGCAGGGGTGAAATAAGGGCTACAGCAGAGCCCCAGAAGAAAACCAATGCTCAGCCGGGACCACAAACTACTACTCACAAAATCCACTTGACTCAATTGGCCGACACACGTCAGCTGACCACTGGCTGTTGGCATTGCTGTGTGAGCCATACAACAGCAGAAAAAAACAAATGGCTGTTTTCAACTGCTTTTGCAGTCTTTTTTTTTTCAATTTTTCCACCTTCGTTGCACAGAACAACAAACTGACGTCTTCAGTTGTGAAGGAAAAAAAAAACAAATAAAACTTGACCCGAGTGCGAGCCGCAGAGAGTGAGAGTTATTTAAGTAGTGTTATCAGACATTGCGGTCAGCACTTCAGCTCTGTGGTGAAGTGTTGACTGAACATATGACTGCCTGCCTCACATCTGTCAGGTGCCTGCTTTACTTTCACAATTCCCTGTGGATTCTACAGCCTACCAATCATATTTGTGCACATGTGTAAGTTGTCATGCAGTCATATATTTATGGAATAACATCACTTTAACCTTACAGTTATGGAGTTGCATCACCCAGACTGGAGCTTCTGCACAACATCGACCCTCTCTATGTCGATGACTATCCATGTAAGTACACATTTTCCCAGTATTCCAGAGTATATTCCAAGAATTTACCCATACTATCTATGTAGGTCCAAACCAATGTCCTCACGTCTCAGGTTTAAAGTCAAAATGCTAGTAGTTTGTATAATTTGTGTGTTCATCCATCCATCCATCTTCATCCACTTATCCGGAGTCGGGTTGCGGGGGCAGCATTCAGAGGAGGGATCCCCAGACTTCCTTTTTTCCTAGACACTTCCTCCAGCTCTTCTGGGAGGATCCTGAGGGGCGCCCAGGCGGCGGGCTACATAGTTGCTCCAGGGTGTCCTGGGTCTCCTCACAGTGGGCCAGGACCCGAACACCTCCTGTGGGAGGCGTCTAGGGGGCATCCAATACAGTCAAGAACACATCCCTCCGACCCCATACTCCCAGAGTACCCCCCTCAAGATGCCTTGAGGGACATGGTTGAAAGCCTTCTCCAAGGCCACAAAACACATGTGGATTGCTTGTGCAAACTCTTGAGGACCGTGCGCAGGGTGTAGAGCTGTTGTTCCCCCTAGAATTCGAGGTTCGGAAAATTCTCTGTTCCAATACCGTGGAGTAGACTTTCCCTGCGGGGCTGGGAATATATATATATTTATTTATTATTGCTATTACTATTGCATAATGCACAGGTCTCCAACCTGATGCCCCCCTATTCATTACCTTAGGTGGAGTCTGTTCTAAAAAAATTGTCAAAAACAGGGCTGTTACAGTTAAATTTACTGATATTCTAATGGGAGTAGTGATGAGTGGCCACTGTTGTATGTCCCAGGTTTTATAACTTATTATAATATTGTTCAGTAAGTCTGTATCAAACTGTCTGTCTGTGTGTGAATGAATTGACACCATTTTGGTGCTGAAGGTCACAGACATCATGTGCTCTCCTCTGTGTGTCTGACAGGAAATGTCATTTATTGACGCCTCTCCTCTTTTTCCCAGTGAGATTTATGCCTTGACTTTTCCCCAGCTTCACCTTCTAATGCAGCGACAGTTTATACTGGTTTCCAAAACCCCAAATCTTCTGAGCCAAGCCACGCAACTCCAAGACAGTCCACAAACCAACGGTTTACGTCACACTGGGTTGTCACTTAAGATTTAAAGCCATCTGTTTTCAGACATTCTGATGTGGTAAATCCCGTATGTGACTATTTAGTCCAGGGGTCTCAAACATGCGGCCCGTGGGCCATTTGTGGCCTGTGGAGTGATATTTTGTGGCCCCCACCGTGATGTGAAAGTTGAATGTTAGCCGGGCCTGCGAGATTTATAGAAGGATTCTACTGCAAGTCAATGCTAAAAAGATGGTTATGTTGAATGACACAACATTAATTGCTAATGTGGCTATTTGGCTATTTGACAGTGGGGCCAGTGTCCCTCAACCTATTTGAGTTTGAGACCGCTGATTTAGTCCATGTCATTGGAGATATCAATTACAGATATTTTGATCACGTTGTTTCTTCTAGGTCTGAACCTACTTTAAGGCAAGTTGTTCGACAACCTGGTTTGAAAGTGAATTATCTCAACTATTATTGGTTTGGCTGAAAACATTTCTGTGAATAGACGTTTTGTCTTCACTACAGTTACAGATCATACGTTGTTTTCCCCTGCAGCCATCTTTAATATTCTCCACATGCTGACACAACTCAACATAGTTCATTTTTTACCATGTTTTTTTTTCCCAGAAAACTGGAGATTGAATCCTGGTTTTGTGACCAGAGGTGAAATCATGTTCAAGCCATAGCATTAGCACAGATTTTCTTGGTCTCTGGATACTTGCTCATTTGCTGAATCCCACCAACATCCCTTTAATTATCTGCTGACCTCACACCAAGTTGGGAATCACTGGTCTTTAATCCAATAAATCTGCCCACTTACCCATGTATAGACAGCTTCTTGGAGCTGGACACAGGCTTGCCTTACATAAAAAACATATCGTCACATTTCTTCTTTTATTATGTTCCAGTTTTTCATATGATGTAATTGTGCGGCATCCACTTCCTTCCTTAACATGACCACAAAAATCAAATCCTCATTGTTTAACACAGTGGTCACTGACACTGAAGAGGGAAATACTGAGTTGACGTGAGGCGTTCATATTGTATAATATTCAACTTGAGCCAGGCGTAATGTACAGTATATCTGCTAGAGGTTTGTAGAATCTGTCTTTTTTGGATTGTGTTTGTTAGCTTTGATCGTGAGCTTCTTTCTTGATGTTTGTAGCTAATTCAAAGTCCCTGGCTTTTATCTAAGGGGAAACCTCCCAGTCATTTGTACGTCAAAGTAGTTGAGATGTGTCAAACTCTAGGCCCGGGGGCCAAATATGTTTTGCCAAGTCATTTTGTATGACCTGTCAGTGCTTAAAAGGCATTTAACAAAGCATACAGTCCTTTTTATTACTCAGAACAATGATAATATTACTAACCTTGTCATTGTGACATCATGATACACACCACTGCATTTACCCCATCACTAAAGTGAACAGTGGGCAGCTACAAGTGCCCAGGGAGCAGTGGGTTAGAACAGTGTCTTGCTCATTGCTCCTCATTGGTAACCTGGCACGTGATCCATTAGACCAGTGGTCTCTAACCACTGGGCCGTGGACCGGTACTGGTACGTTGGCGAATTGGTACTGGGCCACTGAGAAATAATGTTTCCTTTTGGCCCCATCTGGCTATTACTTCCACTTGATCCATACCCATATCAACAAAAGAACTGAACAATAGAATGGCTAGGATTCCATTCCATCAATAACGCAACTATATTTGATTAGGAAATATTTTCTCAGTGAAGACAACAACAATAAACTCAATATGACGCAGAGTCATTAGTACAAGATTCTAATCCTATATACCGGTCTGGTAGGAGAAAATTATAGGCTGTGTGCACTTCAGAAACCCTTGTTGTGTGCAGGCACAGTTAATTCAGGTAGGAAGATTTTATAGGTAGGAAACTATTTCATAACACCGGAAATTTACTTTTAATAAGGGATAATTATCTACCACAATGTAGTGACCGGTCCGTGAAAATAGTACAAGACATTTAACCAAGTCTTGTTCCCAAATAACTAGTAGTTATCTCTCTCTACAGTCCACTGGTACAACTGGTAAATGGGAACTGTATTGCTGATGTCAAGTGAAAATGACTTCTTGCACATATTTTTCTTGTTTACATTAAAATCTTAGGTATGTGACCATGTCATTGTATTCTGTTGTTTATCACCATAGCAACGCACACAGACGGCAAATGTCTGAAAGTGTAAATAGTGCAGTTGAGATCATTGATTCACCAGGTCAGGGTCTGTGTGTGTGTGTGTCTGTGTGTGTTGACGTTGACGTCTGACAGTTGGGAACAGTTCTAAAAATTAGTGTGTCTTTGTCAAAACCACTCACCATCAGTGGAACCACTTGAGAATCGTCCCTTTGTCGGTACCAGGGTGTTGTTACATACTGTATGCGGCTGATATTTCTGATACTGCGCAGCATTCACTGGTCTCATCCTCCTTGAAAGTAGATGGGCTACAGGAGGAGAATGTCTTCCTACAGAAATAGTTTACAGATGTTTCCACCGTTGGCCCAGTGAACTCTCTAAGAAAACAGATGTTGTACCTTTGCAACTCCAACCATATATAAGGATCAGCGGGTCAGGGCTGGAAAAACAGTATCTTTAGCATATAACAATCAACACTGCAGTATGTCTTCTTCTCCACAAGAGCTCCAAAAGTATCTGTCAACCCTAACTGTAGTCCACCTGTCCACCTTCAACAATCAACTTAAGTTACCAAATACATCACCAGTAATGTTTTTTTTAACATTGGAAAGAGCAGATGTCATTTATTTGACTAGTCAGAGAGATTGTGCAGAAAATACTTTTAGCAAACCCAAAAATTTGCCACTAGAGTATTTATTCTATGGCCAACATTAGACCAAGCACCTTGGCCCACTTTTTACAAACTGTTGGGAGAGGTTGGCCAATGAAAAGTTACCAGAAATGGGAATTGACTATTGTGAGCAGTGGGCAGTGACAGTGGGCAGCTTTTGAGCGCCAAGGGAGCAGCGTGTGGAAATGATACCATGCTCAGGGCACCTTACGGACCTAAGTCCGATTCCTTAACCACTAGGACACCAACTGCCCCAACTGGGAAGAAAGGAGAGTAACAAGTTAAGCAATACAAGGTTCTACGAAAAGTTGTTTTACATCAATGGGTATTGGTGAAAATAGTTTGTTCATAGAAAAATAGAAAATATCTTAAATTGATCAATCGCAGAGCCATAACAGGCAAAGTTTTCATCAACATCTGAAATAATTGCAGTCTTAGCCAAAAGGCCAAGAAGCGGAAAACTAATTATTATTACACTCCAGGTTAGAATCCACCAGCTGCCATGTTGGCTGCCACTAAGGTGCTCTGAACATCGCACTGTCCCAACCCACATAACTTCCAGCGGGTTCACCACCCACAGGAAGGCTCACAGTATGGTGCAGTGTGATTTGGGTGGCAGTGGTGGAGACTGCTGTCCTTTTGATGAATGTTTGGAAAGTCTATATCAAACAAGAAGCAGCTGTGTTGTCAGATTTACTCTTGATCTCGCAGCTCTTGTGTCAACAACACTCACCAACCTCTGCTCTCTGGCAACTGGGCGTCAGCTCATTTGCTCAAGCATAATGTGAGTGTAGGTCGATGGGGGGCAGGGGTAGTCATTCAGGCTTTGAGGTGTTGCGGACCAACTGGCCTTAGTGATTGCAACACAAACTGGCATCTCATTCAGCTTAGATCACGACAGTAACTGAAGAACTTCACTTCATCATCCAACCTCTGGAACCTCCATCACTGGACTAGAAATAGAATCAACAGAGAACCTCTGATGGGACAGATGTCATTCAGCTTTTTGTTTTCTTTTCCATGTGAGTCACTGCAGTAATGAATGCAACCTCTGAGTCTTCACAACCTTTCACTCTTACGTTTTACATTTCATTCTTTACCGTCAACGGTCACTGTGAAAACCAGTCTCCCTCAGTTCACTGCAGTGTGAAATTCCTTTTTTCTTCTTCTCATTAAGCCACTCGCTGTTTGGCAAATGTTCTTTTCTTTTTCTCTCTTTGTCTTTTTGTGCTTTTCAAGTTTGTCCGTCTCCCTCTGAAGGAGGCTGTTTTCCATTACGTACCTTTTCTGCTTTCAACTCGCTTCCCTCCCTTGCCCTTGTATTGTCTAAGAAAAAGAGATCCCAACTGAAATAGGTCAGAAAGAGGTCCCTGACCGTTATTCTGCTCGGAGCCAGGAAAAAAAGAGAGATACCCTGGACTTTGCCCAAGTCTTAAATCACCTCTCAATTTCCCTGCTGTACTCCTCTGCTTTCTTTCCAGCTATTGCTCTACTCTCACATTCTGCCGCCCCCTCCAACCCCCTCCTCTTTGTCTGCCTGTTTGCGGATCCTCCTGCTGTGGATCCAGATGGGCAAAACCTGCAATGAGGATTTCTCTGAACGTACAGATGGGACAAATTAGTGTAAAATAGGTCTGCAGTGTTCAGTGGAAAAGAACCTCAGTATAAATCTTAACCTTCGGTTCAGGTTTAATTAGAACAAAAGACATTGTGTTGAAACCTTACGCTTTATTTTGGCCTGTGATTACGGTCCATGACGTCAGACTTCGTTAGACAACCTCTCTAATCAGACAAAGTCCATGAATACACAGATTATCACCTGACTCACCTTTTTAAACATGAGAAAATCACTCTTTAAACCTTGGCTTTAGCCACACCTGCATCTCAGTCTATTACCCAAAAAGCTGGGCCACCTACTTGATATTAACCAATATTGCACAATCACTTAATTCCCGATACCGATATGAACTGATACTGATATATGCAGGTGATTTCCCCTGAATGAGTGTGTGTAAAGACTTTCTATAAATAACTGTGTACAACATAAACACACTACTTCAATATGTTAAAGAAAAAAAACACATTTATTTTTTTTGTCAGTTTTATGATTCTTTGTGCAGCATTTGATGTAAACAAGAAATGTCTAGTGTTGGACAGAATAACTTTCCAGAAACATTGATTAACATTATAAACCGGGCTCATTCAGCCCCCACAACAATAGTCAATATAAATGGGCACAGATAGAAACAGCTACAGTATAAGAGTATAAAGCCCTCTTTAATGAGAGAAACATGTCAGCATTGTCACAACGTAAACAAGTCTTCTTGTTGATGACATGAGAGACGACATCGAACGGCGTTGTTGCTTTCCTTTACTTTGCTGCATAAAAACGCCTCGTGATAAAGTGTTAAAATCTTACCCCGTACCCTCACATGACCAGCTCCTTGCAGTCATTAAGAATCACAGTTTTCTATCCACAAAAAACTCCAGACCAGGGACATTTACTGTAGCATTGATCACCGTTGTTGTTGTCCTTTTAAGATGATATCATTAATCAAGTGGCGGTCAAAGTGTCAGTAGTACTGACTCAGTACCCCATGTGGAAGTACTGCATATTTGCCAAGACTTTGGCCTTGCAGCATCGGATCTTGAATATTGGTGAAAAAAAAACGATACCAATATGCTCCGATTAAGAAAAGTTACTGATTTCGGCTCGATACTATTGGTGGACCGATATATCAGCCATCCTTAGTATTTAAGAAAACTATAATATAATGGTCGTAATACTTCTTATGCACTATCGTATCTCCTGTATCTACCCGCCATATCAGCCACCCAACTGTCTATCCATCCAACTATTGATCCATCCATCCATCTATTGCACATCACACAATCTGAGGCTTAGATGTATCCAAGATGCCTCCATATTAAGCAGGTCGGCCCTCTACATATGTAAGCACTTAGAGAGACCCACATGTCATTTACACAATGAGCAGCGAAGAATTCACTGTCGCAGCTTTCATCATGCGGTTACAAAAGCGCTGAGATCACAAATGTTTTAATTCTCCCATCATGTCACTGCGGCGAAATGCACTCTATTAAACCAGCCAATAAGAGCACGGCTGGTTGTTTGGTGCGTTCTGTACATATGCAAAGAATGCAAGAGAGCACTTGTTTTTTTTTTG
Organism: Paraplagusia blochii; assembly: GCA_016785265.1. Lineage (NCBI taxonomy): Eukaryota > Metazoa > Chordata > Actinopteri > Pleuronectiformes > Cynoglossidae > Paraplagusia > Paraplagusia blochii. The sequence continues at coordinate 84,785 of JAFBJS010002797.1, read as the reverse complement.
ACAGGGTGAAGAGTCAGGAGTGACTTGCAATTCTCAAGAATTAAAACCATATAGTCCAGGTCCTCTCTGACGGTCCCCCTGAACCTGAGAGCTCACCCAAGGACATGTGTACTGGCTGATAGAGACATTTTGCTGGACATTTTCACTGAAAAAAAGACCAGCTTTTGTCAGCAGCTCCTGAAGGACTGCACCACTGTTAAAAAGGTGGATTCCTACAGTTTCTCAGCACTGAAAACTGGTAGCACTGTGGAAAGAAGAGGTTTCTAACCTAAAGTATCTGCCAAACGTAGCCAGTTGTTCACTGTGTTTTGCAGATGTAAAAGTTAAACCGCACTACCACCAAATTAGTTAAATTACTCTGACCACAGTGAACCATGTGTATGAAATTAATACTTGCAACAATCACTGGTCTCTGAGTAAATGATAGCTTTTCAATTTGTCATGTTTATACCAATTTTTGACTTCTGGTTTCCTGCATTTTCTCACCGTCACTTAACTGACAGTTTAGCAGTGTAGTCTAGTGCAAATGTAGTTCCATACATTATAGCATGGTTTAAGTCCCAGGTGTAAACTATGGCATAAGCTCTGCCCACTGTTTCATATCATCAATGACAAAATATGTCAAAGAAATACAACACAGACAGGAGAAAAAGCTGGAGAAGCCAGATTGAGATGGTTTGGACATGTTCAGAGGAGGGACAGTGGTAGAAGAATGATCCTAGAGATGGAGCTACCAGGTAGGAGACAACATGGATGCAGTGAGGGAGGAAATGGAAGTAGTCGGGAGTCAGAGTAAAGGAATCAGAGAACAAAAGTGTAGTCAGAAGTGTAGAAGTGCATGTAGTCTTGTCGGGCAGTGCTGGCCTAGTGGTTAAGGAACCGGACCTGTGGTCCAGAGGGTTCCAGGTTTGAATCCACTAGCTTCTGGATTTTCTTGGGGCAGTTGGTGGCCTTATGGTTAAGGAAGCGGACTTGGGTTCGCAAGGCCTCCGGTTCGAATCCCCATGCTGCCAAGTTACTGCTGATGTGGTCCCCCCACAGTGCTCAGCCAGCAGCGATGGGTTAAATGCAGAGGCATAATTTCCCGAAGGTTACTTCCTAGGGATTAATATAGTTCTAATTATTATTATTAGGTTACCACTGAGGTCCACTGAGCATGGCACTGCCCCCACTCACTGCTACTGGGCGCTCAAAGCTGCCAACTGTTCACTTTGGTGATGGGTTAAATGCAGAGGTGACATTTCCTTTTGTGCTGTGGTGTGAAAAAACACAATATTACAAGGGGTTAGCTTACCTTTCCTCCCTATAGCATGGCTTAAATCCCAGTTACTGTATTTTTTGGAAGGCCACAGAATATATACACTTTATCAGAAATCTGAAGGCCTCAAATAGTGGAGCTCACACATTATTTTCATTATATTCCTCACAGATTTATAATGCTGTCCCTGGCTGACCGTTAAGACCATAGTTGTCAATGGGAATCGCTCTTGTTTATATTTGTACACCTGTGCTGGTTGGCTTTGCTCAGTGACTCTGAGGATTGGCCGAACTTCCTCCTGCAACCTTGAACTGGATAATATAGTAGACAATGGATGAATGGCTGGACCAGTCTCCTTGTTTATTTACCATGGTCTCGCACTGATCTAATATCACCCAGGTCAGCCATTCCAGACATTTCTGCATGGCCTCCATCACTTTATCCTCCTCTCTCTGCAGGTCCTGGCAGGAGTGATCAACCACTGGCCAGCGGAGCCTCCTGGGCCAACTCTGCCTTCAATGTGTCCATTCATGCCGCCATCCGATCCTCCAATTGGAAGCTGCTGACGGGCGATCCAGGTCAGTGTCTTCTGTCACCTTATATTGACATTGTTCGTCTGATTGTTGAATGGAAAATCTAACACATCTATGCGGTACTATTAAAACTATCATTAACATTTGAGGTTTCGGAAAGTATAGTAATAGTTTTTCTTTAAACAAGGTTTATGCATAAGATGTTAATTCACAGTACTGTAGTTTGAGTGCGTTTGGGCCCTATGTCCTGATGACAATCAGATGCTCACGACTCCCTACAGCAAAAAGGAAAACAAAACACTTTTGTATAAGGAGGTAACACATCACAAAGAGGAAATTCTTACTACAGGTGAGATCATGGAGTTTGTGCGCGAACAAATGCCTGCACCTCATAAAACGACAACTAGTAGTGAAAATGTATATGTGTATATTCCATTGTCCCTCAACGTTTCCCCCCAGGTTGTGACATGTGGTTTCCACGACCTGGAGACAACAGTTCTGACTGGAACCAGACCAGTAAAGATCCAGTAAAGCCCGTAAAGCTGTTTGATGTAATAAAAGATCCAGAGGAGAGAGTTGATCTGTCGGACAAGTACCCTAATGTGGTGGATTATCTCCTTAGTAGACTCTATCAGTACCAGAAAACTGCTGCTCCAATTATCTACCCCAAAGATGACCCAAGGTGTGACCCCAGCACCAAGGGAGCCTGGGGACCTTGGGAGTAGGTGTGGTCACGGGGTGGAGGGGAATTGATCTGTGGAGATGTAAAGGGAAACACAATGATTTTTACTTTTTGATTTAAATTCCTGTATGGTGATTGTATTTTTACAAGTTGTCTGAATAAAATTATTACAGTATTATGGTTATTTTAATCTAAATGGTGTTTATTTTACACTTTTATTTTCACCTAACTGGCCAACATAGTTTAGTCATTAGGGACAGTGGATACATTGGTAGAAGAAAGATCCTAAAGATGGAGCTACCAGGTAGGAGACAAGGAGGGGATTGATGGATGTAGTGAGGGAGGACATGGAGGTAGTTGGAGTCAAAATAGAAGATACAGAGAACGGGGGCAGATGGAAAATGTTTATGTGTTGTGGAAACTCCTGAAAAAGGGACAAGCTGAAAAGAAAAGAGATAAAATTTTGACATCAGTTTAAACTTAATCCTTAAAACTTAAAACTGATTGCTTAACAAACTCTATATGTTTAACTTACCCAGAAGACAAAGACGTTTTAGGAAAAATTAAAAAGCCAGAGAAAAAGCCAAGAGTTTTCGGTTATTTGTAGTTAATTGCACTACATTACTATAAAATTAATATGTATACTAATTAAGCCTGTACACTTTCATTGTCTGTCTGCCGTGTGTTGTTGCAGCCTCACGTTATTCATTGTTGTACATGAAAGCCTTGAATTGGGGATCTTTGCATCCATAGGGGTGTAGGTTATTGGTGTTATGGGTGGGGATACCCTGTGGTGGGGCAGGATAATAACATTTTAAACATCTTGTTTTGACAGCTTTTTGAAGATTATTAAAAATCTACATGGTTTTGAAACTGACACTCCAGAGAGACACATGTTACCCAGACAGAGTCCATTCAGAGAATATGTTTCCTTCAATCATCTGGTATTTTCTCACTGTCAAGATGAATCTACAGAAGGTAGATCTCAGACAAACAGAGCAACTTACTGATGTTGTAAAACAGAAGTTACACATTATCAATTATTTGCAGCCAACAAATCTGCAGATGATACCATTATATCATGTGGATGTGAACAACACATTTTTTGCAAACGCTTCCAGAGTCTCTTTGAGAACAAATATTCCAATAAAGAATTATAGTTTTGAAGTCTAACCCAACACTAGAAATATGAATTTAATAATGCGGCTATTTTTCCGCCATAAACAAAAATGGCAACTAGTAATTAGGGGCACAGATGATGCTGTTATTGGACCGTCTCTCAGGGGTTAACTATAAACAGTTGCTGTCAGTGAGTTCTCAACACGTGTTTCTGATTTGTACACACAATCTTCCTACTGCGTCAGGTATTTGTTCTTTGTTTTTCTGTGATGAGAATCTGGAGGCTTCTTGTATTTGTCAAATGCAAACCAGTCCAGAAATAGCAGGTAGTATTTAACCTCAGAAAAAAAAAACATGACTGTCATGGATAGAACTGGGGCCTCACAGAGGCATTTGTGAGTTTGTTGGAGCAAAAAAAAGCATAGTGGACAATAAAATTGTTATTTTATTCTATGTTGGCTCCCGCACTGCATGCTGGGTAAACATACAGTATCATGTAATATGTAGCATTAAAAAAACTACTTGATAGCTCATAGATGTTCATGTTTACGGTTAAATATTTCCTGATAGGAAGAACTAGCATGTTTAGCTGGAGAGCTCATTTGTAACAAATAAGGCACGCGGGTCAAGTGGGGCCCGCGCAGTAATTTTATGTGGCCTGCAGAACCTGAAAAAGCATTTGCCCTATAGTAAAGTTCTGAAGTGCTGCTGATTGTTAAACCTGGTCAAATGTAATGTAGAGCTGTATATTTTTAACAAATTATAATCAATTTTATTTAAATTTTTAGTATTTTCCATTCCAATTGGCCCTTTAAGGTGAACTGCTGGAGTAAAATGAGTTTGATACGCATGCTGTTGAGCAGCGTTTCCAAAACCAATTTGTTGAGACTCATATTTTTAGTCACGAACAATTAGCATTATTCAAGTCTAAAGAAAAAAACAACTGCAATTGAAGCAAAAAACAATAAACATGACCTGGGCACTCCTAGAAAATTATGCATAATGACCACTAAAAAAGTCTCTTCCAACCCACATGAGGGTTGCAACCCAGTCTTTTGGAAACAATGCTGAAGAGTGTCTGTCAATGACCATGAGCTTTGTTTTATGTTACGTAGCTTAAATGAGGAACGTGAGATGCATTGAAAGCCCAATATGTAGGAGCCCAGTTTAGTTTTGACAATAAATTGTCACCGAAATAAAGCAGTCAAGTTATCATATATTGTAGGATTTGGTGACTATCAACAAGTGGAGGTTTGAAACACCTTACAAGTAAAATAACAAATAACCAATAATCTAGACCTGATGCAATCACCAAAGAAAAAAAAACCTAAACAAACACAGATAATCTGTGTTGTCATGTTGTTTGTCTGTTCTAAAACTCTGATCCCAGACACTTCTTTTCACATTGTGGTTTCTGGCCTTAAATTGTCAAAGTCCTTCTAATCTCAGTGACAGTAAACAGCTGTGATTATTTTCACTGCAGGTCAGTGATTGTTAAATTATCCCTAAATAAATGTCTGTGTCATCAGTCTGTTTGCTGTTTTAGGACTTGTAATTAAAAGTTGCGCTAAACACTCTGCTAAAAACAGTTCTAACTGGAACCGTTCACTGTGGTAATTATCATATTTGGCGTCTTAGTGGTGGAATCTTAACATCCTGAACACACACCCACCCTGACCCTTGGCTTCTTGGTGTTTGACCTCCTCCTTGCAGCAGCATGGAGACTACCACAGGAAATGATCCCTGCAGAGAGTGGGCGGGTCCAACCTAATGTGGGCTATGACCATTGACCTGCCACTGTGGAGTGATTGGCGCCAGAGCAAGGAAAACAACAATGGTAGTTACCAGGGAAAACAGTGGAGCTGTGAAACCATGTAACATCAGCGGTGTCAGGTGTGATATATTGTACCGCGAGGTACGATGGCTTTGCTGTGTGATTAACAATACATATACTAAAATTGAAAACGATACGAAGAACATTAGCATCACAACGCAAGGATGACACGCAAAATCGTAGAGCGTTTCTTCTTAAACAAGTAGCATTGTTGGTTCAGTGGCAGAATTTTTGCCCGCCACGCGGGAGGCTGCGGTTTGATTCCTGGCTAATGGAATTAGCTTTACCATAACCATTCTTTACCATAAATATTCCTGAGGAATTAATAAAGTTCTATCAATCTATCTATCTGTGGATCACTGGTACAGTTGTAGGATCAACTTCATCAGTGGTGTTGGATGTTGCTGATGAGGTTGTCTTTAAATTAGGGGTTCAAGCAAACTATGGCGCAATGACTGGATGCAGTTTGTACACAGGCCCACAAAACTTGACCATGTTTTATAATTGGTTTGTATTACCATTGATTATACAGCTGCTTTTCGCCCAGTATATATTGGGGGGGCAGTGGTGGCTTAGTGGTAAAGGAACCGGACTGGGGTCTGCAGGACTCCAGGTTCGAATCCACCAGCTGCCAAGTTACTACTGAGCTCCACTGAGCATGTCACCGTCCCCATTCACTGCTCCCCGGGCGCTCAAAACTGCCCTCTGTTCACTTTGGTGATGTTCTTCTATAGGTTTAGAAAAGACCAAGGCATTCTTGCATTTATGCAAGACATTTGCATGTCATTTACTGTATCTCAGTTTACACAAACGCTTCATTTCTCTGCTCCTAACCAAGCCTTCATGTCCAATTTTAGGACCAGTTGTGGCCTGCGAGTCAAAATGTTTGCCCTCGCCTGGGTTAGACAGTGTGAACTCCCTCTCGAGTTTATAACGTCTGTGAGAAAACACAGGCAGACATTTTTATTAAAGCCGTTGTATTGAAATTTCGACTCTGAATCTGGTAATGGATGACTAGCATTCAACCACATAATTATTTGGTCTTTTCTAAACAAGAACTACTTACAGAGCCGCTGTCATAAATTTGTCTCACACACGTTCTGTTGGTTCACAGTGCAATCCACACTATGATGACATGCTTTACATAATTAGATGTTATTACCTCATGTCATTTACCTAAAACTGAGGCCTGTGAGATTCTCAGCTCTGCCGTCGGCCCCCTCCTCCTCCTCCCTGTCTCTCACAGATACACTCTGTGGTGCGTTGTTCTCCTGACATGTTATTCTATTTCTTTCTCCTCCTTGTGATTACACCAACCAACTGTGGGGGTGTCACAACTCATCATCTTCTCATACTTCTCAAAGCGGTTGTGGCGTCTTTCACACTTGATCCCCACAGTGACGGCCCTGTGAAGTGTCTGCTGATTCTAACCCATCCTCACTTGCACAAATCAAAGCATATTTTTATTTAGCAAGATGACCTTTAGGTATGTGCAGTTAGATTGAGCTGAAATGTAACTGTATCAGATATATGGTTGTGTTTTTCATAGGCAAACACATGGGTGAGATGTTAGACAACAAAAATAACTTTCTTTCAAAACAGTAAAGGGATTTTTTATCTATTTGTCATTTAAGTAAAAACAGGTATTGTATTTCCAGACTATAGGTGACTATGGTGTATAAGTTGCACCAGCGAATAAATTTGCGAGTGTCCTCTAGTGTCCTCTAGTGTCATCTGTCATCGCAAAATAACAAAAAGAGTTATTTTGCGATGTGGTCAAAGAGTAGCAGATACTAGTACCCAAGTTTGAAGTACCTTCTAGTGTCATTGTGAAAAAACAAACATTAATGTACAAAATAAAAAATCTTATTTATGTATAAGTCGCACCTAGATATAAGGTGCAAACCTTGCCAAAAAATAAAAAAAGCGCTATTGTAGACCGGAGCCCACAAAAATTGTAGTATATTTTAACTTAACACTTGGCAATGATACAATTTTTAATCTTATTGATTTATCAATATATCTGATTATCTGTCTGTCTATCTATCTATCTGTCTGTCTCTCTGTAATCAGTCACATTCAGAGTATGTCCACCAGTGTCTATTGTTCTTTATTTTATTATCAAACTAACTTCACATAGAGGAGCAACCAGAAACTGGATGGACAGTAGATACATATGTATTTTTTAACACTCCAACCATCCCAGCCTCCTGCAGTGATTTTTGTTTTTTTTTGCAAGTTACTGTATGAACCAACCACCAGCAAAATCACTAAGTGTTCGAGTGCACTAAGATCCTGGTCCCAATTGTTCTAGCCCTGGTCTGAGCGACTTCAAAATAGACCTTTAACACACAGTCGCTGCAGCGTAAACCACACATAAATGCACAAACGTTGCTCTTAGATTTCTTTTTCTGTAACATGCACATTATCACTCTGTTTTACAGACAGGTGCTGTACTGTATATATGCCAATTATGTTGGCAACACCAGAAGACTTGAGTCATGGAGTTTTCACATTCACAGACACATGTCCAGAAATAATGCTGGACTATGTATGGCTCTCTGATGTGCATGGATGTGCAGAGTTTACTCTCAGGCTCCAGAATGTGGTCAGCGTCTGGTGTGGACTGGAGTTTAGGTTCAGCTGTTAGCCCAGCTATAAAGGTTAAGTCACAAAAACATTGAGGCCACTGCAGTCTGGTAGTGGAGTCTGGTTTAAGCGACAAACCAGACAAGACATGATCGTAGATAAATATGTCTGTCACCTTTATTCTTTTTCTTTTACTGTATGCATAAAATATGTTTAAGCACTTTTATGTAATTTTGCAGTAACAAACTCAAAAACATTGAATATAGATGCAATTTATTTTCATAGAGAATCGACAGCAGTTATTTTAAGGATGCGATATAACCAATCTGGATGTTATTGGAGGTATACCTAAGTAGTGATGAAGTCATTTAAATTAAGGTTTTGGAATTCATACACTCAAATATAGAAAAACACTGTAGTAAAACAATTTTTTAAAGTAGAACTTTAAAGTAATTTCACACACGTGGCAAGTTTAATATAAGGTAGTGAAGTATTAAAAATACAGGGGACTATCTCTTGTATACTGGTCAGGTAGCAGAAAATTATGGCAATTAGAGCTCTAGACAAATCGCTGTTGAATGCTTGAACAGCTAACTCGGGTAGGAAGATTTTATAGGTAGGAAAAAACGTCTGATTACGTCCGGCATAATCACTGTTTCTTTCTATAGTTTTGGATTTTCTAAATTTATCTGAGGTGACGCAAGGTTTAACCTAAAAGAAAGAAATTTAGGTAATAAAAGGTAATAATTAACATAGTTATTTTATACAACACATTTTAGCAATGCTAGTCTATCCATGCATTGAATACAAACACATTTGATCAAGCTTTGAACAAGCTACAGGCTGTTTTAAGTATGAAGTATATTTACAATTTATATCGTATTTATTCATAAAGTTCTTAAGTTTCACATTTTGAGAATAAAACTGCCTTTTTCGACCTCTGAATCCAGAGAAGTTTCTGTCCAAACAGATATATGTTGTAAAACGGTGGTCGTAGTGGCGCGAAACGGATGAAGGCGAAAAACCTAACGTAAAAACTAACTGAAAAAAAAAACAATAAACTCCAGTTCCAAACCCAGTTTTTAAGAATGACAGAAATGTGTTCCGTTATCACAGCGTGGAGAACACAGACGGCCAGTGATTGGTGGACAGAACAGACAGACAGGGAGGGAGGGAGCTAACGTAACCGTCACTCCCATCCCAACAGCAGTCTGAGCCGACTGAGGGGGAGCAGGAGCCGGAGCAGAGCCATTCATTCTTCTGTGGTTCCGGAGAACGTGGAGCACGGACGGCAGACACTGATGGCTGCTGCTGTTGGAGAATACAAATCTGCCCACGAAGCCAGGTTCGACATCTGAACAGCGGGAGCCACGCGGAGAGAAGTCTGACGAGGAAACCTCGAAGCCGTCGATTCACAAACTTTACACGTAAGTGTCTAAAAATCTCCATAACGAGCAGAGGAATAGTTTTTCAAACATCACACAGAGGAGAAGTCTCTCCCTCAGTGTCTGTCTTTCCTCCTTTGCCCTCTCTGTGTTAACCACGCCGTATTCTCTTTGGATAAACTCACTCGTGGATTGTGTGGTTTTTCTGTGAAAGTTTTTCCTCCTGGGCTGGTTTCTCCTGGAGTTTTCCTCAGACTGTCGGAAAAGTGGGCAGGAAAGCCAGCAGATGCTCTGCCAAGCAATGCAGCACATTCACAGGCTAAACTCTCATCATCACTCATTTTGTGTCTCACTTATCTGGTTTTAACTGGTGTGAAAAGCGTTGACAGCAGCCACATCTTATTTAATTTCGTCTTTATTTATTTTCAGTTCATTTTCTATTATTTTGGTGTAATTCTAGTGGTAGAAATGAGATCCAAAGATGTATCATACCAGTAAGTCGTAGTATAGAGCAGTGGTTCTCAACTGGTCTCACTGTGGGACCCACATTTTCCTGTGGTCATTAAGTCGCTACCCACTCTCATAGAATTCAAACCAAGTAAATTTATTTTCTAAAAAAAAAAAAAATTTTTTTTAAAAAAAAAAAAAAAAAAAAACAAGCCTTGGATCATTTCTTTTAACATACCCATTTTATTCAGCTGGGTGTGCCTTTCAAAATAAGAGATTTTCCAGCTGTTCGCGACCCATACAGAACGCGTCCACGACCCAGTTTTGGGTCGGGACCCACCAGTTAAGAATCACTGGTATAGCGGACCCTATAGAGTTGGTCCCCAAAATTGGACATGGGGCCGAGCCTAGAGCAGAAAGATGGGTCGTTCATTTGAACTAAGATAAATGGCATGTAGAAGTCATGTTTAAAACCTACAATGCTAAATTTCAAATACCCTTTATGACATCATCTAATGGGGAACCGCATTATATTGCAGGGAAAAGGTAGAAGTATAATGATAAAATAAATAGATAATTTGGATTATTTGGACGAGGTTGGCGGGCCGCATTAAAAAGCTAAACAGACCGCATCTGGTCCCCGGGCCTTAGTTTACCCATTCCAGCCCTAAGAGAAGGGCTCACCCACCTCATCAAACTGCCACTTCAAGCGCTCTCAGTAATACCAAGAGCTACTTGATTGACTTACCAAACAATGTAAGAATAAAAAATGGCTACTTTCCTGGCCATCCTCATTGCACCCATTTGAGCAGAACTGGGCAATATAAGGGCCGGATGTGGCCCGTTTGACTTATTATTCAGGTGCGCCAAACTCAACCAAATTATTCCATTGAGTTATATTAACATTATGTTTCTATCTTTTCCCTTTGATGCCAATTAGTATTGTTTTTGTAACACACCCCTGCGGGCACTTTAAGTGCACCATAGGGGCTACCAGGTACCCCGGTCACCAGGTTGAAGACCCTGTCCTAGAGAAATAAGCACATTTTATCATCATCCATACTAGTGCTGCAGTTGTACTACACCCCAGAACAGGAATGCCTCTTGTTATCCATTAGCAAACAAGTCACATCATCAACAAGTGCCAGTGACTGGTGAGTGGAGCCTCATACTGTTCCTTTCATGGTTTCGGTGTGAAACTGGTATCAAGTCTAAACTCAAAACAAACCTTTTTCAATTCATCTTGTAAGAAAAAAATATACTCAGCTGAGAAAAGGAATTCAACCAAAACAATACTATTGTACTGCTTGTCAACTACATGTCTTCATTGCACCAGTGGAAACTGAGGGGGAGGTTTTTTGAAAAAATTGAGTGAAGACAACTCCATAGTTTTGGATCTCCATATTGTTTGGTGAGCTGAGTTCTCTGATGCAGTGGTAGGGAATTTATCCAAAAAGCAATGCCACATCACTATACAGACAGACATATTCTCTGAAAATGTTTACTTATCTTTTAAGAGATTAACATGTTGAAGACGCAAGAGATTTTACAACTTTAATTTGAAATAAAAAAATTCTTTCATTCCAAACTTTTGGAATTCTGTCTCCTAAGAGTTTCAATGTATACTAGTCAGGATTTTATAGAAATTCTAGTGATACACCTGATTATCTAGATCAAGGCTGCTCAATTGGTAGATCAGAATCTACCAGTAGATCTCCAAAGGAGTGCTGGATGATCCTGAGCAATAACATAAAGAAAAATCAAAATAATAATCAAAACTAGAAATGTAATTGTGTTTCAAGATGCTAATCACTGGGCTAAAATAAGAATCATATACTGTAGGTATTGAGTCAGACAGTATAACATATATATATATATATATATATACCACAATGTAGAGAAAACATGTCTCCTTTACTGTAAATTTCGGACTATAAGTCGCAACTTTTGTCACACAATTTCAACCCTGCGGCTTATGCAGAGATGCGGCTAATGTATGCATTTTTTCTAACTGCTCGAGCAGAAAAGGTAAGAGTGAGATAGGTGGTGTCTAGGAAGATGCAAGTCACAACCGCCAATAAACACCATAGAAGAAGAAAAAGTTTAACGTACGGTAACGCGCTAATAAAAGCATAAACTGACCCTCATGATGGAAAATTCAAAAAGAATGCGGCACATGCGGCTTATAGTCATATATTTATATATTTCACACATATTTTGATTTTTCAATCTAGGCCAATTGCTAGCCTGGTTATTTCAAAAGTAACTCACAGGACAAAAAAGTGTGTACCCCCCTGATCTAGACATTTTAGCTAGAGTATTATATACATCTGTTTTAAACAACCCTTTCTAAAAAAACATGTGATGTCCTCCATCCAGCTGATTGGCTGAATGTGTCAGTGGGAGTTTCAGAGTTCCAAGGGTTTCTCTTCTATTATGTGTTGAAGAGAAAGTCAGTTTGATCAAAGTGCGACATAGGTTATTGTGTTTTTGTCATCTTGTGTTTCAATGGTACACATGAGAGCTGGTTCCACCTGTAAGCCCATATTTGTGGGTGGAAAATAGAAAGTCCTCCCAAGGGGAGCGACCCTATATTGTATACATTGAGAAAAATTGTGAGGTCTCTGAATAGTGGTGTCATCTGAGTCAGGGACAGTATTGTGAATGTGTTTTATCACCATTCACTTCCCAGGAAGTGGTGACACCTCATACTCCTCACACCTTCAGCTCTTATGTGTTGTGTCATTATCATTCAATGTGAACAGGAAAAAAGGAGTTTTTTGTACCGTACCATGTGTGAATTCATTGCCCTTTGTCCCAGTAGAAAGTTGAGCCTTTCAACTGTCGGCATCATCTTATATAAGTTATATAAGTTAGATTGATCTACCATGTCATAGCTCAGAGATGATGTCTTCCCCATGTTTCACTGATAAAAGTCTGCTTTTTTTTGTATTTGCCGTGTCAAATTCAACATCTGTTATTTTTTATAGCTGAATCATCTGACTACTATAAATCATAAATTGTCTACTGTTTTTTGCCTACTGTCTTTGACTCTACTCTGCTCAGTATTGTTGGTTAACTGGTTTACTCTTAACATACTGATGTGGAAGGGCTACAGTCTTCAAGCTTTGCCTTTTTTTATTTAGACTACTATTCACTGCCATGGACAGTTTTTGTAATAGTTTTCCAGCATTTTCTGCACTATTCAAGGTATTTCCTATTCTGGTATCGCTATCAAAATCCTTTTTTTTTTTTTTATCTTGGCCCCAATAATTCCAGCTGTACAAGTACAACTGCTATGTGGTCTGTAATATTTATCTATATTAATAATTAGTCTTCAGGTATTTCTTTACAATTTATTTTTGATAACCAATAGGACTGGGTATTGATTCAAATTTTCTAAATCGATTCGATTCGATTCACAAGGGTTCGATACGATTCAATTCACGATTCGCTTCGATTTTCAATTCAGTTTTTGTCTTATCAATTATAGTTCGATACCAACGTTATTCTCAGAAGAATTAAAGCTAAAATTGAAACTTAATCCATTTGCTAATAAAAAATGTATTTTTTACATTTATTTCCACCACAAATTTAGTTAAGGCAGTCATATTAATCCATCATGCACTTTTTTATTTAACATGACTTGACCCAAAATTACAAGGCAGACTCTAGTTTAAGATTTTAGTAACAACGTAAATACGTAATCACTTGTGGTGCATTAGTTCACGTAAAGTTGTTGGGAAAAGAAGAAATAAAAAGATTGATTTTTGGATTTATGAATCAATTTCGTCCTATTACCAAAAAAAACGATTAAAATCGATTAATCGATTTTTTTTTTTAACCCAGCCCTAGTAACCAAACTTCTGATGTTTGATATGATTATGCCATAACTTTGCACGTAAAGCCAAGGTTTGCCAGTGGTTTCAGCGTATATGTACCATTTCACACAAAGTCCCTCAGGGATTACTATTTGGCCCACTTAAGAAACGGTTGGTTTTATTCATTAATGTCCTGCAGAAAACTCCTGTCTCCATTGAGACAGGGAAAAGTACTTACTAAATATTCAGGATTGCCCTTTTGACGCTCTGTGTCAAAGATGTTTTGGAAACGTTGCACCAATGAGCGTCTATTTCTTTGTTCATATAAAGTAATGCTGATTCTTTGGCGATAGGATTCAAGGGTCTCCATCATGGTGCAGATGATGCAACTGGTGATGTTTCAACTTCATATTGTTGTTGCCACAGCCTCAACATCCTGCTGGGTTTATTAAATACTCCTATCCTACCTTTTTTATGCTTTACTAAGAATATTCTATTCTGAGAAGACTACTGATAGAAATCAGAGCTGTACACTATCAGCATGTGCCTGTAACGAGAGATACTACCATGGCGTCACCATGACCAGAGTGTGAAATCAACTAATTGAACTGCTGCTTTGGAGTCAGAGGTTAAACCAGACGACTCCGGTCGGCTGGAACCAACATCTGGAATACAGTTTGATGAAGAAAAGTCTTACTCTGGATATCCAGCTGCACAGATAGGTGTAGGAACAAGGCAGGTTTATTCGTACCATATTTCTTTCTGTAACTGTAGCTTTTACACTTCAGGTGGAACATCCCCATCTGTTTTTTAACAATCAACATTTTTGTTAACAGTCATTCCTTCAACTCAGAGAACTTTTTTGTGTGAGAGCGCTCACTCTTCTTATGATTTAATGCAGGATGTTCTGTAATAAAACCATACAATTTTTTTTTTTAATTTTACTGCTGTTACCCTGACAATTCTTTATTTGGACATAACTTTGACGTAATGCAAGAAAGACTGTCCAACAGACAAATCCTAACTAGGTCACATTACGCAATAAGGCTTTTCACTCCAAAAATCTAAAAGGAGAATTAAAAAAAAGAAATGGAAGCCTGTCTGGAAGAGTTTTGCAGGTCTGTAGTTGACTGCTGGTTACAAAAACTATGTTTTCTTTCATAAATTTCTATTTTTAGTCATTTTTTGATAAAACCTCTCAAAATTGTTGCTGTTGCTATCACTGTTTTGCACATTTGGCTCTTCAGATTTGTGAAGCTAATATCTAATTATGCAAAATTGTTACCATTATCTCAATTGGCTGCCGGTTGATTGAAATATTTATTTACACAGCAGAAAATAATCTGTATTCTTGTTTGGTTGAAGGATTTAGGCATATTAGATAACATCAGCAAATCAGAGCTAACACAACATTGTTTTATTGGCCTGTGTATTTCTTTACTTACTCCTTCAGAATTCACGCATTCCTAAATATTAAAATGGGATTACCATTACCATGGGATTAGAGTATCTCAACATTGATATTCAGCTGGCAAAGAGTTACATGCTATAGGTTATTTTTTTTAATTAGGCGGCTACTAAAACTTTGTTTTTCTGAGCTTTTAGTCACCTTGATGATTCATCGGTCTCTCAGAAAGTAGCAACTGTTGTGACAAAAACATGTTTAGATAAAAATGTTACATTATCCAGCAACTCTCGCGAAAGATAACCTCATTGCAGTAACCCGGTCTGTCTGCTTATTCCATGACCCTCTGAATCATCACCGCTCAGGTCTCCACCCTCCTCCATCTCCAGCAACAACAGTGTGTGGCAGTCATGCATGCTGACTAGATTAGGCAGTACCAGTGATAAACATCTTTGTCTCTCCTTTCTCTGCTGCTAGTCTTTCTTGCCTTGCCTTGAACCTACTCTCCTACGGATTATGGAGATCAGCCTCGCCTGAGGGTACAACCTTCTCTGGTGATCGGCTGTTTATGTTTGCTGGGAAACCTGTCGTGTGGGATCCTGGTGGTAACAATGCCTGCATCCTTCACTGGTGTACCTTCCTCCAAAACAGTGGACTGTTGTGAAACATACACAACACTACAAATCCACACTAGTGAATGACTAGTAGTGGGTTGGAAATGGTGGGGGCAGGACCCCACTGTCAGGTGAAATGAGGAGAAAGAAATGGGTTTTGTTTCTTTGTGGTGAGCTGGGGGTCAGTCTCGGGGGAATGTGCGGCTGACAGACGGTACGTTTTGCAGCTGCACTGCCTCCAGCATTTTATCTCGTCTCCGAGCAGCTGCAGACTCATTAAACTCTGCTGGCCATGTTGACTGGAGCTTATGTCTCTCAGACAAACCTTTATCTCTTGTTTACATCCGCCTGACCAGCCTTTGTTTTTTTAATCTTTGGCAATCGCTGTATCGGACGTGTTTGATTATAGATTAGATCAGAGATTATTGAGTCCACCCCACAGTTGTATGGTAAAAGTGAAAGGTTATGACCCTCCGATGAGGAGCCTTGTGTTTCTGTGTAATGTGCCATTAGATTGTGTCATGTGCTCAATTTGGTCATTCAGGAGGCTTTAAGACGTTTGTCGTGTGATAAACAAAACCAAACATTGTGTCTACAATGTGACTGTCATGAATCACTGGTTTTATTTTTATCCACTCATGCTACTAACAACATAATGTGTTGTGTTTGTCAACATTGAGCATTTAATGTCTATTGCCCACATTTGTCACACATTTAACTATATGACTGTTCTGGTCATTATAACGCAAACCTTGTAAATCTGTCATCAATAGTCGGGAAGAGACTACAATTTAGCTGCAGTACTTGTTATTCACAGATAACTGTGGTCAGATAATTATTGGTACACAGAAATATAATGATGGTTTTGCTTCTAAATACTGTATCGTCTGTAGTGTAACAGCTAACATCAAATATTTGTGCTATCAGGTTATTTTATTTTTAGTTTTCTTTAGCGGTTAGAAATGTACACCCCTTGTTTTAATTTTAGTAATCTGACGTGAAACATCAACTGTAGGCGTCTACAGTTTTTCTACAGTCAAAATTCAAAATATAGTCGTACTTATAGTATTACACTATATGTATCGTGCTGTTAACCTTGTATTAACCTATTCTTACCTATACCTAGAATAGCATGTAACTGCTCTGAATGAAATATCCTGAATGACTGAAATCTTACACAAACAAGTAGTAGTAGTAGTAGTAGCAGTAGTAGTAGTAGCAGTAGTAGTAGTAGTCTTTAATGTGACCTGAATATCATAGATAAATAGAATGACTTGAAGGCTGCTGCTGCCCCTGAGCACTATCTTGGATCGTATTAAATATAACACAAGGTTTAGGTTTGTTTTAGAAATTATGATGCTGCCTGAGTCATTACTAATTCCAACAAGAGCTGTAGGTCCTTGTGTTCTCACTTTTTTATTGTCCCTGCACCATGGAAACTCAGTTGCGGACTGAGTGTCCAAAGGCAAAAGGACCAAGAATCAATAATGCGTTCTCTGTCTTTGTTGACATATTGTGTTGGCAGACCTACTTTTTATAATGAGGCGTGAATGACTCATGATGGATGTAAGGCTGGTAAGTGGCTCGGCCAAATTCTATTCTTACTCCGTGAGTGTTCTTACAGCCAACAGTCGTTGGATACTGTTGCTTCGACCAAGTTGCCATTTTGCACATCACCTGAAGTATTTCAGTAATGATTACATTAGATACTGTGCACTTTTCTATAATTTTTATTAATTAATTTATTAATCAAGTTCCATCTATCTATTTACCTATCGTATTGTATATTGACCCATTTTGTTGTTGTAAACTGTTGTTGTTGTAAACTGTTAAAATTGCTATTGTGTCGACACATTATCAGTAAGGTCAAAATAACCTGGAAAACATTTTTTTTCAAACTGCTTTTAGAGATACACAGCTAAGATCAGACACACACTATTTTATCCAGTACAATCACATGACCAGATATGTACCAGTAATGTATGTCTTAGAGTGTTAATTGAATACAATATTTCATGTTTAATGTTACCCATTGTTAGTGAAGCCAGATTGAGAAGGTTTGGACATGTTCAGAGAAGGGACAGTGATTATATTGGTAGAAGAATGATCCTAGAGATGGAGCTACCAGGTAGGAGACAAAGAGGAGATTGATGGATGCAGTGAGGGAGGACATGGAGGTAGTTGGTGTTAGAGTAGAAGATACAGAGGACAAGGTAAGGTGGAAAATGTTGACTCGCTTTGGCAATCCCCGAAAAAAGGGACAAGCTGAAATAAGAAAAAAAATAATTTCTCCAAATTACCTTGTGATTACAAAAAAAAATCAGGTCCTTACTCTGACGACTTCAAACATGCTTTTCCGATATCGGGTCACAATGGCAGTAGTCTTGTTTCTCCCTATGTTTGGAGAAAAAGCTAGTGAAGCCTGATAGAGATGGTTTGGACATGTTCAGAGGACGGACAGTGGATACATTGGTTGAAGAATGATCCTATAGATGGAGCTACCAGGTAGGAGACAAAGAGGAGATTGATGGATGCAGTGAGGGAGGACATGGAGGTAGTTGGAGTCAGAGTAGAAGATACAGAGGACAGGGTGAGATGGAAAATGTTGACTCGCTGTAGTAACCTCTGAAAAAACTAGGTTTTCGAAAAAAAAAAGTCGAAAGGAGAAGGAGAAGATGTTGAATACACATACAGGAAGGTTTGGAGAAAAACATCAAATCCTACATCAATAAATATAATTTGCAAACAAATCTCTGACCAGGTCATCAAAGTTTCAGATGACATAAATATCAATGTAGTTTAGGAGAAAATTAAGTTTTTTTCTAACCGTGAAATCGTCCTGTAAAATCTTGGAAACCACGGACCAAAATTTTCCACATTATTAGCTGTGTCGCAGCAAAGCCCCGGTCACTGCCTAATGGTCTGTGCAGCTGTGAATTGATTTGTGGTGCAGGGATCCTCCAGGTGAAGGTAACTGCTCTACTACACTGGTCCAGGGTAATGTTACAGCACCGCAGGGACCACACAGGCCTGCAGAAGTTCTTTCCCATCCCTTCATTAGTAAATGAAAAGATTTTATAACCAGACAGAGACATGGTTTCAGTGTAATATGAAACACTCAGCCTTTGGAGGAGGTTAATATAAACATGACTTTTACAGGTGGTTTTGGTTCCGGAACACAGATTTACCAACAGACTTAAACCGTTCCAGGTTTGATCTACATCTTTATGGATCAAGTACAAATTAATTGACTGCGTCTTTGTGGGGCTTTTGAGACTCTGTGCACTTTGATTATTTCAGGCGTTTTTCCACCGGTCATAAATGCACTAACACCTAATAAACATCTGGCTTTTGTCTGCGATGGCAATGAAAACAGTCAGTAGTAATTTTCACTTAAAGGACGGGAATAAAATCGTTTGGCAGTAACAGTACAGCCGTTGTTTTTCCAATACATTTAGTTGTAACGCATTTCATCTGAACTATACATTCTTACCCACTGTTTCATGTTGTTTTGGCTTCTTTATTAGTAAGACAGACAGTTAATTTGCAGAGTACAGTGTGTAGATGTAATGATTCTTAAACACTTCATGGGTTAGTCAATGTGACAGTGTTCTTTGGAAAAGTTGCTTACTCGTAACTTAGAGAACTCTTATTCTCTGGGACCTGTACGGTTTTTTTCTTGTCTCTTTTGTGATTCCTCTTGTATTTTCTTATTTTCTGCTCTTGTTTGCTGTTGTGTTTATATATATATATATATATATATATATATATATATTTATATCTATGTGGTTTCAGACACTTGGGTATAATTGTTTTCACTGTGAAATACCTTGGTCATTTTTTGGTGCTCCAGAGCTCACCACAAGGGTAAGTTAGAATCCCAGTTAGGGCTCACCACCCGCAGGAAGGTTCAAGAGAGGCTGTTATGGTACAATGTGATGTCCATGACCCAACAATGCACACGCATGTGATAATGGATGGATGGGTTATTTTTTTTTTTTTAGAAAGTTTCAGGATTCTTGATAATGTTAACTCCAGGGGTCTCAAACTTGCGGTGCGCCGGCCATTTGTGGCCAATAGAACAATATTTTGTGACCCCCACCTTGATATGAAAGGTTCATTTATAATAATATTTTATAGTATTGTTCAACATCTTTTATGGTAAATCCTATAGTTCTCAAAACCCTGATCCACAGACTCCTCCTGGTTCAGTGTTGTATTACACAGAATCTATGAGAAACTGATTTTGTATTGAACAATGAAAGATGACGCAGTACTTCAGTGAAATGATAGTGTGGGTCCTGGCCCTCAACTTATTTGAGTTTGAGACCCCTGGTTTAATCCCTGCTGTGGCCTATGGGCAAGACTATTCCATAAACTTTTAAAATAAAGCTGTAATGCATCTGCCATGGCTACATATTCTTTTCTAATTGATAGTTATTGCATAGTCTTACAGTAATTTGTGCAAACAAATCATCATCATAGCAGTGAAAAACTGTAGTTGCGCAGCGTCAGCTGTAATTCAGTCATTATTGTTTGTTGCAATTATGTCCACGTCTCCTTGTCATTGACCTTTGTTTTGTCTCATCCAAATAAGTAGATTTGCTTTAGGGTAAGAATGAAGAATAGAGAGAATGAGGCATTTCTTTGTTTGCTGTCGTCATTTTGGTGGCGCCCCCTGACAGCTAAGTGGTATTTGCCATTTGAGGACAGAGAATTACGTTGTCACTGGCTGCGTGGAGGGGGAGAGTAAACACAAGTTTGAATCCTGGAGCAGGGTAATAACAGTGGAGATTGACAGAATGCAAAGACTGAAGAAAGTAAATGAGTGAGAAAGAGACAGAGAGAGACAAAGAGATAGATGTAAAAGAAGAGAACAAAGGGAAAAGTGAAGGCACAGAGAGCGAAGGTGAGGCCTTTCTTTCACAATTAACTGGACCGACTCAGGGTCAGACATCTGTGACCATTGCCCCAGAGGGCAGGGCGTATGGAGTTGCTTTTGTACTCTTACTGCCTGACCCTCCCTATCATCTCTCCGCTGTTATCCGTTCTCTCACTGTGATCAATTCCCCAGATGCCCCGGGCTACATCCTCACCACCGGGAAAAATCACCCCGACGTTCATTTATATCTGCCTAATATCAGCATCTTGACCGCAACAGCTGGAAACATAAACCACACGACCGCTCACCAAACTGGGGCAGGCACATGCCAGTGTAAACACAAAACAGATTTTTTCCTCTGCAGTTGTTTGCTTTGTTTCGGAATATACTAGGTGAAAACTATGAGAAAGAACTTATTTTATTAGACAAATAATGACATAAAACGGAAAGAACTAAGTGTTTACAGTGCTTTTCCTTCACTGCTAATTGTGGAACTCTAACTGATGTAAGCCTATTACAATGAGAATGCCGATGATTTCATCGTTGTTCTACCACGCCTGCTCTTCTGCTTTTCCAGATGTAGGTTTTCCAACTCAAACCAGATTAGGAGTCTACAAACCTGTCCTTTTATTGCCCTTAATTGGTACGAGTGTTTGGTCGGACTGGCTTCTGGATTTTACTTTCTGGCCTTCTGTTTTCTGGAAAACACAAGGCCAAAAAATTACTTGCGAGATGTACCGTTGGACAGTGGTTCTCAACTGGTGGGTGCCGACCCAAAAGTGGGTCACGGACCCGTTCTAAATGGGCCATGAACAGATGGTCAAAATAATGTGGATTAGCTGTTGAGCATGTGTTTTATTTTAGAAAATCTCTTATTTTGAAAGGCACACTCTGCTGAATAAAATGAGTTTGTTAAAAGAAGTGATTTTTAAAGTTTTTTTTATTTTTTTAGAAAATGAATTCGCTTGGTTTGAATTCTATGAGAGTGGGTCGTGACTTAATAACCACAGGAAAATGTGGGCACCAGAGTAAGACCAGTTGAGAACCGCTGCCATAGGAGGTGCACCAGAGCGCCACATAGTAGTGTGTGCTTTGGCACTGAGAAGATCTCCCTGGATGTAGGTTACATGTTTTACTCAAATGTGTTTGGGATTTGGTGAAAACCTTTAGGGACTAAATCAAGTTAAGGACTGAAAGGCGATCACAAGTCTGAGTGGAACTAATCATAACCCTGACTATACGTGGCCCTGTGATGGTTGACTGCTAGGATTCTTAGCTTATGTCACTGTTGGCAAAAATGTTTCATGAGTGTTTTCTGGCCTCAACACTGTGATGTGGGCTCCAACTGAAGGTGCTATATTTAGCCTCCTTCTTGCAGCCTTGATTGGACAATGAACCGGCTCAAAGTCTCTAACATATTTTACCTTTTTGGTTTTGAAGTGTATTGGTCAGCACGCCTGGCTAATTTAGGCTATAAACACCTAAAGGTTGAGCAGAGAGTCCTGGGTTTGATTCCCGTAATCACAAGCTTTGTGCTTGTCAGGGGCAGCCTGTTAACAGCGGTTTATACAACTGCAGCTGACACAATTAATAAAGAATTATTTTTTTAACCTGTTGATCCTTTTGTAGTACAACACATTTGATAGTTCCAGAAGCTTTGCAGATCAAAATATAGTCATCGATGGTTCATTAGTTATGATCAATTTTCCCCTTTGCAGGAAATACATTGAAAAGTTTCATAAAGTTGCTATTCCTGACCTTACAGCACATAACAAGCCTGTCTCGTATTGTGGAGAAAGAGGAAAAACAAAAATCACCTTTTCTCATTATGAAAAGCAACAGATACTTTAACAGATCCAGGACACAGTCATGAAAAGGTCAGTGTTTCTCATCCAGATTTCATTGGTTTTTCTTATCTGCTGGGGAGAATTACAAAGCTGTCTTGCTGAGTGATGTCCCCTGGCCATCTGTTGTACTTCACGTTGATTCTAACAGTCCAATCACCACTAGGTGATGTCATAGTGTGTGCAGTCTGTGGCAGACACAGACGCACACATACGTGCGGACATAGATATGCACACATGTGCCATATATAAGGGAGGAAATTGGATAGAGTGTGGTTAATCTTTACATTAGTGCAAAGTGTGCAATCAGCCTGTGCCCCGGGGAGTGAAACACACTTGTGTTATTATTTACACATACATTACTGTGCTTTATTTCTGGCCCAGCTCGTGCTACAATGCTTTTTTTTTTTTTCAGAACAGATGTTATATGTGCCTGTGTCAGACGAATTAGGGCCTAACTGAGGAGATGGAGTCAGACATAATGGCATAACGTCATTTAGGAAGGACTATAATGTCTGAGAATCTTGTTACTTGTTCTCAGAGTCATTAAGAACTCGTGAAATGAATGCAATAAAATAGGGTTTAAAAAATAAGGCTAATTTTGCTCATCTGTCGCGTCAAAAATGCCAAAAAGAAGGCAAAACATTATGTGGCACATTTGCCTTGTGTGTTAATATTGCAAATGATCTGTTTCTAAGGGTTTATGAAAGAAATATATATTAAAACATGGAATCGGATGTAGGGTAATAACTGGGTTAATACATGGTGGTTGACCAGTCAATTAGGACTTTGGATACAACAATCAGATGGGATGAAAATATATAAAATTGCTGTAAACTAGTATAGGTGTTGGTTTGATATTGGTCAATATTTATGGATCAAACATCAAAAATGTTCATCCTTATCTTATCCTAAATGCTTAAACACAACATGACGCAAACCGGAAGAACAATCCTTATTGGACGTGAAAAAGAAGAAAGAAAAGTATTAGTATTGACCGGTGTAGACATGATAGGTCAGCAGTGGTGGCCTAGTGGTTAAGGAAGCAGACTTAGGTCCGCAGGGATGGCTACTGAGGTGCTCTGACCCAGATAACGTCTTGTGGGCTCACCACCCACAGGAAAAGGCTCACAATATGGTGCAATGTGATTTGGGCGGTGCCAGCTGCCCCTGCGACCCGGCAACAGACAAGCAGAAGAAGATGAATGAATGAGGAGACATAGTCAACACCATATGTGTTGAAGTAATGTACGTCACCTCCCACTCTGCAGTTGCCATCAACAGATCCCAGCTGCCTCCATCACATAGGCACCAGGAACCCGAAAAGGTTTTTTTTTTGCCTACACCCCTTTGAAGAGCTCCTGGCAGGGCTTTCAAAGCCCCTCTGTTTCACTTCTGGCTCCAAAAATAATGTGTGGTGAATGTAATGCAGCTGACCAGCTGAGCAAGAACAGACAAAGTGTATTATTCTCCAGAACAATAATTGCTTTGATTTGTACTTTTTAAAGTTTTGCACGTCCCCTGCACAGCAAAGGGCAACAGAAGTTATGAAATTCCACTTGTGTCTGTATCGAACAATCTAACTCCAGTCTGGTCGCACATGTATGATCCCTGATGCTTACTGTTATACACTGTGTGCCACTGAGCGGTTTCTGTGGTGCTGATGCAGCAAACGTTTGCTGGTCCTGAAAAAAAAATGTTCCAGTGCAACACAGTCGTACACACACACAGTGTGAGGGCAGGGATGAAGTCATTGTTAGTCAAATCTGTTTTGTGTTTTATGAGCACACAGCTGTGATGCCAGTTCAGTTCCAGTCTTAACACAGGTTTCTAAACCCAGTCTACGATGACAATGAGTATTGTTCCTGCAACAGCCACATGTTCCCATATATTTACAACAGTGGACTTTGTTTTCTTCACTTTGATGTGTTACATTTTGTCAATAGTTTTTTGGTTACCATCATCTTTGACTAATATCTGTGCTCTGTTAAAAGCCCCCTCCCTACAGAGGTGGCTTTGGCTTTGAGGAGATACCATAGGGAATCTGGAGATACTAGATCAGGGGTGGGCAAACTTTTTGACTCAGAGGCCACAAGGGGTCCTAAAATTGGACACAAGGGCTGAGTCAAGAGCAGAAAGATGGAGCATCTGTTTGAACTAAGATAATTGGCATGTAAAAGTATTGTGTTATACCTCTGATACCTTTTATGGCACCATTTACTGGGGAAACACAGGCGTCACAAGCAGAGGGCAGAAGTATAATGATAATATAAGTAAATTATTTAATTTGGACAAGGTTGGTGGGCCGCATTAAGAAGCTCAACGGGCCGCATTTGGTCCCCGGGCCTTAGTTTGCCCATGCCTGTACTAGATGCATTGGTTAATTGAGGCAATTGGTGGCCTAGTGGTTAAAGAAACGGACTTGGGTGCGCAAGGCCCCCTGTTCGATTCCCCCTTTGGCCAAGTGGCAGCTGAGGTGTGTTATCATCCCCACACACTGCACACTGCAGTGGGCTGACCCCTGCTGACTACAGTGATGGGTTAAATGCAGAGGAAAAATTTCACCCAAAAACTTGGGATGCATAACATCCCTTTTGGGACAGTGGTGGCCTAGTGGTTAAGGAATCGGACTAGAGTCGGGAGGGATCCAGGTCCAAATCCACCAATTGCTAAGTTACCACTGACTATCGCACTGTTCCCACTCACTCACTCAAAGCTGCTCCAACACTGTTCACTTTGGTGATGGGTTAAATGTAGAGATGACTTTTCGTTGTGCTCATTGTTGTGAATCACAATGTCACAATGACAAGGAGTTTGCTTTCCTTCACTTCCTTCCTTGGTTGTTTAAAGTCTGATTTCATTCTAAGCTTGATGAAAATACCCAACCTTGACTTGCATAAGAGGACAATTGCAATACCAACAATTGGTGCTTCTTCAGCTCCATTCATCAGCTTATCTGTTAGTGGTTCGCAGGGGGAGCAAAGTCTTCGACAACATTGACTGATGTTACTGTTGTCGTGCATTGCTCATGGAGAAAAGGAGTCTTCAAGAAGGAGCCTTTTTATTTACTTGACCGTTGGCTTAACTGACTGGCCTTTAGACCTAATCTAAATCTTGGATGTTTGAGAGACTGTTACAAAAGAACCATGTGAACCATATGTAACTTTATATGATTAAATGCGACTCTGCTCATGCCTGCTGTTGTCCCAGCAGGAGGTCACTGGATCCTTGTCCTCAACGCTGTTTGTTGAAATTACTTCTTCATGGTAAAACCCGCACACCTACCCTCCACCCTACTGCTGCCTTAAGCTTTTAAAACACTAAAAGAAAGAACTGTTTGTAGTGGGTCTGGCAGCGGCAGCAAATGCACCTAGAGACAGACCCCGTCCTCAGTTAATAGTCTGCCCCCAGCTGTGAAACAGCTGACCTTAAAGTGCCAGCAACTGCAGTAAGAGTGTTGGAAACAAAAGGCCTTACCATGTTTTATTCTATTCTATTTATTTTATTTATTTATTTATTTATTTACTTTAGTTCTTGTGTCTTTTCTGATCTTAACAAGTCATTATTTAAAAAGGAATGTAACCGTCCTCTAACCCAGCATGGTCCACATACAAAATTATGGACAGTCTAACCCACTGTGTGCAAGTACATCACAAGACCAAAACAGTGTCCGTTAAAGTCTCCTCTTATGCAATCACAGGAGTAGAGTTCAAATTAAATTCACAAAATCGAATTACCCACCTTCACATTCCACATGTTCAAAACATGTGAGTTAATATAATATGCAAACGCTACCACTGTGAACAGAACCAACATGGCAACAGCAAAACCCAAACACTGGATAATGGAGAAAGAACGTTTTCCCAGGAACATATACAACATAGGTTTGTTTTTCTATTCTGTAACGTAACCCATAGGAACTCTTCTTTCACGGACATTTGGTGGAAGAGCTATTGATGCATGGATTGAACTTCTATAGTGATATTTAAATAAAATAAATTACATTGTGATATTGTGGTGACATTTGCTGATTATTGGACTGACAACTGACTGGGTTCAACAAGGTCCATAATTCTTTTAAGATGGTATCCAGGTATTTGACTACTTTTACACTAAGGTTTCACATTTTTTGGGGGTGGGCTACATAAAACCATCTTTCCAGAAATGTTTTGTTGAATGTCATTTACCTGTCACTCTATATTCAAAGTTAGTAACATGTCGAGAAACAAACCAGCCACTAGGGGGCCCAAGCCAGTGTTTTTTTTTTTAGTGCCATCCCAAGCCTGTATAAATGGGCAGGGTTGCATCAGGAAAGGCATCCGCCGTAAAACTTTGGCCAAATCAAAATGCGATAAAACAAAATGATTGCCATACCGGATCGGTCAGGGACTGGGTTGGATGGAAATTGTTGACTCGCTGTGGCAACCCCTGACAAAAAGGGAGAAGCTGAAAGGAAAAGAAGAAGATGTCAAGAAACCCTCTTCTTCCAGTAAGACCTTCTATGTTTGACCCAAGGCATTGGTTTTGGGAAGTGCACTGTAATCTTGTTAATGTTGTGACTATTGATGTTTGGATTTTTTGACCTGGCTGTTAAACAGAGCTAAGTGCTGCTCTCAGGACACATTCCATTAACGGACCTTTACCCTGGAGAGTTAAAGAGAAAGAGTGTCTTCCATTAGTTAATTATCTACAACAAGATGTATATGAGGTTTTGGACAAGGAGGACAGAGTGACCCCGGTGTGTTGATGACCGCAGGAAGATGTTTGATCAGGCTCAGTGGTCCTAGTGAATTTTTATTGACTGGTTCTAAAGGAATGGCCATGTTGAGAAGTCACTCATTAACAGAATGCTGATACAGCAATTTGTTGGACACATCATTTAAACTTTTCCCTTTAAATTGTCCCGTGAGAGACATCTTGTCTCATGAAGGTATTAAGTCTGAAAATAATATTCAGTTTAATTATGAAATTCAAAATATTATACCTTTAAGACTTCTTCAGGAATGAAGTGATTGTGGGGACAACACAGACGGGGAGGTTTGGAGAAAAAAACTAGAGAAGCCAGATTAAGATGGTTTGGACATGTTCAGGGGAGGGACAGTGGATACATTGGTAGAATAATGGTCCTAGAGATGGAGCTACCAGGTAGGAGACAAAGAGGAGATTGATGGATGCAGTGAGGGAGGACATGGAGGTAGTTGGAGTTAGGGTTAAGGATACAGAGGACAGGGTGGCAAGGAAACTATTGATTCGCTGTGGCAACTGCTAAAAAAAGGGACAAGCCAAAAGGAGAAGAAGAAGAATACCTTTAAGACTCCTATAAGAAGACATCACAAGGCTTCAAACTTTTTTAGAATAAATACAAATAATGTCCTGTCAGTGAAGTTACATAACGCAAGTACAGTGTGTTTTTGTACTAAACATTATGCAACATTTCCCAAGACACACATTCAAATTCACATGAATGATGCTGACGTCAGTGCCTGTCTTTTCTGTCTGTCCTTCCAAGTATCTTCAGGTGCATCTGCTTCCCTCTGGCAGGCAAGATGGAAAAAACTGATGAGCGCACAGATCGATGTTCGTTTTTGTCGAAAAACAAACAGTGTGTGAACTGTTCTTGCACTCTGGAGGTTGCATGGTTTAGTGATTTGGACTCAATGCATTTTCTCTGCTCCTTCCAAAGGTTTTGAAGAGGTGCTCTTTGACCATCTGGATTTGACGGGAGAAAATTGCTTCTGTGCTTGACCCAAGATTCCACTCAAGAGGTTGGTGTAAGTCATTGTGTGTTTTCACTTCATTTGATTCCGTCCTCTTTTGTCTGCCCTGATGTGACTGCAGTGCTGAGTTCTTCCTTTGGACACGTGGGACTCTTTGCCTTAGTGTCGACAAAAAAACAAACAGATACAGGGTTTCCTGCTTTTATTCCGTGTCACATTATTGGGGTTCCTGTCAGCTGGTGGTGGACTAGTGGAAATACAAACTGTTCTGGGAGCTGTTGTTGTTCGGTCAGGTGTTCTCTATCACCACTCCCACTAACTTCATCCTCTTATGAGTAATCACATCCACAAACCATTTTACAAACCTTGTTCTTGTGCCTTTATGACTTTAGTTGTTACTCCATTGTGTCACTCTGCAGTTTCTCACACTTTTGTTTGCTCTTATTATGGGCTTTCTCAGTAAGTGTTGGTATTCATAGAATCTTAGATTGACACATGCATGTTGACTATACTATAGGTTGACTATAGGTTACAGCTAGGAGATGACAGCCTGCCATACTCTCTTGTAGCCACTGGGTATAAGTTACATTATATAAAACTTGTCTGTAGC
>JAFBJS010002797.1:20939-56032 GCA_016785265.1 Paraplagusia blochii | reverse complement strand
GTTGGTTCACGCACACACATATATTTTTGTATATATATATGTGTGTGTGTGTGTATATATATATATAATATATATTTATTTATATATATATATGTGTGTGTGTGTGTATATATACACTGTATTTATATACAGTATGTATGGGGCGGTGGTGGCCTAGTGGCTAAGAAATTGGACTGGGGTCCACTGAGCATGGCACTGTCCCCACTCACTGCTCCCTGAGCACTCAAAGCTGCTCACTGCTCACCTTGGTGATCGGTTAATTGCAGAAATGACATTTCGTTGTGTGCAGTGGTGTGAATCACAATGTTACAATAAACAGCAAGTTTGCTTTCCTTTACTTTCCTTCCCATATGAAACTACATATTAAGTTCTTCCTTAAACCATGAATAATGGTCCCCCAAGACCTTAAGTACTGCATTTATTGTGGCACACTGAATTGTCTTAGCTTTGAAATCATTTTACAATGGCATGTAGCTGTTAGTACTGTAAGTTATAAAAGACAATAAGTAACTGAATGTGCAGGGCAGTTGATGTCGGTGATTTTATTTTCATAGTACAGTGTAGTAACAATGGCAAGTCAGATCCACTTTTAAAACATTACCTTGAGTTGATTCCAGAGGATTCACCACTCGAGGAAAGTGATTTGTGATTTGGGTGGCAGTCATGGAGACTGATGCCCCCGCAACAGGGTCACGAATAGGAAGGTGAAAATGTATCTTGAGTTGATGTTAAAATACAGCTATAATATAGCCATGGAAGGTTGAAGTCAAGACTAAATCTATGGTATTTCATGTAGGCATTTAATGGCCAAGTGGTTAAGGAAACGGACTTGGGCGTTTTCTTAACCACCGATTCTTAAGCCCCCGGTTCGAATCCCACCAAGTTCCCTTGTATCGTCCCCACACAATGCTTCCTGGGAGCTTTCCCGTCTGCCCACTGCACTACAAGTGATGGGTTAAATGCAGAGGAAAAAGAAACCTGGGATGAACAACGACATCCTTTTTTTTCTTCTTTAAACCTCAGCACACCTCACAAGGCTGTGTTCGTAACAATATATTAATAAGCATCGCTCAGATTCAAATGGAACAATTATAACTATTGTAAATATATCCACAATGTTAATTTTGCTGGGCGTGTGAGAAGAGTTTAACAAAATATTCCTTATCTGCTCTGTGTCCTTGCTTTATTTACACTGTTGGCTGTGTTGGCTCCGGAACTCAGTTCGGTATATTTATTGTTGATGAGGTAGGAAATTGGGGTTGTTGAGGGAGTGGGAAAAGGTGCATGTTTTTTCAACTTGAAGAAAAACAATGGTGGTCAGAGATACTGAGCATGGACCACCTGTGAAGGTCATTGCAATGTGGAAACCCCCGGTTAGATAATACACAATATGATTGTTTGTCACTTTGCTCTGAAAATAGAGTAACATTCCACTTCCTGTTATCCTGCATTGTCTTCAAAGCAGAATAAGATTAACCTTCATTACTTCTTCTCTGCCAATATTTATGGAAGTCTTTGCTCCTCATTCAGGAAATATGAGACTTGACAGCTGTGCGTATTCTGTCATGTCAGCTCAAATGGAGACAAACTATTGTGCTACTGTGTCTGCTGGACACAATGGATGTGTCGACACCCGAGAGTATGTTCTAAAGTGTCTCCGGCACGGATGTTTTTCTGAATAAAAGCCCCATTAAATATCAGTTTACAACCCTGAAATCTTTCAGAAAGATCCAAGAAAATGTTTGAATATCTCACCTTCCACTTCTTTTTTGACGCTCTTTCCGTGTAATATACTATACTAGCTTGTTCATCTCTATCGTCCGCCTTCTCCTTCACATGCCACTAACATATTTGCCAGCAGAAAATGATCATCTGAAATGATCTTACTTTACTTATATCTTTATTGTTGATAATTCAGAAGTGATGGGATTTTGGTGCTAGTCTAGTGCTAGTATTATTTATTAACTTTAATTTTTAGTTTTTGATAGCTCCGCCCGTGGGTTGCAATGGAGGAAACATAAGCCTCAGCTGGCATGGGGTCTGTGTATATTTGTTATAGTGTGGAACCCAGTTGGGAAGAAGGGATTAAACTGCAATCATTCAAAACACAAAACACAGTGTGAACATTAGAGTGAAGTAGAGGGACACACAGTTTCTCACACTGCTCTGCTCTGCAAAGTCTGGCTTAGTATAAAAGATATTTGAAGTGGAAGGACATTTTTTTAACACTACATTCTGGAACCTGGCTGCTTCCAGGCCTCAGGTGGCGCTGAAAATTGCAAAGAATAATGGAGACAGTGTTTGGTCTGAGGGCCCCCAAACTCTCCAACTCAGTAATGATGGAAAAATGAGATGAAGTTGAAGGCCTTCTCTCAGTTCTCCACCTAAGTGAAGAATGTGTCTCTAGATTTTTTTTTTCTGGTGGTTAACTCCTTCTTTAACTTTGAAAAGTAAGATTAATTCATCTTATTTTATATATGTTTACGTCAAAGTATGCAATAAATTTAGAAATAAAAATTAATTGGCCAGACATTGCCACTTTATGGGTCAGTTTGAGCTAGCATTTGGTAGATGTTATCTGCTTTCTAAATCTGAACTAAGAAAGAAATTTCTTTTTTTGTCATTGTGACGTTGTCATTCACACCACAGCGCGCAACGAAATTTGGCCTCTGCATTTAACCCATCATCACAGTGAGCACTGGGCAGCTAATGAGCGCCCGGGGAGCAGTGTGTTGGGACGATACCATGCTCAGGGCATCGCAGTGCTAACTTTGCGGTAGGGGGATTCAAACCGGGGACCTTGCAGACCCAAATCCGCTTCCTTAACCACAAGGCCACTGCCCAGTAAGCAGGCCTGAAGTACATATTG
The DNA here is from genome assembly GCA_016785265.1 of Paraplagusia blochii. NCBI lineage: Eukaryota > Metazoa > Chordata > Actinopteri > Pleuronectiformes > Cynoglossidae > Paraplagusia > Paraplagusia blochii. Next base: position 53,163 of record JAFBJS010002797.1, on the reverse strand, counting down.
AGGTCCTTGTTGCGTGCGATGATATATCTGTCCATTCTGTCTTATAGCTTTGCATTTATGTAAAATGTACAGCAAATACATTTCTTTGAGAAGTCAACAGAACCACGAAACTTCATAGGTCAAGGATATTGTAAGCTAGAACCCATGTATATCCGATAGTCAAACATTTATTTTACCAGTAAATGCCAAAGTACTATTACCACCTGCAATTATGCTATTAAAGCCTTATTCAATAGATTTTTCACCGTTAAACAACCGCCGACAGTTGTACATTATTGGTCTCCATTAGAAAAGTTGACATATTTTGTTGGACACTACTGGGTGTTTTGGTTAAAATGAGTAAATTCAGATATGTTTATCTCTGGCTCCTCACAAAGGTACAGCTGTGGACTTATTTCAGTGCATCGTACTGGAGTAACTCCTGCTCCACCTAACCACCTAAACCAGACTGACACCCAGTCAGTCGGATTGTATAAACAGATGTTTCCAGGGGGAAGTGGCTGACCACTCACGCTGGGATCAAATAGAGGTGTGCATGTTTTTGCATGCTTAAGTCCACATGTGCTCATGTGTACACTGCTAAGCTGTGTTTGTATTATATATTTGGACTTAAAAAGACTCCTGGGGTTCTTTACGTGTTTTCGTTACTCCTTGTCATGCTTCTCTAGAGCTCCTCTAACTTTTGCACTTTGTTGAACCCGGTTGACTTCATCTTTGTGGTTCAGAGGTAGGCCCACACCTCTTACAGGTGTATCCCCCTGCTGATCAAAAGCTGTACGAAGTTGTCCACACATCTTTACACCAGTTTTTCCATCCCCCTTTCTCTGTCTTTCCCACGCTCCCACCCCCTCAGCACCCACAAAGCTCAGTGTTGGGTTTGTCTCACCTATCCCATATCCTCGTGTTTATGTTACAAGTTCATAAATTAACAAGCACGAAGCTTGGGCGAAGATATGGGAAACTAAAACCGGTGTCAACAGGAGAATAATGGGTGGAGATGACAAGGCATGACCTCACTGGGATTATTTATCTATCACTGGACCAAAGCTGCCATATTAAATGACCTGATCAGTTTCAGATACATGAACAACTTGTTGTGGATGTCAGTAAAGATTAGATTAGCTTGTGTGTCAATAAATGACAGTCTTCATATACATTTTTACAACTTAGGACTTTACTTATCTTTCTGTTTTATGTGGGCAGAGCGTGAAAATATCTGAAAAACGGTTCAGAAGGACAGTCATTTCTAAGAGCTGCTAATGGTTTTGCATAGCCCGTGGTTGTAGTGTTTGCCACAGTATTCACTTCTTTTACATATAAGGTAAATACTGTGAAGAAATATTGTAACTGTCACAGTGTCAAATGTTAATCTCAGCTCCTGCAATAGAAAATATGGCTCCTGATTTTTGGAAGAAAGTAAGGCAGTGACATGGGGGTTTTTACGCAAACACCAATGCTAATTATCATGTAGAGTTTTGATTTATTTTATTTTGTTTTGGCATGATTTAGCCCAACGATCTCAAACTGAAATAAGTTGAGGGACACTGCCCCCGATGTCATTTCGCCACATTATCAGTTGTTATTATTATCAGTTATGTTCAATGCAGGAGAAAAATTGCTGAAAATGAAATTTAAAAAAAAAAAGGTTTCCCACTATAATACAACACTTGAGACGAGTCATGTAATACTGACATTTATCTACATCAGTTTTTATCACTGAGTGCATCCAAAAATTGTGTATAATTGTGAGCCCCGCTAACATTCACATCAAGGTGAGTGCCACAAATGGCCCAGGGGCCACAAGTTTAATACCCCTGCTTTAGCCCAAAGTCTGAATATCTGTTATTGGAGTTCCAAGGTTTATCTCCTAGGTTGGGGCGGTTTGCTCCTCCCAGTGGACTCACCACCCACTGGAAGGTTCATGAAACTGGGGAGGGACTGGTTTAGTGCAGTGTGATTTGGGTGGTGGTTGTGGAGACTGCAAAGAGGAATAAGCAGACAAAGATGGATGGATGCAAGGATGTTTCGGCAATTTTATTTAACATGGAAAAGTTTGACTCCTAAAACTTTTACTAATGTTACTTATGTTAGAGATGCATTTAATGTCCCAAAAGGTGGACATTTCTGTACCTCCCAAGGACACTGTGTTTAACCGATTACGTGGCAGGTCAATCCTTTTAGCTGCAGCAGATTAAACCCAACAATCACAAATGTTAAAGGTTTTTTTTCAATGTACCAGAGCTATTTCTGACCCATTAGTTCAATCCCAATACGGCTCTACCTTGTAGTTGAAGCAGCCCTTTCTCCACTGGAGGTTAAACACATGTCTTCATGTGCCTGTTGATGGGACCTACACCCAGCGAGCTGTGGCTTCATGGTCATGAGGCCAGATGTGGAATAAGTAGCCAGATGGTCAGAGCTTCTTTCTCTGTGGCATTGAGGTTAAGACTCAGACTTCTCGGATTGCACGGGGCAGCAAATGTATGGCAACGGAGATTCCTCGATATCTATATGTTGCTTCAGATCTGCTTTTAGACGCCTTGCAGCGTGTCCTGCTTTGTGGGTGTAGAGAAATGCCAGACATATTTCAAAGATAAAAATGGGAAGGGTATACTTTTAACATCCATATGTTACTACCTGGTATTAGATACCACTCGTGTCTAGACGTCTTTTGGCTCAGTTTTGTAGTGGTTAGTGTCATTTGATATGGTTGATTTTTTTTTACCACACAACGAGCAGAATGCTTTATTTTCCTCTTGAGGAAATTTCTACAGCACAACTTTTCCACACATCACTTTGTCACTGCCACGTCTCTGCACAATGGCTTTAAACAAGACATTGACATTCAATCTGTGCATGTTTTGTGATTTTTATAAATGTTTAAAACGGAAAATTCTATCCATAATGGAATGAAAAATAATACAAAATATAATTTTTAAAATTTTACTGAGTTTTATTTTTGTTAGAGACAATACCTTTAACTTCACCAATACAATGGAATAAAAGAAAAGGAAAAACATTAATTTTGTAGCTTTAGTTCTGTGGATAATCGAGTGATGTACAGCGTGTTGGTAGAGAGCTTTACTCAAATACTTGAATTTGTTGGAAAAACAAAAGGCCTCTGTGGTAGAAGAGAGTCAGCTAAGGTGAGGGGAAAGGTTTACAGGACAGTTGTGAGACCAGGCATGATGGATGGATTAGAGACGCTAGGAGGCAGAAGGCAGGAGGCAGAGCTGGAGGTGGAGGAGTTAAAGATGCTGAGGTTCTCTGTAGGAGAGACAAAGATGGACAGGATCAGGAATGAGGTGATTAGAGACACAGACAGGAAGGATTGGAGAAAAAGCTAGAGAAGACAGATTGAGATGGGTTGGGCATGTTTGGAGGAGGGACAGTGGATACATTGGTAAGAAGAATGGTCCTAGAGATGGAGCTACCAGGTAGGAGACAGAGATGAGATTGATGGATGCAGTGAGGAAAGACATGGAAGTAGTTTTAAAGTTAAAGCTTAGGATGCAGAGGACAGGGGGAGATGGAAATTGTTGACTCACTGTGGCAACCCACAGAAAGAGACAAGCGAAAGGAAAAGTGAATCAAAAACTCACTGCTCCATTATCGGTTTTGACTGCACAGAGATAAACATTTTTGGTGTTTCATGATGGAACATCAATAGCAAAGATCAAGTCCAGAACTGAAGAAGACTTTTGGTGCTTGATGCAATGATATTTTAGACGAGAAAATATTGTCACAGCTCTTTGCTTCTTTATTTCAATTTCCCAAACATTTTATTCGTTTTAAAATCTCCCTGAACACAACCGGTATCACATGCACTAAAAAGTCAGTTTTATTAAAATGAGTGGCACTGAAATGTTCAAATCATTGGGATAGTAGCCATACTTGGTGATTTCATTGTTAGAAAATGCTGTTTCTAAACAGACCACTGCAGTCTAATTGTTTGAACCATTTCTGATCCAGATCAGATGTGGAACCTGGTTGTACCGCTCATCCACTTTCTTCAGATCTAGAAGATACTATTGATCGGTCTGACAGGGAGTGATGAATGAGCATCAGGCTAAAACTAGGCTCTTCCCAAAGCTCTGCTGAATCTGTGTGAAGGATGACTTTACCTAACATGGGCCTGATGTGTACATGTGTGCAGATGAGCTGCTGGGATCAGGGCTGCCGAGGATCCGTCTCTGCTCCGTTCTCTCTGATCCTCCACTCTTTGATGTGGAGGTCTGCTCTGTGTCGATGCTCACAAAGCTGCCAGGAGAAATCTCCAGCAGCATCTTTATTTAACTTCAGGATTTGCCACAGACTTTTCCATCTGTAGAATAATGCAAAACAAGTTCTAGGTCAGTTTCTCTTTTATGTTGCAATGTAACCAAAGTAAGTCTGCACACAGAATGATCATTACTTTCATTTAAATGTATTTTTTATTTATTTAAAACCAGCAAGTGCTCGTACACATCGTGTATTTCCATAGAACCTGATTTCCACCCACAGAACTTCCACCTACTGTTAATAGCCCATTCATCTTTCTCCCATTTACTTCATTGTGGTTGGAATGAATATCTAACATTTCAATAAAGGTGTGAGAAAAACAATTGAGGGTAAAACAGTAGTTAAAAAATATTTAATATTCCATTATTAATTTAACAATTTTGTCCAATGCTAAGGTCTTCTTTGTCAGAAGGTGTGGCAGAAGGTGATTTTGTCAGGAAACAATCAATCAAAAAACAATCAATTTTGTAAAAAGTAAATGAAAACTAGTTCAAACCTGTCGCGTTTCACGTTTCCATTTGAAGAAAAGCAAACTCGATCCACACCACTACATACAACATTAATGCATTTAACCCATGAATAAAGTTAACAGTGGGCAGCTGTGAGTGCCATCTGTGGGGATGATGCCATGTTTAGTACTCACCTGTGTGGTAACCTGGCAGCTGGTGGATTTTAACCTGGAACCCTCCAGACCCAAGTCAGATTTCTTAACCATTTGGCAATCATTGCACCCAACAATCAAGTTGGGTCTTCATCTTTTGGCTTTTTTCATGGGTAACCTCCATGTCCTGTTTCACTGTATCCATCAATCTCCTCTTTGTCTCCTACCTGGTAGCTCCATCTCTAGGATCATTCTTCTACCAATGCATCCACTGTCCCTGCTCTGAACATGTCCAAACCATCTCAATCTGCTCATTCCTGATCCTGTCCATCCTTGTCTCTCCTAAAGAGAACCTCAGCATCTTTAACTCCTCCACCTCCAGCTCTGTCTCCTGTCTTCTACCTATTCCTAGTGTCTGTAATCCGTCCATCATGGCTGGTCTCACAACTGTCTTGTAAACCTTTCTCTTCACCTTCGCTGACATTCTACACTCAAGTTGGGTAAAAATGTATTATGTTTTGCTGTCTCAAAAATCCTTACTCTGGACAAAGAAAAAAATCAAAATCACAACCTTTAAGGACACCTGGGAGGTACTTCCTGCCATACCATGTAACTTGGACAAGGTCAATAAACATGGTCATGTTTCCATGATAGGTCACTGTATGTAAAAAGTCCTTGAAAAGAGCATATATCTGGTACATTAGATGTTTTCTCATAACTAGGACAGGTAATTGAGGTTTTGGTTGAGTTTAAGACCTCACATTAAGGACGCGTGTCGTCAGTTCAGCCCCTCGTTCAACCACAAACCACAAGAGCAGAAGGATAATGAATGTGTGTGTTTGGCATCTGTCATTATGAGCACATCAATGTCAGCTCACTCTTGTATCGTTTGTTTATTGACGGAATTAAATATTAATCCCTGTTGTGTGGGATTTTCAATGTGATTCAGTTGTTTGAATCACAAAAAGGTATTGAAGTGATGATTCTAGGAAGAGTCTCTGTGCCCCTGGACTTTCCCTTTCTATTACTTTCCATCCATTCAGTGCAACAGGAAGACGGAGAGTCACTGGGGTTTATTAGAAATGGGTCAGCAGAGAGGTTTTATTAGTTCTGGAACATCCATCCCTGCTAAAAGGATCTATTTTGGAACTGCTGTGGCCTAACCTCCATTCAAACTGATAAGAGCGGCCTCTTCCTCAGGCCTTCCACACTGTGTTTAAGAGCCTGGCTAACCTATTGGCATCCCTTCCTGTTTGAGTAAACTCATTTTTTTTTCTGTCTTCATATGGTAGTCATTTGTGAGTGAACACAAAGCCAGACGAATGCTGTAGCTGACTTCAGTGTTGGCTGATTGCAGCCAGTGCTGTTGTAAGCAGTACTCAGACACCGTGCACTCGACTGCCAGGATAGTGCGTTACTGCATCAGACGGTGAAATATCTGCCCTATCAGTCAGTTCTCAAGTTATTCACACAGCCATTAATTATGGCACTCAGATGTTTGTTGTTGATATCTAGGAGTGAATTACATAATTCTGAAGTTTTATGGTATCATAAAGTACATTTTATGTGGCCTACATGCGCCGACTAACTTTGAACTCAACTGAATGTAGACCAAATATTTAGGATTCTCTGGACAGTCTGACTGATCTCACGGCATCTAGAGTTTGAAAATGTGTTTTTAATCCGCGATGTAAATAGATATATGAAACGTTGGCTATAGATTCAAGTGTAAAAATTCCAGCTAGATGTTCAAACCACATGGCTGTGTGTCTGTTCTTCCAGGAACCATATGTGGTCTTTATTCTATTGTGTAACTGCGTCAGTGAACAGTGTGGGACTGAATTTCTCTAAACAGTCATGTCGTCCCTTTGATCACCAAGGAAGGGGCAGCTTCAACAGTTGTCCTACAGATGCAGTTTCTATGATCCGTTTCCATGAATACAGAATCCAATTAAAAGTATGATTTATAAACTATTGGTCAAGAAATCTTTGTATATATACAGGATTTTGGCACCAGTTGGTTCCCATTTTGTCAGCCCTTTCAACTCACTAGAGAAAGTGAAAGTGTTGACGATGTGAAGGTGGGTAGATGGCCACCGTGCTGATATATCTCGTAGATCTTCCTGTATTCAAAAAGTACACACTTGGAAAATACAAAGATACACTGCTGTACCTCACCTTATCAGCAGAACCTTATGACCAAAACTTCAAACTTATCTTTCTAACTGCTACATCAGTGTTCCCCAACCCTTTTTTGCACCACGGACCAGTTAAATGTCTTGTACCATTTTCATCGACTGGTCGTTAAGTTGTGGCAGATAAATACCCCTTAATAAACTTAGAAAAATAAGAATGGTTTATTTTTCATCCCCCAAGGGGGAAACACATTTTTACAGTAGCACGAGAACAATAATATAATAGGAATAATAATAGTTGAAAAAATAGAAGAGAAATATATATATATATATATATACATATATACACCAAAAACAAGATATGTTAAATAGAAAGATAAGGAAAATGTAATTATAGACACTATTTCATGGTGAAAAAAATGTATTGTAATACCACCACAATACGCATGGAAGGTGTTATGCAGAGTACTGGTTGTAGAGTCTGACTGCTGAGATTTTTAGTGTTCTGAAATACTTTCCTACCTATAAAATCTTCCTACCTGAATTAACTGTGCATGCACATAACAAGGATTTCTCAAGTGCACACAGCCTATAATTTTCTGCTACCAGACCGGTATAAAAAGTAAGAATCTTGTATCAATGACTCTGTGTCATTTTGAGTTTATTGTCATTGTCTTCACTGAGGAAATATTTCCTTATCGAATATAGTTGCATTATTGATGATGGAATCCTAGTCATTCTATTGTTCAGTTCTTTTGTTGATATGGGTATGGATCAAGTGTAAGTAATAGCCAGATGGGGCCGAAAGGAAACATTATTTCTTTGCAGCCCGGCACCAATTCACCCACGGACCGGTATTGATCCCCGGCCCAGTGGTTGGAGACCACTGGCTAATGTCAGTTAATATGAAAAAAAAAAAAGTAAAATGTGAATACTGAAACAAGTTAAGAACTTGCATGACCAAACTACATAGAAAGTCCATTAAGAGATTCCGGTAAAAGGGTAACTGTAAAGGTAGGCTTGGTAGACAACTTTAAAAACAGGTTGTTTCTATGTTTTTCAAGAACTGTAATAAATAAAATCAAGCTATGTAGCTCTACAACATCAATTAAAACATACGCAGTAGGTTCTACAATATTTTTTACTGTAGTGAATGTGATTGGTGGTTGTGCCAGATGAAAAGTCTTAAGCTCTGTGTCTTATCTGCTTGAGAGATTGCAGTGACACTAAAACAGAATGAGAATGTGGAAAAAAAGGATGGAGAATGGATGGTTGTGGAGTTAGAGAAACCCTTCGCAGCTTTATGTAGTTCATGTTATTGTAACCCACATTCAATGTTGAAATCTGGCCACCATGTGGACCCTCTGAAGGAGTGTCGCTCCGGTGTAGGCCTGGCCAATGAGAGGAGAAAGTGGCAGGCCAGGGGGCGGGCCTGTGGGGAGGGTCTGTGATGCAGAGCCTGAAAGAGGCATTAGTGATTTTGGGAGCACTGGAGTCGAGTCGGAACAGTTGAGACACATCTCTAAGAGAGCTGGACTATCCTCTGGCTAATGGAGACAGGTTGGACAGGCGTCTTATTCCTATCACTTGCCTTGATTTCTTTGACCTGGCTTTGTTGAGGAGACTCGACTTGCAAATGTTTTTATGAAAAGTTGGGTAAAGTCGAGAACTTTCAGCGGTGATCTTCACTGGGGTAATGTTATAGGAGTGAGGACATCCATGTAGTGCGGCAGATGATGCTGGTCAGATGTGTGAGAGAAGACAGGTTTGTTTGATGTGGAAAATCTAATCATCAACTCTTTCTTTTTTTGGAAAAGTCCAAAAATTTCCAAATGTAAGGCATAATCCAAATAATCTTGGATTTTTTTTTAGTCCAAAAAATATTGTGATATTCTTCAGCTTGAGGTGATTAATTTGTCATTGACTGGTGGTTTTGGTTTCACCGTACGTTCTTTCTGTCACATGGTTTACTTTGATGTGAGAGATGTCCAGGAAAGTGATGAAGACCTGCTGTTTGAGGTTCTTTGTGACCGACAATTTCCTGTATTTTCTCTTCAAAGTGCTGAACTTTCTAATTCAAATAAATCCTCACTGACTTCTTTAGACTACTGTTGGAACATCGAGGATCTGAGCAGCATCCTGGAAAATACCATGTTTTTTTTTTTTTCTTTAATTGTAAGTTAGATTTCGATTACTGTTGATACTGTGGTGAAGAGTACAAATTGAGCTCACGCTCTTGTTTTCCTTACAATGTCGGCTTCTCTTAAATCCCTTGAACAAAGTCTCTATGGTGACATGTAGCTCCCCTCATGGCATGTCTATAGATATGTAGATTGTTTCCTGTCAGCAGCAGCGTGGAAATCCACTTCCTGCTGTTTTGTTGCTGTGATAACAGAAAGGCTGATTGGAAGCTTTAAACAGAAGGTGTACACTACAGTCGGCTGACAGTTAAATTAGCCTATTGGTGGTTGTTACACGGGTATCATAATGAGCATCTGACGTGGATGATGGTCACATATCATACTGGTAAACATATCCAGTCTTCAATGTGACTTTTAATTTTGTTTTGACTAAGAGTGATGTCATGAATTTTGTAATGCCTTCCAGATGACGGTTCCTCGTCAGACTGTTCCTCAACTGTTGCTTTCCATTTTTCCCCCCGAGTTAACTTGGTCAGGATGATTAAAATATATTCAAATGGAAATGACACTGTGACGACAAAACTTGTAAATCATGACCGTCTAATCCAGTTTTGGTTAGAAATTACAAGGGCGATTGTTGTGATCATGTATTTTTTTTTTCTCTTTTCAGGCAGAGATTTCGTAATTGTTTCTTAAGTACTTGAAGTTTTTGATGATTTCCCATACATAATGTCTAATTCCAATTCACAGTTTGCAATCCTGTAAGGGAAAGGCAATCGAATTAGATATGTACTAATGGAACACAAAGTACTACCTTTGGAAATCCATTAATTTTTCTAATTGCACCATTAGGATGGGTTATGTGTGTGTGGTGGCAGGAGAGCCAGTTTGTGTGTGTGTGTGTGTGTGTGTGTGTACACACAGGAGATTAGTGTGAAAAGGGGTGAAGGGGGGGAGGGCGGTGGGGGGGCAGTGGATGCAAACTGAAGGCTGTAAACTCTTATGTGTATGTAAACTGAGACTCAAATAATCCTCAGACCCCAATCCCCCACTGTCCTCTCCCCTCCCTCGCTGCCCCTCACCCTCCTCCTGGTTACTCAGGGAGCATAACGGAGGCCATAAATCCATCGCAGGCTTTACACTTTCAGATGGCATGCTTAAGTCTATCTCGAGGAAAAAAAACCTTTGTCCTTGATAACGGGTTGGATGTGTTCATTTGAGAACGATGTGCAGACGTCTGGACATTATTTTGTGATCAATAATAATAGGAACAGACATGTCCAGACTTGTTTAAGATCCTATGACACACATTTAAGACAGCTTCACACACACTGTTAGGCACTGTGCAGCCAACTGGCACGTGATGCAAACAGACTGGAGCAAAGCAAAGGTGGAAGGTTAAGTGTGGAGGCCTTCAAAGCTCCACACCACCCCATGTGGTTTGAATTGTCCGAGCCGCAACAATATTCCTGTCAGTGAGGAATTAGTCTTTCCAAACGTGCCGGCAAATGTTTGACCTTAAAACTTTGGACTGCCCGTGCTTCATGCCTGCAAAGCCGTTTGTCTTAAATCCTAACGTCAAACATCAGTCTTGTCAAGGGACCTCAGGGACACCCCCCCCCTCCTCCCCCTAACATCAACGGCCTTTGTGTGGGAGGAATGGAAGGAGGTTTTTTTTCCAAAAAAATAAAAAAAAAATTTGCAGTCTGTTAATGTGTGTCTGCATCTGCTCCTGCATCTGTTCATGGTGAGGCCATGAAACGACTTGTGATTCATAAATTAATTTTTGGTCCAAATCTAGAGAGGCTGTTGCCCATGACTGTTCTGATGATCTCATCGTGGCTGCAACGGTCCAAACATCCTGGACACTCACATATGCAACCACCCTGTAGGACACCACATGGTCTTGGTCAGTTTCTCCACTGGAAAACAAGAAGAGGGGGGTGTGAGAAGGAGAACAGTTGTTGATATCTCAGTGGGATGACAAAGATCAAAGTTTGTATAATGCTCATACTCATAAACTCAGCCTTACTGGCTGGAATCTGACCACAAAGGACGATGGTGGCTCCCACCCATTGATTTAAGAGAGCGCTGGGTCTGATGGATGGAAACCTTGCTGTGCAGACGGCACACGTGTCAACAATGGCCTCCTCGCTGCTTCTGCTGCAACCCTGAAGACTAGTCAGAGAATGAACTGCGGACACCCAGGAGACAGTACGGGAACCAGTGCAGTAAAAAGGCAGAAAGAAAAGAAACAACAGTCAGCTTTTAGTCCTCAGCTGTATTTAGAACCTGCTTGTGTCTTTTTGCAAGTTGTCAGGACATTTGCTGGACAAATAATAATTCCTGAGAGACACAGGATGTGCTGTACATTAAAATGCAATTCTCCTGCATTACTCTGGATTTTTCTGTAACATTCTGCCAGATAGAGAAGTTTCTCTGAGACAGTGCTTCTCAAAGTGTGGGGCGGGGCCCCCCGGGGGTGGGGGGCTGGGGGGCGTGGTGCGACGCTGAGGGGGGCGAGTGTGACCCTTGGGAACATGCTTTTTTTCACCATATTACAATTAAGTGTATATCTCTTTCTTCTTGTTTCTTATTTTATAGACAAATGCTATTATTTATAGTTGCGGCGGAGAGTGGGTGGTGGGGAGGGAAGGGCGCAAATTGTTTTCTTCTTGCCAGGGGGGCCGTAACAGAAAAAGATTGAGAAGCACTGGTCTAAGAAGAGAGGTCATCAAGGTCATGGTCAAGGTAAAGTTTCGGTGAGGCCATGAGGTTTTTCTAGAAAACATTTTATCTCACCTCTAAGAGGCCTTTTTTTTTTTACTCAGAACCTCACTTCTGAAATGAAGCAACCCTATTGGATGAGAGGTGAAACATTTTCTAGAAATACCTTATGTTGACTTGCCTAACAAAACTCTTTTACCTTCTCCTGTTAGGTTAAAAAGATCAAGTCCCAGCTTTCAGTTGAGGAAACAAACCAGGAAAATATCTGTGTCTCATCCCTCTGTTTATGTGATGAGCTAAAGCATGAATCCAGAACAGACTTATTCAAATATCAGCCTGTGGGCCACATGTGACTGAGACCCAACCTCAGACTGACCCAGTCTGTGGCATTTTGAGATAAACTGAGAGAAGCTGAGAGAGTCAGACATATTTGCTGATTTATTAGATTCGATTTCTAAAGAGTTGCGACATCATCTGTTGCCTAGGGACATGGAAACCGCAATGCATGTGAGTCCAGAAGTGAAGCAAGTTCGGTAATCTTTATTACAATTGATTTCAATGTTGATGGAGGATAAAGAGCAGGCGTCTCAAACTCAACCACCACTCACACTATTATTTCACCGAAGGGCCGCGTCAGCTTACAGTGCTCAAATACAGTGCTAAAAATACAATTTCCTATAGATTCTTTGTAATACCACACTGAACCAGAAGGAGGCTCTGGATTAGGGTTTGAGAACTATAGGATTTACCATAAATGTTATTATAAATATAAATATATTATTATAAATTCAACATTCATATTAAGGTGGGGGCCGTAAAATATCGTTCCACGGGCCGCAAATGGCCCACGGGCCGTGAGTTTGAGGCCCCTGGTGTAGAAGTTATTGGGATTATTACAGTTTGGATTATTTTTCTCTTGAACATAATTTTTCAACAATATGGTGAGAATGTGTTTTTTTTTGTGTATGTATACATATATATGTACATATGATTGATTTTGGTTTCCAATAGAACATAGTGTTGTTTAGATTTCTAAATCGTATATAAACATCATTTTTATAACTCTGTCTCGTGTTAAGTGTCGGAAAAAAATCCAACTCACCACTTCCTCGCTGTCGTGTCACAGAAGGAAAGAGTTATCAGTAGTGATGTCAGTCGGGGCAGACCTCGTGTTATCAACCCACGGCTGAACCCAGGTCAGCTGTGTGGGCTGCTTGATGAGAGGCCTCCAGCTTGTTTTTCCCTCTGTCTGTATCCATTTTCTCACTCTGCTTTTTCCTCATATATTTAACACGCATGTCCGAACACACACACACACACACCCACATATGTGTAAACATTATGTTAATTTATGTCCTATTTTTCTACAAAACGTTGTAAGTGAAGAACAATTGGGAAATGCTTGAACTATGTGGCCTGTTTACAATTTCTTGAAACATAAACACAGTGAAAAGTGAAGAGGCCCACTTCAAACAAACACATTCCCAAACAACTCATTAGCTGTCATCTGAAACACTGACAAAAAGAACTTCCCTTCATCCCGTTTTCTTTTCCTCCTACACACTGCTTCCCTCAATGCTGCATAGGCAAAAATAAGAAATACTGTTGGAACTCAGCTAATCCAGTTGTAATTCTGATTCTGTTTCATCCCCTAGGTGTGTCTGATGTGACGCCAGCAGGCTGGCTCAGGGAGCAACACTCCAGTATAATGTAGACATCAAAAAGAAACCAGAATAAGAGATACAACAGCCCAGTGACAGGAGGAGGTTGACCTCAGGGAGGAGACGGAACAGCTGTGACGAAAGACGGCAAACTCAAGATAAGGAGTCAGGAAATCGGAGAGAAGCTGGAAGCAGCTCACACTGTGAATCATTGACGTGAACCTTCTGTGAACAGCAGTGTCACCTCCCCTTCTCTGTCAAGTGATCACTCACCCTCGACTGGAGCAGCGACACAACCTCGGTCCTGTGGCGGCGTCCCCAACCCAAGCCCATTCCTCAGCCAATCACATCGAGGAGAACCCCTATCGACCGTCAGCATGTGCCATGTGATTGTCACCTGCCGCTCCATGCTGTGGACTCTGCTCAGTATCCTCGCTGCGTTCGGAGAGCTCATAGCCTTCATGAGCACCGACTGGTTGGTGGGATTCCCCCGTACTCCAGATGCCGTCTTTGGCCCCCATGGGGCCACCACAGCAGGAGAGGCCTACAGGCCCACTTTAGGGATCTACGGTCGCTGTATAAAACTGCCTCACCTGCAGCGGGGAGTCCTGTGTGGCCCGTACGCTGTGCACTTCGGAGAGATTGCCAGCGGGTTCTGGCAGGCCACCTCCATCTTCCTGGCAGCGGGAATCCTGCTCTTGTGTGCAGTGGCTTTCATCTCAGTGTTTACCATGTGCTTCCAGAGCATCATGAAGAAGAGCATCTTCAATGTGTGCGGACTGCTGCAAGGGATCGCAGGTGAGGAATAGAATTCATCCTCGGAAGTGGTTTGGGAGTCTGCTCTGTTGACAGTCATCGGCAGGATCTTTAAGATATTATTATTATTATTTTATTTCATAAGGGGATTTGGAGATTGGATGTGTTCAAAGTAGAGACAGTGGCAAGAGAAGAACAGAGACAAAGAGGAGATTGATGGATGCAGTTAGGGAGGATGTACCGTTAGCTTAAATTTGGACAAAAGATGCAGAGAAAAGGGTGAAAATTAACACATTAATTTACTGGCAACCCCAGGAAATGGAACAAGCGAAAAGAAACAGAAGATGAAGAAGATTATCTTTGGTGGAATAAAACTTTCATAACTTCATCTCACATGGTTTAGTTCACAGTCTTGACCATGAACATAATGGTTCTAATAATTGTCATATTTATTTTTGTTTTGGTTTTCGACCTTAGTTTCCTCATTTTTTTTTTTGCCAAAAGTAACATTGAATCAATTCTATCAACTGAAACAACAGTTGTTCAGGCAAGACATCTATTTCATATTTCATAGAAAAATAGATTGGGATTACACTGCTCCTATACACATCTGACTTACTAGGTTCTTTAATACCTTTTTACCAAAGTCTGGGTTGCGGCCCTCATGTGGGTCGTAAAAAATTCATCAAGGATTTATGGATAATTTCTTTTTTCTTGGGTCATGAAGCTTTGTGATTTATAAGACTTGGGTGCCAGAAGAAAAACTTTGGGAAAAACCACTCTACTGGACTCCGATGGTTCTTTATTTCTAGGTTTGTTACTCCTGTCACTGACCAGGTGGCGCTGGTTTTGCCTCTTCTTTAGTTTTGGAGTTCAACCCAAACCTTAACTGTTAGCCTTGAGCAACTGCAGTTGTTTGTGGTGAGAAAAAGTTGCTGAGTTGCCATGAAGAACAAAGGACGCCCACATCTAATTCTGGACATTTCACTCTCATTGTGTCTGCGGTGTCCTCAGTTTATCAAGGTAAACTGAACAGTTATGCTTTTAGCTCAACACATTTATTACCAACGCCACAACTCCCACTGATTACATTGTTGTCTATCACTGTAGCCTTGAGTGAAACAAAGAAGTTTCACACCTCAGTGCTGCGGCAACCAAAATATTTACACTCCTCTGTTTTAGCCATTTTGAGCTATCCTCAAATCTAATCACTCCAAAAAAATAAAATCAGTGAAGCAGGCATCCTTATCTGAGTTGTTGTTGTGTGTAGGGTGTGTACGCCGTTACTATAGTTATTTGTCTGAGTCTAAACCTTGGTCGGCTCTGACTCACTGTGGTGAATTATGGAAGGCAGGAGGCCATGACACCAGAGTTACAGAAACTCCTCTTTAATTTCTCCACAGACTGCAGCTTTCAGCTTTGTATCTGGTGATTATGGTTCTCCTCCATCACAGATGTTTATTTGGTGCGGCAAAAAAAACAGAAAAAATATGGGTGTAGTGAGGGCCACGCTGGACAGTACTTGAAATTCTTGCTCCTTCAGGCAGAGGATGATAAATGAGGGATACACCGTACAGAACCATGTGACATGTGGGGGTCAAGATTTATCAGTGATTTAAAGTTTTTTTTGCTGTTTATAACTGGAGACCTCGTAAAATCTGCAAGTTGGTTCAAGAGTGTTGCGTTAAGGAATTGTTTTCCATGTGAAGTAAATTGAATCTGCCACATCAGCCCACATGCTACTTTCCATATTGCTTGTTTTATTCAGAGACGGATTCGGAGTCTGCTTTTCATATTTCTGCTTTTGTGCCCAAAAAACAAGAAATTTGACACGGTCATCAATTTTTCTTAAGGCCGTATGAACCTTTAAATATGAGAAAAATGTATTTCATAAATGTGATGGATAGAGGAAATATCTTCACAGGATACATTGTGAAGATTTACCAGTGCGAGACTAAAAGTTAGAGAAGCCAGATTGAGATGGTTTGGACATCTTCAGAGGAGGGACAGTGGATACATTGTTAGAAGAATGATCCCAGAGGTGGAGCTACCAGGTAGGAGACGAAGAGGAGATTGATGGATGCAGTGAGGGAGGACATGGAGGTAGTTGGAGTTAGAGTAGGTGCAGGATTAAGTGTGTGATGGAAAATGTTGATTTACTGTGGCAACCCCTAAAAAGTCTCATGTCTCCTAGTGTCTGTCACCTCATCATTCTTCTCTAAAAAATATGTTGATACAACATGGCCTCTTCCTAAGAAATCCCTTCTCATATTTCTGACACTAGAGCGCTCACAATCTGGTCATGAAAATAAACAGTTCATTATGTAGATGGGACACTAACAGTCTATCGTCCATCTGTCTCCATCCACTTATCTGTGCCAAATCACACTTGACATTACCAGCTCCTTGTTGACCTTCTGTGGCTTGAGGAAAGCACCAACCACTCTTCATTGGGAGTAAAGTAGACGTTGACTGTTGGCCAAAGCGTCCAATCTTTAAGTATATTGATTACCTTCTGTTTTATTCAGTCGGCAGTGGTGGCCTAGTGGTTAGGGGAGTGGGATTGGGTCCGCAAGACCTCAGGTTCAAATCCACCAGCTGCCAGGTTGCCACTGAGGTGCTCCAAGCATGGTATTGTTCCAACCCACATAACTTCTTGTGGGCTCACCACCCACAGGAAGGCAGTGGAACCACAGGTGGCACCAGCTCCCCCATGACCCGGCAAGCAGATGAAATAATGTTTTATTCATTAAAATAACTATATTCAAGGTGACCTTAATGCCACCTGGTGGGCAGTTGAGGACTGTACTCTAGAATTTGGGTCAGTGTTAGCGTATTATAACATACAAACAGGCAGGCGTTCTAATCATGGTCTGTTGTTTACCATCATAAGAGTCATTGTGCCTGAGGTTCTGTAGTAAATGTGAGGAAATGCATTGTAGGGAGGAAGAGGATGTGAAAAGGGAAGAGGAAAGGGGGCGAGAGAAGCATCAAACAGTTGAGGAGGTGGGAGAGTTTCCTCCTGGAGGTGGAGGCTGATGACCCTTGGACCACAGACCCGGAGCACATGGTTATTTTGTGACATTGGGTCGAAGTGTTGTCTGTGACTGTCACTCTCACTGATGTCCATCCACATCCACCACTGTCCCTGTCCTCATCATTATTTCCAAAGCGAGTGCCGAGTCTCCGCTGATGGGAAACCTGGAGCCAGACGGCAGACGTTTAGGGAAGTCATTGACTTTGTCGTAGAAGAATACCACCAAGCTCGATGTTCTAGTTATTTTAATGGGCATGTTCTTCAGAACCTGCTTTCATCTACACTCAACACTCAGGTTCTTGGTTCTCTTGCTCCATCTGAATACACTCACTGATAGCAGTGGTGTTTTTTTGGCTGGTTTTCCCAGATTCAGCCAAAGGTTAATCCATTCCTTGCCCCTTACGTAATCAAACGACTAAAACAGGCATCCCCGCCGATCCCCAGTCTGGTAAACATCGTATCCTGTTGGCGAACAATGAAAGTCTTTTAAAAACTACTTGCTTTCCACCAAAGAAGTTCTCTGTCCATTTTCTCTCTGTCTCAGTTGAGTAGAACAACATTGTGGCAAACAAACCTGGCTGTAAAACTGTCTGCAGTTCTGGTGCATTGGCCGTCAGACAAATTTATCACCTGCAGTAAACGTTCCCCTGAAGCCGTGAGTCACGGGCCGCGTCACGGGATTAAGCGCTCGCTGTGAGTCCAGACTGGAAGTGGAGGCAGGAGAAAACAATACCTTTACAGGAATAGACCGTAAACACAACTGAATAGAAACACAGACCCTCAAGTTTCACAACAGAAAAATCAACAGCTTTCACTGATATTTATTCCAGAGTGAGTTACTTATCGACTTACTGGAAATTTGGCTTTTCAACCGGGGCGTGACTCGTCCGTTCACAAATATAAAAGCAATGGAAATCCTTCTTTTGAAACAGTCTTTAGCACATCTGCTAATGCAGCTCTTACATCTAACTTATGGTCACAGTTGTTTGTTATTAGACTTTAAGGCTGTTATTTAAGGTTGTTTGCTGTCATTAGTGGTGTGTGTCATGGTGAAATTGTTAATTCTTAAAGAGTGGAGTTATACAGGGCCTCAGGATGGAGGAGTGGTTACCAGTGGTGCTTTTCTGAAGGTTCTTATTGGTTCTATTGAGTGCATGTGGCCATTGATTATCGTATCTGGGCCAGCAATGTTGTGCCAATATACATACTACAATATTTAGCTATTTTTGTGCTTTCATGATTACCATTTAGCTTTTATATTTCGTTGACACATTATGCCGCTGCAGAATTAAAAGAGAGAAGAGACCCTTTCTGCCCAGAGTTTGCTACAGTAGTAAAGGAAGTCTGGATGTTCCTTTGTAAAGCTACTTCCTGATGCAACCTAGAGTCTGGTCCAGGGTCAGTTTTGCAGATGTATTGTACACCAGTGGTTCTCAACTGGTCTCACTCTGGGACCCACATTTTCTTGTGGTCATTAAGTCGCGACCCACTCTCATAGAATTCAAACCAAGCAAACTAATTTTCTTAAAAAAAAAAAAAAGCCTTAGAAAAATCACTTATTTTAACGTACTGATTTTATTCAGCAGAGTGTGCCTTTCAAAATAAGAGATTTCTAAAATAAAACAGATGCTTAACAGCAGATTTAGATTATCTAGCTGCTTTTTGTTCGCGACCCATTAATAACGGTTCCGAGACCCACCAGTTGAGAATCACTGCTGTACACCACTCAAGTCTTAACTCTTTTACCTCCAAAAATTTTATTTTGTCGGACAGTAGACTTTAAGTTATAATATAAATGTAAATAAAAATATAAACAAGTTGTTGATATGCCAATTACTTGTTAATAGTTATCTCAACGAACTTAGTGTTCTTGTTTGCACACCAAATCATTGGAAAAATCTCTTAATATAATTCCCTCCATTAATCCTTGTCCACTTATCCATATCTTGGTAGCGGTGGTAGCAGTCGAAGCAGGGACACTGAGACTTCCTTCAGCTCAGACTAATTGACCAGTAATTAGGGCGCGGGGGTCCCTCCCATGACCACCACTCAAGTCACACTGGGAGGTGGTACCAGCCCCTCGTGAACCTTCCTGTGGGTAGTGAGCTCGATAGCTCTAACCAGGATTGGATCTTGCCTAAAAGGTGGACCCTGGAGTTCCACATCAATGACATAGATGGTTCCTCTGAGCTCAGGTGCCACTCTTGCTATTAGTCTCCATCTGAAACTACTTTTGTGTCAGATTTGTTTTGGTACCAAAGGGCTAAGGACTGGCCCAGAAGGGGGTCTGATCAGTTGTCATCTGGTCAGTCAGACTTTCCAGTCTGGAAAAGGATGGGTGTGGTAATCACTTGTTCAAGGTCATACA
Organism: Paraplagusia blochii; assembly: GCA_016785265.1. Classification (NCBI taxonomy): domain Eukaryota; kingdom Metazoa; phylum Chordata; class Actinopteri; order Pleuronectiformes; family Cynoglossidae; genus Paraplagusia; species Paraplagusia blochii. The sequence goes on along the minus strand of JAFBJS010002797.1, from coordinate 33,456 downwards.
GATATAAGTGACTCAGGAATTTACAAACCAATATTTGGAGGATTGCCTCTTGGTCACAAAATGTGTTTAGGTTTTAATCCACAATGTTTACTTGTACAAAGACAGAGAGACAGATTTTCTCTGTGCTCATCCTTCATCAGTGTTCCAGGCACAGAGATGGCTCGTCCTCAGATTCTGTGGTGTAAAGTAAACTGTAGACTTTCTGTGCTGATTTAAAGTGGGGACCCCAGGAGAGGCACCGGGGGGTCTCTCTGTCTGTCTGTCTGGTCTGAGGCAGTGATCAGTAATAGATTGATGCAGAAGAACTGACAGAAAGTAAAGCGAGATGAGGACTGTTGCAGAGGGACTAGTGAGGTTGAAAGGGTGGAGTGGAGCGGCTTATTAGGTTAGAGAGTCTCTGCTCTTGGCGAAATAGTGTGTACGTGTGTGTGTGTGTGTGTGTGTGTGAGTGTGTGTGTGTGTGTGTGTGTGTATGCGGGGGTCCTAGCAGGGGTTGTGAGGGGAATTAAAACCATACCTTCAGTCCATCACTGAAGCTAGTCTGGACGTCAGGGCAGTGCAGCAACATGTGGAAAGAATTTATGACCTAGTTTTCATTTCCTTGTTTAATATGATATTGGGTGGTTCAGGAGGGAGAGAATGGGAGGAGAGAGAGACAGAGGAAGGAGGCAGAGAGGGAGAGGAGATTAGGAGCAAATGAAAGGAAAGCGTTTCACCTTCTCACTTCCTTTGTATGAGAAGACTAGTGGGAAGAGGTGACTCTGTTTTATTACTGTGAATGGCTTCGCTGAATTCCAGTTGATCAGAGATTCAGAAGTTGATCTGAAGAACTTCCTTTAGTGTTAGTCGGTTTATTTATTCAGTTTCCCTTTAACAGAGTCAATCAAAGACCTGGATGGACTTCACCAAGGACACATACAGACACAAATAAATCACCATTCATACCCACATTTGTACTTTTAATCAATAAATACTGAACAATTGGAGAACATGTATACCAAGTATAAGAGAGCATTGGAAATCGTACCATCGATTTTCTTGCTGTAAGGGTTTAGCATCGACCATCATTCCACTGGTTGACCCACATAATTTTAAATAAATGACTGTATATTGTGGACGTTAAGTCATATGAAAGTATAAGTCTCGCCCTCCAAAGATACATAATATAGAAAATTAAATCGTAAAGAAAAAAAAGAAAAACTAGAAATCTCTCCGAATATACACAAATTTACACAAGCCGAGAGTGTACTCTAGTGGTTGTCAGTGTGAAACTAACGTGAAAATATATATTTTAATGTATTTGATGCACTTGAGTATGTGCCGTAAACTCTGAAATAAAACAAAAAAAATGTGCGACTTATAGTCCAGAAAATATGGCAGTTGCGTTTTCAATTACTGTATTAAATAGGCCAAAACAGTTGGTGGCCTAGAGGCCTAGTGGACCTGGGTCCACAAGGCCGCCGGTTCAAATCCCCCTACTGCCGAGTTACCAGTGAGCATGGTATCGTCCCCACACACTGCTTCCAGGGCGCTCAAAAGCTTCCCACTGCTCACATTAAATGGGTTAAATGCAGAGGTGACATTTTGGTGTGCTCTGTGGTGTGAATCACAATGAAAAAACAGGCATCCCCGGGCATTTTTTTTAAACTGTAATAGACCAGTGACTAAAACTCTAAACAGTAAAAGTATTGCTGTTGGACTTGGACATATCAACACATCCACAGGGACAAATAATGATCTTGTTTTCAGTAATAAATTCAGAGTCAAAGAGAAGTGTGTTTGTATTCCACTGTGGGATGTGCTCAGCTCCCATCCTGGGTTTGTACTGGTGAATCAGTCAAGTGTTTTTCCAGTGCTCCTGCCCACTGAAGCTTTGAGTTTCAAGAAGACTTGGGTAAGAGTTGCAGAACCATCATTATTTTAAATCACTTGTGTCAAGTCAGCATGACAGTAAAAGTGGGTTATTGTTTTCAGGAAGTGCCCCCAATTCATCAGCCATAGACGGCAGGGATTGGAAAAAAAAAAAAAATCCTTTGCTGACCTTTTCCTGTTGTTCTCCTCTTCTCTCCTCTGGGCCCTGACCTGATCCTTCTGACAGGATCATGTGCTAAGATTGGGATCTTCAGCTGCACAATTGATGACTTTTCTTTGTGGATGTATGGACATTTCAGAGGCTCATCAGGAAATAGTTGTGTGTGGTGTAAAGCCAGGATGACACTCTGACAGGAAATGTTTTGTATGTCGCCTCCATGGATAACGTGTTGAAGTCATTATTAACTGACTCAGACAGGCAGGATTGTGTGCGTTTTTTCCCACTTGATCTCACACTAAACTATGATGAAAAAAATCTACGTCAAGATGAAGCGGTTTTTTTTTTCAACTTTAGATTGTAACCCAAGTGAGGTGTTGCTTGGAATTAGATGGAGACAACCTCAATAGTTTTGTCTGGGGTGGCAGAAATGTGTGATGTCAAACTGAAACACTGCGTTAAATCCATTTATTTGTGAAGCCAATATTTAGAAATGGATGATGAGTTAAACCTTAATGTTCTGAAGGAACCAAACCAGATGTTAAGAGTAGTGAGAAGCAGATTTATTTAAGGAAGGCAAATTGCCTTAAAACAGTTTCTGTTGTATATACTCTATTAATATTTCCTGTTCTACACCTTTTTCTCCACCAGTAATATCTTCATCCATTCACTGTCTATGGCAGGAGTGTTGAACTCAAATTCTAAGTGGGCCAAACATAATATTAATTGCAAAAAATTAAAGACAATTGAGTGTGTTTTCGCCTTTCTACAGATGTGTTAACGTTATTTTTTTTTTGCATAAACATTAAATCTGGAACAGCCAAAGCTTAATATTATAAACACATGACAAATTGTTTCTTTATCTGTAGTCTAGTACTTTCTAGTTAATTTTTGATTTATTTTTTTTTCCCACAGACTAACAACAAATAATAACACAAAATGTTTATGCTGCTAGCCTAGCTCGTACACAGCTAATACTCCGAGTCCAGCCTGTGTATAGTACCTTTATATTGTCAGGATTTTAGTATTAGTTGTGTATGTGACTCTAGTACACATTTGATATGATCTCATGGGTTAAATATAATTATACTGTGGGCCAGATTTGGTCCACGGGCCTGAGTTTGACCAAATGGTCTATGGTAATAGCACATGTATTCAAAATATCTCACGTTCACAACAATTATTCAGGGATTGTTTTAATTTTTGGTAAATAACCAGATAGATCTGGTTCACAGACTGTGTTACATGTGTTTGGTGAGTTGTGGACTGTAGAGTCTCCAAGGGCTGCTGTGAATTAGCTCTGTTTCAATCAGCTACCATCAGTTGAGCTCCTTCTTCCTGTTTGGTCTCCCTCCTAGGTCTGTTTCTGATCCTGGGCCTGATGTTGTACCCTGCTGGTTGGGGTTCAGACAAGGTCCAGTTGTACTGCGGTCCAGACGCTTCTCCATACCGAGCTGGCCTCTGCTCCATGGGCTGGGCCTTTTACACCGCCATGGGTGGCACCGTGCTCACCTTCATCTGCGCTGTCTTCTCCGCGCAGGCTGAGATTGCCACGTCCAGCGACAAAGTCCAGGAGGAGATTGAAGAAGGAAAGAGTCTCATCTGCCTCCTTTGAGGCCGAAGATACCAAACTCCTGTGGATAAAAGTGAAGAGAAGAGAGAAAACACAAGAGAGAGTGTGAAAACCAACCACAGCGGCTGCTCTGCTCTTCTGTCACGAGTCGGTGTTGTGAAACGATGCCCTGCTTTGTTTACCACTAAAACTGACTCTTGTCTACATTTTGTGTTCTTTTGTGGGTTAAAAAAAATAACTTTAAAAAGTGCCATTTTTAAAAAATTGTAATTCCTTAGTTTGCGATTTTGTCTTTCTGCCACTAGGGGTGCAGTGTATGTAATTGTGTAGCCGCGTGGTCGGACTCTGACTGCTGCCACGCACTCTGTAAATAAGTGTGATTATATATATTTTGTACATAGTCATGATCACAGAATGATGGTCGCTCCATCTGAGCTGGGCTGATGTGTCACTCCTGCCTTAAACAAAACACCAACGCTAACACTCACAGTCAGACATTGTTGTCTCCAGCCTGTTGGCCACATTTAAGAGAACCACTACAGTCAGAATAAACTACTCAGAGGACAAACGGCCGTCAGCTCAGCTTCAGAGCTCACAGAATGTAAAGTGATGAAATGTATCAGTGACTTACAGACTGCACAAGGATGTGTGATCATCCTCTTTAAAAAAAAAAAAGAAAAGGTTTCTTTTTCAGACTGCGTCATGAACAAATAATGAAGTCGTGATTGGAGTCTAAGCTGGGAGAGTCCACCTGCTCCTCCTTCAGCAGACCTCCTGCGGTCCGTGCACAGGGGACGTGAACTGAACAGTATTGATGTCATCGGTGACGACTGCTTTTCAGGGAGTCTGTTGAGTCGTAGATAGTGTATCAGCCTTTAGTGTTCTTCTTTGTGTTCTGCCAAATGAATAAAGAGAAGTTCAGAAGAAAAAAAAAAACAACCTTGTTTTGTTTCGGTTATTTTTTTTTTTAAAGTGGACAGTTCCACCGAGAGGAGGCTACGAGGAGGGAGAAGATGCAGCAAGTGAAGCGTCCAGTCTGGTACTCATTTTGGCCTCTGGTTGGGGGTCTGTGTGTTTTCCATCCAGCGGGTGATCAGTTTTTCCACTGATGCAGTGCTGAACTCCCCTTATGTGTCCCTCTGTGTGCACAGGCCTCACAATGACTGGTAGAGAGTCCATTAGGAATGAGGTAAGTTTGGCTGGAGTGCATTTTAATTCCAGGATCCAACCTTAGAACCTTTGTGTGTAGCAGGAACTATTATTTTCCACTGTATCGATCAGTCTAATTAAAGCACTGTGACTGTTTTGCATTATAATTTGTCCAGGCTATTTTTATACTCCTGCTTTTCCCAGCAATACCAATGTTTTCCCTATAGTTGGCGTTCAGAAGCATTTAAGCAATTATTTGGGATGTCCAATATTTTGCTGATATCCGATTTTGCCGATATTGTGGAAATTTCTAATTATCCGACACCGATATGTGCCACAGTTTGTCTCCAAAACTGAGGTAATCTTTTCAGAACCCTACGTTTTCCCAGAAAATTTGGAATAACCCTGGCATTGTGTCATCGGATTGTCATAAAGACGTCATTGATCTTTCCGATATCATGTGATCAAACTAATATCAGGACGATCATAACGGTCAACCGATATTATCGTACATCCCTACCCTTTATAGATAGTACTAAATGTCATATAATTTAGATTTCACAAAACTATGGCCTATGAGCTGGATGTGGCACGCTGGGCCACTGGTGGAAGGTCAGCTGCAATTTCAGTTGGTGCCACTAGGTGGCTGCAGACTTCAACTGTGCAAACTTTTCTTTGAAGAAATGTGTGTTTCTTTTGTCACAGTGTGTGTGAAAGTTGTATTACCATTGTGTGCATGTTTTTGTGCTGACTCATCACTTTGTCTCTGTCTCCAGACATTTATTTGTAGCTGTTGTTGCTATGCTGACGACTTCCTCCTGATTGTAAGTATTAGCTCATACTCTCAGTTCCACTTCACCTGTTTTTTGTCTCACCGTAATCTTTTCCAGTCTTTCACTGACCTTTAGAGTGGGTTTGCGTGTTGTTCAATTTCATTTTTGTCAGCTTGACAGTTGTTCATTTGTTCTCTCGGTTGTCTCGCGTGTCCGAGCTTTGATATTTCCAGGTGAAGCTCCAGGGACCTCAGATGAATGACCTTGAGTTTTTTTTTTTTCCACCATCTATGGCTGAAATAAACGGCACCATTTACTGCTCCACGTTATTCATTTTCCAGCTGTGCTAACATCAGTTTACATTTAGATTTACATGCGTAAAGTATAGAGTTGTGGCAGAGAACAGAAAGGATTTAATGTGTGTCTGACATTTGGACTGATCTACAAAATATAGCCACAAAGAAAGTAACATAATTAAAAAAAAAAATTAAGCAAGATAAAAATATATGTATCATTATTTCCTTCAATATTGATCATTTTATAATACTTAGCTGGAGTCGAATTTGTTCCTCTGTCTTATTGATTACAATGTACAAAACAGTGGAGGAGTGGTTTGTGCTATTGCCTTACATGAAGAACATCACCAGTTTGATCCCTGCCGATAACTATGATGATATACTTTCATATGTTTTTCTTTCCTCCACGTACTCCAGTTTACTTTTACAAATCTTGTCTTTCTTCACCACAGGTGTAAATTAAATAGTGAATGGTTTAAATGAGACCCTGGGATTGGACGCTGGACGTTACGCCCGCCTAGCTCCAGTCCCTCCCCCCTGCTACATATGATTAAGTGGCAGAAGATTTATTCACATTTTAGCTCTCCTCTCATTGTTTTAATTAATGAGCTACATTAGGGAGTATTTGACCTCTCCCCGACAGAATGTTAATGCCCTGTATGTGTGTGTTCTAGCACTCTTCCCCAGATGTTTCTCCTTCTATGTGGGCTGAGATGACGCAGCAGTCTCTAGCACCACCCTGTGGCCGCACTGCTGCACCGCTGCCCAGGGAACTAAACCGTGACCTTGATAGTTTCCAGATTAGGCACAACGAGCGTTGCAGTCTTCTGTTTGGGACTGCTTTTAGTTTGTGCCTCTCACAGGAAGTGTGAGAGGGAAAGAGAATGAGGAAAAAACGGAGCAGTTGAGTTTTGTTTCACTCCACACAGAGGTTAAAGCGTGTCTGCTTGTAAAACGTCATCAGCGAGACACTATCGTCAAAATGTAATATATACTTAACGGTTAATATGCCAATATAAGAGGATGTTCCTGATGTTCCTCATTAAACGCTTTCTTTCCGGCGGCTTGATTGATACCAAGTTAGTCCAATTACAGGTATCAACACCGCCCCCCTCAAGTGTTGATTAACGGTTCGTTTGTATCAACGGTTTATTAGTTTATAAGACGCGGGCCATTGGTTCGTTTGTTGACTGACGTAGTGTTTGTCCAATCATGTGGTAGAATGTCTCCCGCTTCTCCTTTCTGTTGCTCTGGAACGATGCTAACGCCCGAGAGTAGTTGAAATAGCTACCGATTAGTGACCTTTTACGTCTTTTTGCCCATCGCGATATCGTGGAAAAGAAGGATAGACGAGCTGGTCAACCAAACATACAAATAAACAAAAACCAGGGTGTCCCGCCAATTGTTGCGAAACCCACAATATGGAATACGACATATCTGTCGAAGCATTGCCTTCAGTAGCTCGGATGGCAAATGGTAGCCAGCGGCTGGAAGGTAAATTGGACTGTTTGAAATTTCTCTCGTAAATTTGTGATTTTCTTTCCGCAATGTTATTCGCCCTGATGTGTACATACGTATATTTCTTTTTCAATTCTCAATATATCCCTAATGAACGTAGTATACATTTTTCTAATCCGTCAGCCAATTTTCCACCATATTGTTTAGGTCAAGTTAGGTCGATGCATATTACTTATGTTTGGAAGCGGTACCGTATCGATACATTTCCCACAGTTTAATTTAATGGCGAACATTATATAATTTATTATAGCTTGTTTATTACACATGTACCTCAACAAATGCTTTTGCTTTTTTTAAAAATTCAACACTTTGGTTCCCACGTCTACTCTCTCACAGGCGTTGGTCACTAGTGACACCATCTGGTTGGCAGTCTTTAGTGCAGTAGAGAAGTTTAGATTTTGATGTACAGTGCTACAGTTAACTTAAAAATAGAAACAAAACCCTTACAGAAGAAGAATTTTATTCAATGCTAATACAATAAATATACAAAACACAAAGTATTTCACATGCGACTGAAGGGAAAACTGTGGTGCATTTAAAAAACACACCTTACAACAGCAAACTAGGGCCCATCAGCCATTAAAAAAAAACATTACTTTGTTAATCATTTCAAGAATTGCATTCAAAATTAAACTTCATTTTCATCAGCTCCTAGTGTTTCACAAGTCATAAATTAAATGGGAAGCTCAGCTTAAGGCAACAATCCTTCATTATTAAATCCCCCATCATATTGTACTTTAGTGACAGTTATAATTTTTTTTTTATTTAGAAAAAAAAAAACTAGATGATGTTCTGAACACACAGCCAATGTTCTGCTTTGAAACAACAAAGATACGTTTTTTAAAAATTAAGCGAGGAAAAGAGTTCAGAACACAAAACAGCACATTTCAAATATTTAAAGAAAGTTAGACAACATTTCCAGAATATCACCTGCACATGAGATTTGAAAGGCTTAATATTCCCTAGTGTTTACACTGTGGATCGTCACACGCTCACAAAGGCTTCAGTGGCTTTGACAACAGACAAAGTCAGACGTAATATTGAAGAGAGTGGGAATTATGCAGCTCCAACTCCAGACATGGATGTTAGATTATAATGCGCCCATGCCTTCAGATTGAGATTGAATTCCTAAATTATCAATAGACCAGTCTGCCATTGGTTATTATTTTTACACATTCAGATTGGACTAAGTCAAAAATGACACAGAATCACACCAAAATATTTCTTATTTAACAACTAAAACACAGTTGACCAGTTTAGTTGCCAATTTTTAAATTTTGCAACAGGTTTTAAAGTGAACTGTTTTATATCCGAGCACTGAGGGAACTATGATTTAGTCCTTAGACATTACAAAGAATATTGTAAGAATTGGAGAAAGAAAAACGTTTCTGCCTAAAACAACTTGAAGATTCTTAGATTCTTAGCACTTTCTGAACTTGCTACTGCATTTAAAACTAGTTGTCAGTGTCATCGTTATTATAGTAACTTTCTACTCGAACACATCCTAAATTCTCTTGAACATGGGAGAAGCTGGAGACCAAAAAAAACCCAAAAAAAAACCCAAAAAAAACCAAAAATCAAACCACATCTGAGACTTATCCTTGTATAAACATGCAGCTCTACAGTACTCTGTGTAGTACCTGTGTCAGTCTTTAAGATTAAGTCATAGCAGCAAGATGCTTGATGGGGAAAACAGAGCTGGAAACGTTACTTCACAGAGATTTACTTGGATAGAAGACTTATGGTTGTTATGATTATAATTTTAGGTTCAGTAATTGCACATACTAAAGTGCTACTTTATTTGAATTTTAAAATATTTTAATATGCTTTTAAATAGCATTGTTGGCTTAAATGCACCTTTTAGTGACATGTTTACAAATGTAACGATGCAGTTTTACTTAACCAGCGGGTTAAGTAACCTCAGTTACACGTAAAATTGTAATAGACTTATCCAAGCAGCAGTTTTTGAGTTAACAAAATCAACAAAACTAGGAGTGAACAGCGTGAATTATTCTGATAAGACCATCAATAGGACGTCCAAAATATATTTAGCATTGTCATTCTTTTCTCTGTCGGTTACATACACGTTCACAACAAAAGGAGAAAAATCTGGAATGCACGGCATTCATCCTAAACGATACAGTGTTAATCCACAAGAGGGCAGCAGTACTACATTAGTAAGCAAATCTATTTCAGCCGCGTGTGCAATTTACAGACGGTTTAGTAGCTGCGTCACGGGTCGTCTCATCTTAAAATATCTAAAATAAAGTAGAGAGCAGTGACGACAAAAACAAATCTCTGTGATTAACAACCGATCGGTTAAAGTCAGTTTAAGGCCCAGTGTGTAGCATTTAGGAGCCCTGATAATTTCACAATCTTTTACACCAAGTTGTGGGGGTAAAAACGTCACCATTTCATGCCCATACATAGAGTTTACAAAACACCCGACAAAGGGAAACCAAGGACAACGACCAGCTTAGCTTCAGTGATAAATGTAAAATATGCCAGTGCCTGTTTTTCTTCTGCATGAGTTACACATGCATTCAAAACCTTCTACTGATTTTGTGGTCTTTTATAAACCGTCGAACAGTAGTGGTTGGTTATTGTAGCGCTAAAACCTCTAAGCAAAGACTTGCTTCACATTTTCTGCCATCTTTGCAGCTTGTTTGCTCAACATTTCATACACTGCAGTCAGAGTTCCCTAAAGTGCGATGCATCAATCGAAAGTTATTATTCTTGGAAGATTTAAATGGATATTTCTATTTCTTCTGGTTTGCTAAAGCCGCTGTTGTTTCTTTTGTTTTTTTTAAACTGAGACAGTGTGTAACTGCAGGGAAGTCTTCAGGTTGTTGGATTTTTCCCGAGTTTAACTAATTTTTTTACACAGTCCACTGTTCGAAAGGCACAAAATAAACCAAATGAACAATATCACACAGACACACGCACACTAGACTGGGTTGGTTGGGAGACACTCAGGTTTTCCCACAACCATAAATGAAATTATAAAGAAAATTTTGACGTTTTTTTTTTTTTTTCAGTCTCTGATCACAGATGACTGCGGACGACGTGCCAATCTGGAGGACATTCCGGTACTGGGCTTGTGATTGAAGGTGTGTTTGAAATGCAGCATTTGTGGGGTTTGGAGGAGTTGATGCTGTGTTTGCTGTACGTGATCAGTGGTTGGTGATAACAAATGCTCCCTTGGCCAATCAGATCTGCTCCTTGAAGCTTTCTTGTGCCGCCCTGGTGGCAGCGTTAGCGGCAGCCATCTGGACCGTCTTGTTGGACATGACGCCTGTGGCGAATTCCTGCTGGGCCTTCTCAAAGCTGGCACCAGTGGTTCGATACATCCCATGCACCTGATGAGAACAATGAAAAGTGGTCAAGACTGACGCATGCCACACATAAACGATCACTTTTACAATCTTTTAAAACTGTTAATGTCCGCTGTACCCTTTTAAACATGATGAGGGACATGGCTGCCAGAGCAGTGAAGAGGGACGCACACAGGATCATAATGATTCCAACTGGGATGCTTTGATTCAGGGCCATCAATGCTGAAATCCAACCACTACAAAAACAAAGACTCATCATTAATGACAAATTCTTAGAAATTAATTAATTTTTAATGAATTTAAATTTTTAACTGTAGTTCAATGTCACAACACAACATAAATAATAATTAATCCAAAAAGGGTTTAGTTGTCAAAGACTTCTTCTTTGAGTCAAAAGATGTTTTATTCCTCAACTGAGGAACTTCATCAGTTTCTTGTTGATGTCAGAGGGAACTTTAGTTCTACTCCTCTAGACCACTGCCTGCATCACTGGACAAAGGTGTGAAGAGTTGTTTTGGTTTGGCATCAATCAGAAACTGATGAAGTTGAAACGTCTTTCAATCTGTCTTTCAACTCCAAGAAGAAGTCATGGACAACTGACAACCTTTTTTGACATCATGACCTGGATGTATGAGAATCTTCACAGACCTATCTGATTACTGCTGCTTATTTATACTTGACGTCACATCAATGTACTGCTTCCTGCTGTGCAGTGATTTATGTATTTGTCCTGTGGTCCTACCTGGCGCCCCAACCACTGATCCCAATAGACTGAATCACGTAGACGCCAAACTGACAGATATAGACGAAGAAGAAGATAAAGAATCGGAATGAACTGTCACTCCTGCAGGAAGAAAGGGGAAAAGGACATCTTAAGGACTTCTGGAAGAAACTTGGAATTATTATGTTGTTGATGAAAAATTTTAAAAAAGTGTTTGTACCGCCCCCTGCAGGACAGGGAGAGGTAGCAGAGTGCTGGCACTCACATGAAGGCACTGTAAATTGGTCTGTACCAACAGACGAACGAGCAAGGCGTGAAGAGCAGGAGCCAAAGGATGGACAGGCCAAAGTCCACGCCCCGATTGACGTCCACAATAAACCAGGCCAGACAGCTGACCATGTTGACCATCAGTGTCCCAGTGTGGGCTAGAGACGGAGGACAAACAGAGGAAGAGGTATAACAGTAATGTTTAAACTGTGTGTAACATCTGAGTTAAGAAAAAAACTGAGGAGGTGGGAGGGGCCACTGTCAGGTTGCCAGTAAGGTGCAGTACATACTTAACAATGTGTGTGGGATAAACAACTGTAGGAGGAAGTTTTAACCTTGACATATTTAAAATAAGACACATTTAATGTTGAGAACATGCTCTGCTGTACTATATTCGGCTAAATATACTTTACATAATTGTTTTAGTTGCATCTCACCCTGATATATAATATAGATATATATAAGTAGTTTATTTTATGGTATAGTATGGTACATTTTACAGTGTAGTAGTATATACTGTATAGTATATTTTACTGTATTTTACCGTAAATAACCTTCACGTACATTTTATTTTGTACTTTTTGTGTTTTCAGGAGGAAGAGCTGGGGTGGCAGAGTTAAAGATGCTGAGATTCTCTTCAGGAGAGACAACAATGGACAGGATTAGGAATGAGGTGATTAGAGGGACAACACAGACAGGAAGGTTTGGAGAAAAAGCTAGAGAAGACAGGTTGAGATGGTTTGGACACGTTCAGAGGAGGGACACTGGATACATTGGTAGAAGAATGATCCTAGAGATGGAGCTACCAGGTAGGAGACAAAGAGGAGATTGATGGATGCAGTGAGGGAGGACATGG
>JAFBJS010002797.1:4863-20835 GCA_016785265.1 Paraplagusia blochii | reverse complement strand
GGATACATTGGTAGAAGAATGATCCTAGAGATGGAGCTACCAGGTAGGAGACAAAGAGGAGATTGATGGATGCAGTGAGGGAGGACAAGGAGGTAGTTGGAGTTAGAGAAGAAGATACAGAGGACAGGGGATGGAAAATTGTTTTCGCTGTAACAACCCCTGAAAAAGGGACAAGTTGAAAGGAAAATTGGACTTTCTTTTTGTGTTTTCTTCTCAAACCTGTATTTGGAGATCTGTTTAGGGTGTTTGTATATAAATAATTTCCATACCCTTTATTGCCTGAACTGAAACATTGACCCTAATCTTTTTTTGAACCTTCCTTCGTTTTAATCCCTAACCCAGTTCTGTCCACATTTTACATCATGTCACGAACTTTGACATCAGAAATGAGACGCCTAATTGTCATGCGTCCATCTGGACTACAGCAAAAAACACTTGCGTTCAAATACTCATTAGTTCCAGTTGCCACGAGGAGAAGAACACTGTTCTCAAAGAGACCGTTGATACAGAAAGACTGTATTTTCCACCACGGTGTAAAATACAACATGACAGTGTTAACTGAGTGCAGGTCGGAGAGAAACAGTTTGGTTTCATTTGGCTTTAAGTATGAGAGAAAATAGCCTGTGAATCCAACAGCAGGAAGAGATTCCTGAAATTCCATCTACTGCTCACTCCTGTCTGTGTGTAATCCAATCTGAAGGAAATCATCTGACCAAATCACTTCATTAGGCCACATGACTGCAGCACAGTCACAACGTGACCTGGAAGTCAGATTCTCTCACTTTCAAATCTTTGAGGCAATTTGTAAATTTCCAACACTAAAACACAATGAAGTCAGAGAAATTTAACAAGAAAAGAATCTCAGAACTTTGTAATAGAACTGCAACTGGACCTGACAATTCCAACCTGGATTATGGTTCATGACAAATCTTTCCCTAAAACCTTTTCTTCACCAATGTCACTCTGAAATTGCTTTTATTTATTTGATCTGTCACTACTGATACTTTTCATTTTATTTATTCAAAATATCTAATTTTTAAGTTTGTATTTGTTTCATTTCAAGTCTGCAAACATTTGAAAAAAATATGGAGAGGATAGGCTAGACAAGTGTTCCCCAACCTTTTTTGTGAAACAATCCAGTGAAATGTTTGGTACTTTTTCACGGACCGATCATTAAATTGTGGCAGATAAATACCCCTTAATAAAATGACATTTCCAGTGTACTGAAATATTTTCCTACCTATAAAATCTTCCTACCCGAATTGACTGCATGCACACAACAGGGATTTCTAAAGTGCAAAGAGCAGATAACTTTCTATCTAAATTTCTATTTATAATGTAAAAAGTTAAAATTTTGTGCCAATTACACTTTTGAGTTTATTGTTGTTGTCTTCACTGAGAAAATATTTCCTAATTGAATATAGTTGCGTTATTGATGATGGAATCCTAGCCATTCTATTGTTCAGTTCTTTTGTTGATATGGGTATGGATCAAGTGGAAGTAATAGACAGATGGGGTCAAAAAGAAACATTATTTTTCTGCGGCCCGGCACCAACTCACCCACGGACCGGTGGTTGGGGACCACTGTACTAGACTGAAGAGTTTGGATCACTGTGCAGTTAATTCTAGTCTAAGCTTCAACTTCTTTAAAACCCTACTCACCCATCCAGAGGTAATACATGATCTTGACCGTCTTTTGGAACTCCACAGGTATGTCCACAGTGATGTCGTGATAAAAACATGGAGCCACAGGGAACTTCTCAGGAAGTGGAGGCCAGTTATTTTTCCTGCCTGAAAAAGAAAAAGAAAATTGGTGAATTGTGAGTCAAGATAAAATATTTTTTAATGCTATTTATTGTTTGTCTGTATTTTCAACTTTTTTGAACCAAATTAGACAGATATATTAGGTATAGTTAGCTTCATATTGAGTATAATCTTGATTAGTCTGACATGACTGCAGGAATGAAACAAATTTCAGTTTAACCTGAAGAACTAAGCGACTGCATTTCTCTCTCCCGTCGATCCAGCTCTGCAGCCTTTTTCTCCAGCTCTTCCTGTCGCTTCAACAGCTCAGCAGCTGCTCTTGTCTGCTCCTAGTCACACGGAACACAATATAATGGTAAATGTGCTTGTAAAAGTAGATATATTGTCTGTTTTTTTTAAGCTTGATGAATAGTTTTTCACTTCTTCATTTCCTCTTGGCTTGTCCCTTTTTTCAGGGGTTGCAACAGTGAGTTCTTGTCTTCCATCTTGCCCTGTTCCCCATCCTTTACCCTGACTCCAACTTCTTTCTCTTTGTCTCCTACCTGGTAGCTCCATCTCTAGGATGATTCTACCAATGTATCTACTGTCCCTCCTCTAAACGTTTTCAAACCATCTCAATCTGGTTTTCTAGCTTTTTCTCCAAACCTTCCTGTCTGTGTTGTCCCTCACATTCCTTCATCACTTATCCTAAAGAGAATCTCAGCATCTTTAACTCCTCCACCTCCAGCTCTGCCTATCATATCAGCATCAGGTAAAACAATTCAGTCAAACATGTCATTTCTGAGTAAACGTCTATTATCACAGACAGTCAACGTTGTTGCCAATGATGCCTGTACCTGAGGCTGTGAATAGGATGGAGGCTCCTCTGTGGGCTTCATGATGGCTGGCTGTGTGTTGACGGTGGGTGCAGAAGACTTGGGCGCCATCTGTGCAGGTGTCTTTGTACAGGGTAAAAAAAAAGTAAAACATTTATCTTATATTTTAGAAGAAACAGCTGTCAAACAGCAGTTAAGCCTCATCTGTGCTCTCCTTACATCACTGTGTACCTGACATTTGTCATGGTGTTTGGTAATATATCCACATGGGGCTGTGGTGAGTCGGTCTACTTTCCATAGAACGTTGGAAAGAGTCATTTTTTCTGACTGGTTATGTTGTTTATTGTTCAATTCCTTTATTGTATATGGTGTTTGTATGTTGGGTTCACCGGAGCTGAACTGTGTCACTCCGCCATAACAATTTTTTAGTACCGTAATTTCCGGACTATAACAACTTTTGTCACACAATTTCAAACCTGCGGCTTATGCAGAGATGCGGCTAATGTATGCATTTTTTTTAACTGCTTGAGCAGAAAAGGTACGAGTGAGACAGGTGGTGTCGGGGAAGACAGATGTCCCAACCGCCAATAAACACCATAGAAGAAGAAGTATAACGTACGGTAACGCGCTATGTACATGAATAAAATTAGCATAAACTGACCCTCATCATGGAAAATGCTAAAAGAATGCGGCTTATAGTCAGGTGCGGCTTATGTATGTTGAAAAATGTTTTTTCCTTTAAAAAATGTGTTGGGTGCGGCTTATAGTCTGGGAATTATGGTACTACTATTTTGTTTCTTTGTGTCACAGGATACAGGTTCTCCGATTATGTACCAAAGTACATGTGTAAAGAATCTGGAGGCCAGATGAGTGGCTCTGAATGTGTGCTGAAGCATTGAGGAAGTACAATACAATACAACAACGAAATACATAAAAAAGCAAACTCTTCGTCATTGTGACATTGTGATTTACACCACTGCACACAATGAAATGTGCGCTTTATAGTTAAGTCATCACCAAAGTGAACACTGGGCAGCTTTGAGTCCCCAGGGAGCAGTGAGTGGGGACAGTGCCATGCTCAGTGGACTTCAGTGGACCAGACCGGTTCCTTAACCACTAGGCCACCACTGCCTTTTGTGGAGCAAAAACATTGACATTGTAATATTTTAAAATGTCAATGGAACAGTAGCTTTGCACCATCAATAGTGAATATTTAACTGAGCTTTGACTGTTTTGGTTGCACACACTGAGGTCTTCGGTAAAAATTATCCAATCACTGTTTTGTTTGAGCTGTTGAGCTTTAAATGAGAGACTGCTTCTAGGCACCGGTCACTGGTTAACGTCAAAGGAAATGTGACCAACTTTAACCTTCACGGCCAGAAGGCTGCAGGGTCTATTTCTCGAAGTCAATTTCTCTCTAGGCTGTGACTTGTTTTAATTCATTTATTATTGCCATATAAAATAATCCCACTTGGTATAAAGGTAGAACTGAGCCGACCACAATTGACCATCACTGTTGCCTGGAATCCAGATCAGTTGAAAATCAGAATTTCATCTTTTTTTCCCGAGTTCCCGTAATCGTTTTTTAATAATAAAACAGCCAGGATCATGAATAGTAGCACTCACGGATGTGGTGTCTGTGAAGGGATTGTACTCCTCCAGCTCAGAGGCAGCCGCCCGCCTCACTTGGGTTAGTGATGGATCCTGAGAAGGGAAAAAAAAAAATTGTAAAAATATAAAATAGCTTGACAGAGTCGGTCAGCACACAGTTTTGTACAGAGCAGCAGTGCCACTCTCTCCGGCCATTATGATTAAAATGGCTGATGGGAGTGTGACGACCCCCTCCACTCCATTGTTCTCCCAAAGCCTAAACCACTGTCTTCCTTTGAAACAGGACTATAATTCACCGCCGACAAAGACGAGATGATTCCAATAATTTTCACAGGAAGAAAGTCTATAAATAGACCAGGACAGATTTTACGGAGCAAAGTCGTTAGAGCTGCTGGTGACATACGTAAAAGAACAATGTATTGTTCTAGTTCTCTGCACTGAGCACCAAACCACTACTGCACCCCCATTTAGACACGATACTGACGGACAGGGAATGTTAGTTTTAGAATTTACTTCATATTTCTGCAAATGCGACAAAATGGCAGTTGGATTTCGCCAAAGGGTGAAACAACTTATCGAACAAAAACTGGTTGCCTTAACTGCATGTCTGAAGGCAAAACCACCAGCGCGCCACCATTTAAACACAATACTGATGAACAGGGAATGTTCTAGAATTTGTCAAATTTCTGCGCATGTGACAAAATGACAGTTGGATTTCGCCAAGGGGCGGAAACACCTTATCGAAGAAAAACTGGCTTAGCTGCATGTCTGAAGTAAAGTTCCAACATTTATCAGAATTGAAATGAGAATTACAGATTATTTCACTCGATTCCAACAATCACCATTCCGAATTCTGAATGTTACCATGTCACACTGAACAGTGTAAGATCTTTTTTTGGTTTATTGAGTTATCACAATTATTATTACAATAATAAGGCTATTTGACACACATTAAATCAATAAACCTCTGAACTGTATCCATTTTCTATAGGATTTTCCACTCTATAGTTCTACTGCATGACTATATTTGCAATTAAACTCAACTCACCATCAGTTGACGTCAGTCCACGACCAGTTTCATTCAATATGTAGCTTTGTATTTAAACCCAGTTTGCATAATCCTATACAGAGACTCCAATCCAGTCCTGGCGCAGTTCACTGACTGACTGTGTGACTCTTAAATTTCTGGAAACATGTCCTCGGTCGGGTGGTGCATGCAGTCGAGCGCGCACGCACGCACACTGCAACTTGCCACCAGACCGGGGTCATGAATATTTCAGGCTGTGCTCAAAGTTTAATGCTGCTCCATACTGTGCAGTCGCACATGCATATTGACCAAGTGAGGAAGTTTAAGATCATAATCAACTGTTGAGCTTGTTTCTGTGCAGAGTCGACGCTATACAATTGCTGTCTCCTCTGTATCGATCACCTTTTAACACAGTGGAAAACATCACACTTATAAAGCAGGAAAGAAACGAGCCAGATCTTTAGTTAACGCTTGTTCGCCTGCAGCCTGGAAAATATAGGCCAGAACAGGGTGTAAATAATTTGGGCAACAAATGGTCGTCCAGAACGGCAACATATGACATCGTCAATGATTGAAGATCAGCTCCCACTACTGATCACGGAGCCATTTATCTTTGGCCAGAGGAAGTAAAAGAGGAGAACAGGAGTGGAACTCTGACTTTAGCCCCGGTCACAATGTTAATGAGTGAGCTGTGAATTATTCATTGCAGTTGGATCTGGTGATCTCCTACATTATTATTGACAGAGATTTTTTTTTGTGAGTACAGTAGTAGAGGGCTAGGTCTTTTCAGGTGAAGCACTGACACAAACATCATCTGCACCTTCTGTGTGAATCTAATAGATAATGATTGCGGTAAGATAGTTGGTAAATTAGTTCAGACGGATAAGACGCTTGTGACGACAGTGAGGTCAGAAAATGCTGGCGGCATGAAGTCGAGTTTTGAATACATTGAGTAGAGGGATATTAAGACAATTCCATCAACTTCATAATACATTATTGTACAAAAGTTCGGGTCACTTATTACTATTTTCTCTTTTTTTTAAAGAAATGCACTGTTTTTTTTTCAATGAAGGTATCAAAAATACACATTGCTAATGATTTTTCCAGTTGTATCTGTGTTTCTTTGTGCAATATCTCTAGTGTATAGAGGTCCATTTCCAGCAACTACCACGCCAGTGTTCTAATCACAGAGTGATTTTGCTCACTGCCAAAGAAAACCAATGGATGATTAGAAAACCCTCGTGCAATGTTCTCTTCTTCTTCAATTCCAACCTCCTCCTTGAATGTATTCATAAATTTTACAACATGGCGGTAAATAAAAGTGTCACCATGTAATAAATACAAAATTGTCTGGATGACCCTAAACTTATGGTCGATAAGGCATTTGTAAGATTCTTAAAAATGCTTATCCATCATGCTTAAACATAGGTAGTTTACCTATGTTTGTAATTTAATTGCAATTTAGTAATTTTCAATTAGAATTCACCCTGAAATGATCAACACATTTAAAAAAGAAAATATTAGGGAAAAAATTAATTTTAAATGCATTGGTCATTGAATCATTGAACTTTTTATTATTCTTACTTTATGTCAATGAGTTGCCATGTAAATTGCTTGGATAAAATTATCTGTTTTTTAATTTAGATTGCTGTTGCAGTACTCCTGCAGAAAAGGCAGGAGGAGCGACGTAATACATCGGGAAGAAAAGATGTGGATGCATAGATAGAACCATAAGACAAAGACAGTTCTGTGTTGACACTGCATTGCTGGATTCACCAAGCAATATTTTTTACCTCAACAACAAACTGTGACAAAATGGAACATTAAAGGCCACAGCATTAGTGACAGAATAGACAATACTGTTTCACCGTCACATGCTTCCCAAGAACTACTAACGTGGTATGCATTTCTTTTTCAGTTTTAGTAAACTGAAACTAAACTGTGATGAACCAATCAGCTGCCTGAGATCCGTTTGTAAAACCTGTCAGCTCAGGTGTGCTGCTGCTTGGTTGGAACAAAACCCTGCAGCCACAGTGACCCTTAGTGGGACAGTTGGGACATAACTGTGTTAAACCAAAGTCTCTTAACCTCAGACTGCATACAAAGAAAACAACGAGCATTGACCAAGTAATGATGCGCCTCATGCAGTGTATGTGGGTGTGTAAGTGCATGTGTTTCCTTTGTGAGGTGTGCAAACAAGGTGGGAATGTCGGATGGGTGCATCTTTGCCTTTCTGGAGTACAGTAAATAAAGGTGAATGTGCAAACAGGGCGCCATGTTTGAAAAACGACAGAGAGTGGACATACAAGTAATGTTACGAGTGAAATATGGAGTTTTCACTCGTGACACTACAGCACACTGACACTTCTTCTCCCTGTCGTTGCGGCATGTTGGACTTTATTATTATGTTTTTATTTTAGTAAAGTAACAAGCAGCCAACAAGT
This sequence comes from Paraplagusia blochii, assembly GCA_016785265.1. Lineage (NCBI taxonomy): Eukaryota > Metazoa > Chordata > Actinopteri > Pleuronectiformes > Cynoglossidae > Paraplagusia > Paraplagusia blochii. The sequence continues at coordinate 13,174 of JAFBJS010002797.1, read as the reverse complement.
GGCTGGTTGTTATAGCTGAGAACCAGTTACGTTACAGCAGGCTTGTTACAACGTAACAAGGCTGTCAGTGCTGTAATACATTTATACCAACACTACAGTAGCTAAGGCTAAAAAGCGCTACCCCCGCTAGCACGCCTCACCTGAAACGGCTTGCCGAGCACCGGGTCTGCGAACGGGTTGCTGTCGAAATCCATTCTCCTTGGAGTCTTGTCCAGTCTGCGGTGGTCCGGTCAGCAGCCCGCAGTTTAGCGACACTCGAACAGCGTGGCGACGAGGCGGACACGCAGCAGATGACACGGTCCGGGGTGAAGGAAAGTGTAGATTAGAGTTCGCAGAGAGTCACTGCGTAAGATTGGCCACCATCAGCAGCGCAAACGTAACTCAACCAGGCGGAAGTAAAGATTCATCACATCCGGTTGTCGAATTAAGTTATTTATCCGCGTAACAAATAACGACTGTATTTTAAATACAATATTTTGTGTTTAATGTTAATATCGATATTGACTACTATGAAAATGTTTTTTGTTCATAAAAAACCCTTTAAGAATGCCTTCCCATTTTATTACCATGTTTTGACTTAATGATTTTTTTTACCTAAACATGGTGATATCCGATATTTATTTCCAGTTGCCTCTTGTGGGAATAAGGTCTCTGGATAAACTTCTGGTTTCTATGTGTGCGAATGGGTGTGAGTTTTGTTTGTCTTCCACATGTAACAGGATTGGCATCTTATCCAGGACACACTGACAGTGTGTTGTCTATTGGGATTGAAAGAAATACAGTCTTTCATAATTCATACTATATCATATAAATCATTAGAATAAATTGAATGGTTGTTTTCCTCATTGTTATCCCTGTCATCCGTCACTGTGGACGCCGCTCTATACAGCATATAGGACACAAAGATACTGTTGTTCAGTGTTGGTAGTAGAAAAACCTCCCTGTGTTTACAGCATGTGACATTCCGTGTATCCTACTATAAATACCAGCCACGATGGATGGATTAGAGACACTAGGAATAGGTAGAAGACAAGAGGCAGAGCTGGAGGTAAAGATGCTGAGGTTCTCTTTAGGAGAGACAAGGATGGGCAGGCTCAGGAATGAGGTGATTAGAGGGACAACACAGACAGGAAGGTTTGGACATGTTTAGGGCAGGGATAGTGGTTTTATTGTTGGGAAAAAAAATCCTAGAGATGGAGCTACCAGGTAGGAGACAAAGAGAAGATTTATGGATGCAGAGAAGGAGGTTGATGGTGTCAGAGTAGAAGATACAGAGAACAGGGGGAGATGGAAAATGTTAATTCGTTGTGGCAGGTAAAAGAAGTTGAAAATATTTAAAAATGTTTGTATTTTGCATTCAATACATACAAATTACGATTTCATTTAGGTTTACATTCTTTATATTTTAATAAAATATAAACATATGTGTTAGGTTGTGTGAATTAAAAGCCACCGTTTTATTTATCAAAGCTTAGAGATTAATGTTTTGGGGAACCATAATGATTAAAAAGTTGTTTAAGACACAGATTTTAGTTACTTCGACATTTGTCTCGGAGTAAGAGAGCTCGTTGCAGTCAGTCTCTACCATTGTGGACGTGTTACACTGACGTCCATGTCTGTGTAAATAATGTTAATATAAAGTATAAGTAGAAACTTTAACTTTACAGCATCGTGGGCGTGGTTCAATACATTCTACTTAAAATACGCTACGTGCAAACGTTGTTGCCACAGCGACACAGAGGGTCGTAGAATTTCTACCATAGATCTACAAAGATCAACCTAGAGTTACCGTCCCAAACCAATCGTTTGTCTTTTCTAGCTTGCACAGATCTATGACATGCGCTCGCCTAAGCCCTGTCATGTGACACCAGATTTTCCCAACTTGCACTTCCGCTACAGCGTGTACAAAAAGTTGGGTGAAGTTTTTTCATAGCCGAGCGTTAAAAGCCATACAATTCCTCGCGTTTATGACGAGTTCTTAGTTTGTGTAGCACAGTGTAAGGAACACAACCGAACGAGCATGTCGACGGGGCCTCTGTACAATGACCAGGGTGTAGCGGACACCGCGGTGGAAGCGGGGCAGGAGAGCACCCCGACCACCTCCACCTCCAGCGCCGGAGCTGCTTTTGGACTCTTCAGCACCGACTTCAAAAAGTAAGACAGCCCGGTGGTTTTATAATACCCAGTGTACCGTCCACTGTACGAACCTCAGCCTGTTCTAAACAACTTTCCAATGATTTAACATGGTAGAGACCCACTGTCGAAACAGGCCAGAAAGAACGTAGCATCACATGTAAGTCGGTGATGTGGAATATTATTAGTTCGTGATGGGACAGCATTAAATCTAACATCAACCAAATCTGTTCTGAAAGACTAAAACCGCCCCTCTCTCTGTTTCATTACTAGTACACAGATGACCTGCCTGTGTGCGTAGTTTTGGACGGATGTTGACATCAACTTTTAGAGTAGATTCACTAGTCTCTACACCATTGGTCTCAAACTCGCGGCCTGTGGGCCTTTTGCAGCCCGTGGAACGATATTTTGCGGCCCCCACCTTGATGTGAAAGTTGAATTTATACTAATATTTTGTAGATTTACTCTCCACTTTGTATGCTAAATCCTATAGTTCACAAAACAATGGTCCACAGCCTCTTGTTTTTTGTATTAAATATTTTCTTATGTATTTCTCTTTTGTAAACACTGAAAGCTGATGCGGCCCTTCACTGAAAAGACTTATTTGAGTTTGAGACCCCTGCACTATATCAAGTCTTATCTGCTGTGTTTACTAAGATAAAACTGACTAGGTCGTGATAAATACAGGAATACATGTTTGGTTATGCATATTAACCTTGTTCTTACCAGCATAAGTTAGTTTTAGTTTTCGTGTAAAAAAAAAAAAGTGTATATGAACCTTTTATTATTTATTAAATGGGACAGATATGACACATAGTGGGTTGCTCTGGTCATTTAGGCTGTTTGTTTGAAACCCTTACTCTAGGTCAGTGGTACCCAACCACTGGGTCGTGTAATTGTAACACGTGGGTCATTTGGTACAGGGCCCAGACAACAACTTAACTTGCACTATTTCTGTTTTATTTATTATTATTATTATTATTATTAATAACGCTAAGCAGTGTTTTATTTTGAAACATTACCTGTCCACTATGTCATATAAAGCAAATCACTGTATGCTATGTTGATTAATTGCAAAAAAAAGCAGTCTAGGACAGGCTCACCTTTCAACTGAGAAAGAAATTGTGGTTCGCTCATTATAAATGTGTACCTGAGTAATATTTAATTTGAGAAAAGAAAAAAAAAACGATGTGATGACATGATTACGCCAACATTTGTTTCCACACCTGCTTGTTTTTATTCAGATTCCTACCCTATGTCATATTGGCGATTGCCTAAGAAAACAGACACCATCCAATCTAAGGAAACTAGACACCAGGACTGTGATTCTTAAAATATGTGCAATGTTCAACACAACAATAGAGCAGAAGTAATTTCAACGCTGCTCTCCTGAAAGTTTATCTTTCCAAAGTTGAACAAAAAGTGATAATGGTGAGAAAGGACTATCCTGCTCTGGGTGACAGGCAGAAAAAGGAAATGTCTGAACTCTTTGCTTTCTTGTGACTTTTTAGAGAGAATTGTATCCAAAAAATGTGTGTCCAAAAGAGTGTGTAAGAGTTAGTGTTTCACAGCCTTGAGACAATTGCTACTAGGGGTCTAGTTGTTGAAAATGCAGATTATCCTGAAGAATTTATCCTTGAAGAAATTAAATATTTATGTAATACTTTTGTACCATTATGGGTCTGTTTACTCCTGGTTGAAAAGGAGTAATGCAATTGCAGGTGAATGCAAAAGTTACTGGAAGTACAGCTGGAAGTAGAGCAACTCCTCAATTCTGACCTTGAGTATTGAACACATCTCAGTGCTTGTCATGTGTTTGCTTGTACTGTTGATAATGGGGCTGTGAAGCTTTGACGTGACTTTGTTTGATGAGGAGTATTTCAGAGAACTCCTTTGCTTAACCTAAGTTATTACTTGGGGGTTACATTTGCATACCTTAGCTATTTCAGATAAAGACTTTTATTGAACTACATTGATATTTTTTCTTTTAATGAAATGAATGGCCTTGTAGCTTTTGCCACATGATTTAAAACTCAGTATTAATATATGACACAGCGGTGGCCTAGTGGTCAAGGAAGCGGACTTGGGTGCGCAGGGTTTAAATCCACCAGCTGCCAGGTTGCCACTGAGGTGCTCCGACCCGCATAACTTCTTGTGGCCTCACCACCCACAGGAAAGCTCACAATATGGTGCAATGTGATTTGGGTGGCGCCAGCTGCCTCTGTGACCCGGCAACCGACCAGCAGAAGATGATGAATGAATGTTTGTTAACAAATGAGACAGTAATGTTGATAAAGCAATAACACACATATTTACATATATGAGTACACACAACACTACCTCATCTGGACTTCCTTTTCAAATGATTATGTCTAAAACAGTTTTTGTTAATGAGCTTGGAGTTCCAGCTGTGAAACACTAGATGGCAGCACTGCGTTACTTTGTTTATTCCTATATTAACTACTTGGACACACTGATCTCCATCAACTCAATCTAGCAAACCTAGATCCTGTATTAACATGTAGATGTTATAGACCTGTGAATTTCTAACCACATCTGGATGACGTTTACTAACAGACATGGCAGCCTTGGCTCTAAGCCGCCTCACATGGTCTGTATTGCTAACTGCTCTCTATTGCTGGGTCATGTGGATTTTTTTTGTCCTTAAGAGACTAGAGAAAAGAGAATACCACTGAAGCATGAATGATGCTTTTGTTTGCCATAACACCCAGTTCTGTGTGTTCTCATCCATACAATATGACTCTACAAGTAACTCATGATGGACAAAGATCTGTGTTTTTTTGAGTTATATTTGTTTATTAACATGGGATATAGTCTTTAAAATTCTGACATCCTTAAAATTGCAGTTACTGTATTTTCAGCACTATGAGGCACATTAGAATATATGGTGCCCCTGTTTTTATATTCTGTGCACACCACATTATAAGCCTCATAGAATAGAAACTACTGTTGTGGCTGGGGTTGCGTCATGCAGCCACTAGATGGAGCAGCACTAAAGGGAATGTCAAGAAAAACGGTCGGACGAGGTAGTTGGGCAAAATGTATTAGTAGAACACAAACTAACATTCTGGCAATTCTGTCCACTCTCAAGACAAGTTAGAGCATTCATAAGACAGTAAGTGTTGAGACAGTGCAAAGCAATAACAACCTTATGTCCATATTTACAAAATCTCCCTGCCTTGTTCAGTTGTAAACACGTGAAAGAAACACTTTTCAGTTCATTCCTCAATCACAAATCCCTTAAATTCTTTGTCGTCAGTCTTCAGTTCAACAGTCGTGCGATCCAACATCCAAAGTGCCTGGTTTTGTCTTGTCAAAGTTGCCATTATCTGAGTCAGTGTTGTAGCTGATGTGATGATAAAGACCTGGTTTAGGTTTGAAGTGTCCAGGTTGCCTGTTTACCGGGCTTCCTGTATTGTTCATGACTACATTGGAACTTGACTAAGAATATTTTTACTCATTTTAAATAATAAATATACTCTTGCAAACATTGTCTATGTTGCTTGACAGCAGTACGTCACTGTACATATACACCAAAAATGTGCCTCCACTGCGGAACCTTTGTAAATATACTGCCAGTGTTGAAATCTCATATGTCGAACAAAATCATTGGTGCACTATGATTTCTACAGGACCATCTTGTGACCCTGCCGTGAAATTGACCATTGTGCAACACAGTATAAATATAGACTTTGAATTCAACTTGAAGACCATGGGAATCTTACTGACTTTAACAACAGAATAATATAAGCAGAAGCAGAAGTTTTCATTTTTCTATTTCTCTCAGCCTTGATAGATATCATAGACTCAGCAGAATAACATGTTAAAAAACTTTTGTTGGTGTCTTTCATTATACTTTCAGACTATTTTTTTTTTCAAATTACAATAAAAGGTTGTAATTGAATATTTGTGTACAAAGGCCAGAAATGTCACTTGCGCATTAAGCCATGTGGAAGTGGTGGCAGTGGTCCTATTGCAAAATGTTAAGGGTATATATATGATTTATGTTCTATGGTTCCTTCACTTAGACTGAAATTAATTTTTAATGTTGAATGTGTGAATTGAGGAATCAGCATAGTTGAGTGTTATGAACTTTTATTTACTGTACTTATAATATTTGGGCAGCAGTGCACCCTCATGCAGTGTTGCTGTATAATGTGGTTAAACAGTAGTGTCAAACTCAATCTCTTAATAGGCCACAGTCTAAAAACCAGCCCAAATTATGGGCAGAACAGGCTAGTACCAATCATGGGTAAACTTGCTGACTCTAGACTCGGGGGCCAAGTATAGAGTGGAAAGATCGATCGTTCATCTAAGATAAATGGAATGTATAAAATCTAAAATCTTATTTTTACTACCCTTGTTAGCATCATCTACTTGGGAAACACATTATTACAGGGAGAAAGCGGAAGTATAGCGATAATATAAATATATAATTGATTTTCGACAAGGTTGGCGGGCCGCATTAATAAGCTTGGTGGGCCGCATCCAAGTACTGAAATAAGCCATGTACTGAAAATAAGAATTTGAACAGATACTTCTTCTTCTTTTCCTTTTGGCTTGTCCCTCTTTTCAGGAGTTGCCACAGTGAGTCAACAATTTCCATCTGTCCCCTGTATCCTCAACTCTAACTCCAACTACCTCCATGATTGCAACACACACACACACACACACACACACACACACACACGCATTTATATGAATATACTGTATATATATATATATATATATATACAGTATACACACACAAATGTATATATGTATATATATATACATATGTGTGTGTATGTATATATGTATGTGTATATATGTATATGTATATATTTGTATATATGCATACATATATCTGTACATACCTGTGTGTGTGTGTATATATATATATACATATATACACATATATGTGTATATATATATATCATATATATACATATATATGAAATTTGAAATATTAGCATCGATCAAATGTAGCTTGTTAACTGTACTTGCGAAAAGAACTGGAATTAAAACTGAGAAGATAAATTGTGATTGGTGGGCTGTATAAAATAGACTTTATGGGCCAGATTTGGCCTGCTGACCATGATTTTGACACATAATCACTTGACATTTGTTAAGTAACTTCTAGCCATTATTTCCTGTGAAGGAACACAAAGCTGGAGAAACTGATTCCTCCCCTTGTTCCATGTTCCAGGGTGATTTCCTGGCTCTGGTCTCAGTCCAGTGTTAGTATCAGTGGGTCTGCCAGGGCCTGGGCCGTCATTAGGGTTGAACTGAAGTGGATTATAGAACAGTGGTGCTGACGAAAGGTACCCCTGTGTTTACCTACTTAGCAGTGCAGATAGGGCCCTCCTTTTCCCCTGAAGGGAAGTGACCACACCACTCGCATTTAGACAATCTGAGTCACACCAACATGCCAGAAGGCTGGTATATCAACACTGCAGCAGTTAGACAGTTGAAACTGGTTAATGTGAGTGGAGTAAAACTGAAGATCTGACCATCTAAAAACCTCATGGGCTTGAGGAGAAGGTTCGGGAGTTCCTTCAAGGTTTGGGAGAACTGTCCTAGCTTCTTGTCATTCCTTCTGTCCAGGAAAAGTTTAGTAAGTTTAGTAAATGACAGGTTCAAGCCCTGTACTACCTTTTTTTTTTTTTTTTTTTCTCGAGCGTGTCAGCGACAACAGGATGAAACACCAGCTAAATAAATAAAACTGGATGAGCAGAGCATATAGCCCGAGGAAAAAAACTATTTTTCACAGCTCCGTTTTCACTCTCCAGTTGGAGGAGGGTATATAAAGTCAGTCTGGTTTGAGGAACTGAAGCACACTCAGAAGAACTGGGACTGCTGGTTGTTGCAGCTGTTGAGTAAAGCTGCAATGGATGTGGGTTTCTCTTTGCGCTTGGACCCGAAGGCGGCAATGCGGACCGCCATGGTTTCTGCTGAGAGACTGCAACTAAGTTTGAAGACGGAGCTAAGTCAGGAAGAACAGGCCCTCACGAGGAGCAAAGGGAGTCTCAAGGAGACGCACAAAGTTGGGTACTGTACGAGAGTCCATGTCTCCTCAACGTGTTTCTCAGGGCTTTTCTTTACCTTGGTTATCTACTCATTATGTTGTCGGTTTCTGAGTAATGTTGGAGGTTCTTTGTACCTTATAGTCAGTACT
>JAFBJS010002796.1:58642-81020 GCA_016785265.1 Paraplagusia blochii | reverse complement strand
AATGATATAAAACCATTATTAAATTAATAACAACACAAAATATTACATACAGACTCTGGATTTAAAAAAAAAAAAAAAAAAATACTAGTATCCAGCCATAAAGATGTAAACTAAACAACTATATGGACTTAATATTACATACAGACTCTGGATTTAAAAAAAAAAAAAAAAAAATACTAGTATCCAGCCATAAAGATGTAAACTAAACAACTATATGGACTTGCAAAAGTGCTCAAACTTTTCCACATTTTGTCACATTACGACCACAGACATAAACATGTTTTATTGGAATTTTATGTGAAAGACTTACAATAAGTGGAATACAATTAATTTTATTTTTGTTTAACAGATAAACTAAAAAGTGTGGTGTGCAAAAGTATTCAGCCCCCTTTTCACTAAAGGCTTCCAATTGGCTTCAGATGTTGCCCTAATGACTAAACAGAATTCACTTGTATGTAATTCAATCTCAGTAGAAATACAACTGTTGTGTGACGGTGGTTTTTAAGAGAATATTTGGGAGCAAACAGCATCATGAAGTCCAGGAAACACACCAGACAGGTCAGTGATGAGGTTGTGGAGATATTTAAAGACTGATCAAGCTTTGGACATCTTACTGTTCAGTCCATCCTTTGGAAATGGAAGGTTTACGACACAGTTGAAAATTTTCAAAACACAATTATTCACTTAAACGGACAGGCACAAAGAGGAGAGTCCTGATCAGAGACGCAGCAAAGACGCCCATGGAGACGCTGAAACAACTGCACAGATCCAGAGCCCAGGTGGGGGGAACCTGTCCACAGGACAAGTATGAGTCATGCACGTGAACAAATCTGGCCTTTTTGGAAGAGTGGCAGAATATAGCCATTGTTAAAAGTAAAACACAAGAAGTCCTGTTTGCAGTTTACTAGAAGTCACGTGAGGGACACAGCAGACGTGGAAGAAGGAGCTCTGTTCATGAGACAAAATTTGACATCATTTTCAACCCATCGTCCCCACTGTCACAGTGATGTCAGCATCATGCTCTGTAGGAAGATGGTCAGAGTTGATGGGAAGATGAACCCGAATAGAGGGTAGACGTGGACGAAAAACTGTTGGAGTCTCCAAGACTTAAGACTGGGGCAGGGGACATTCACCTTCTGGCAAGACAACGATCCTAAATATAAAGCCAGAGCTACAACGGAATGGTTTAAAAACAAATATATTGTTGTATTTGTGGGGTTAAAATTCAGACCAAAATCAAGAATCTTGAGAATCTGGGGCAAGATCCGAAAACTGCTGTTCACGAACGCTCTCCCTCTAATCCAGTGCTTCTCAAAGTGTGGGGCGGGCCCCCCTGGAGGGGCACGGTGCGATGCTGAGGGGGGCGCGTGTGACCCCTTATTCTGCCATATTACAATTAAGTGTAATTGCACATCCTTGTAAGTTGAACTATATCTCTTTCTTTTTGTTTTCTTTATGTTAACAAGGATACTATGTTATGCGGAGGTGTAGCTAGAACTATTTTATAGACAAATGCTGTTATTTACAGTTGCGGTGGAGAGTGGGTGGTGGTGTGGGAGGGCACAAATTGTTTTATTCTTGCTAGGGGAGCAGGGGGGACGCAACAGAAAAATTAATTGAGAAGCACTGCTCTAATCAGTCTGAGCAGTTTTTGCAAAGAAGAATGGGCAAAAAAATGGTCCGTATCTAGATGTGCAAAGCTGGTAGAGACATACCCCCAGAGGCTTGCAGCTGTAATTGCAGCAAAATGTGGTTCCACAAAGAATTGACTCAGAGTGCTGGATACTTTTGCGCGCCACAATGTTCAGCTCTTAAGTTTACTAAATATGTTTTAATCATGTTCAAGAGCTATGAATACTTTTCCAACCTGTTGCTGACTTTTGTTGACAATCCGTCAGTTGAAGTGTTCTTGGTTGATTAACTCGTTCTCAGAGGTTAATGTTACCAAAGCTTCCACTGCCGCCATTCAGGGCTGTTAACTTCACAGACTTTGGAAATCCACCGTCATTATTTTCCATAACTGTAGAATCCTTCAATTTAACCTGACAGCACAGCAAACAGTGGGAAATGTTTAACCTCAAACAATGAACTTTTTAACTCTGATTGTTAAAATCATTTTCTGCCCTGTTGCTTGAAATTAATTTAACATATTCTCTCATGCTTGCTTTAATTTTTTTTTTTTTCTTCTAAAGTTCCTCGTGGTCCTCCTGGTTCTCTCCTCCTTTTTTTGTTGAATTAATCAAGTAAGGTTATTTATTTCATGATGGGAATCATCTGGGAGTCAATGTTGGGATCGCTTTTTCAAAGATGATCTTGATATATGGTACAGGATTAGGAATGAAGTCATTAGGGGGACAACAGAGACAAGAAGGCTGGAGAAGCCAGATTAAGATGGTTTGGACATTTTCAGAGGAGGGACAGTGGTTATATTGGTAGAAGGATTATACCAGAGATGGAGCTACCTGGTAGGAGACAAAGAGGAGATTGATGGATGCAGTGAAGGTGGACATGGAAGTGGTTGTACAAGATACAGAGGACAGAGGGAAATGGAAAATGTTGACTCGCTGTGGTAACCCCTGAAAAAAGGAACAAGACGAAAGAAAAGAAGAAGATGAAAGATGAAGATCTTGATATATGATCCGAGTGGTGGCTTAGTGGTTAAGGAAGCAGACATGGGTCTGCAGGGCTGCAGGTTCGAATCCTCCAGCTGCCAGGTTCCCACTGAGGTGGTCTGAACAAAACACCATCCCGACCCACAGAACTTCGTGTGGGCTCACCACCCATACGAAGCAATGTGAGTTGGGTGGTGCCGGCACCCGAAAGGCAGATGAAAATGACTAAATGAATGAATGGATCTGTCACTGGACTGGATCTGTTCATGTGAGGACACTTGACTTCAGTTTATGTCCATTCAGGCTTTACCACTGTGTGCATCATCAAGGGCTTTCTTGTTCTGACCATCGAAACAAATGTGATTCCAGTGTCTCTCTACATTAGAAGGACATGGTCATTACAGTACAGTTCTCACTGTCCTTAAGATCTTCTCACCATAATGTCTCTGGTTATGGATACTGTAGTAACGGAGATTCAAAATGTCTTTTTTCTGTAGTAGGAAGTATTCCCTGAGACGGTGCTGGCTGCGTCAGGACAAGTGAGCGAAACCAAAATCACTGATGTGTTTCTGGTTTGTGTTCGTTTTTTTTTTTTTTTTTTTTGGTTTTGTGTTGTTTTTTTTTTTTTTTTTTTTTGTGCATATATGCCTGTGTGGCTGTCGGCGTCTCTCATATGTCCACACAATATGTAATTCATGTCCACAGCTTGTGCTCTGTGTGTGTTTGCATCTGGGGTTTTGTGAATCTACATAGTATGAGTTTGTGACTCGCCACTGCCCCTGCTTTCCCCTGAAGGGCCTCAACCATTTCCATCATTTGTTGCAGCTTTGTGTTTCTTTCTCTCTTCCCCACTTCCCCACATTTTTTTTTTTTTTTTTGCACAAGGGCAGCACAACGTCTGGTTTAATATCATTTTCCAATCAGTGGCGGCTGCAGGGCAAGGACTTTTGACTGGGCTGTTTTGTTCCAGCTAATGCCTGAGAGAGGGGAGAGAAAATAATAATAATGCCAGCAGTTGATAATAGCTGCAGTGATCATTCTGCAGTCATTTGCCTCTGGTGATCTCTGTGGCTGCCGCTGATGTTGTCTTTGTTTTGTTTGTGCTGCAACATGCAGCTTCCCCACCATTACAGACTGTCCTTTGCTCTGTCCATCTGAGATGTGTTCAATACCATCTGGCAATGTTTGTTTTTTTTTCTTTTTTTTTTTTACACAAATAAAAACAGAAATGAAAGCACAAAATAATCCATTTAACGTGCCCTTCAAATTTTCGGTACCGTCCCCTCGTAATGTCTGCTATGAAGACACTGGTTATACAAAGACTTGGAAAAAAGAAAAATGGCCGCAGAATTATGATTCAGAGACGTTTGTTGTCTTTATCGCTCCTCTCCTCCTTTCACTAGACTCTCTTCTTCTCCGACAAAGAGGTGGGAAAGAGGTCAGACTGAAGAAAAATAGAGGGAAGATGGGGAGCGGTCATTATTAACTCATAAGCTGGTTAATGCTGTAGCACCCTGAACCTTCAGCCCAAATGAGAAATTTCCATCATTTACATATCAATTTAATTTCCTGTTTCGCTTCTCTTTTCTCTCTCCCTCTCTCTCTCTCTCTCCATCTTTCATTAAAACCCACATTTGCTTGCCAGTGCAATCAGCCTCTACTGCAGATTTTTGCTAAACAGTGAGCACTCACTCGCACTCTATTTTTTTTTTTTTGCACGTATACGTGCAACAAGGAATACATCCTACCTGCTTTTCTAACCACAGACGGTGCACAGTGAGACGCACACTGTGTCATTCTGTCAAAAACACATAGGTGTGTGAGAAATCACACAGACAGACCTCGCGGGCACCGTGTTGCTTCGAGACTGGCAGGGAGACGGAGCAGCTCCGTCGCCTGCTGCAGCTGTGTCAGGATTAGACCAGTGATCAGAGAAATAAAGGGGAGGCTGTCGTTCCTCGTGGGCCTCCAAACACACACATGCACACACACATCCTCAGTAATTACACCCTTGCCTTCCTTTGCCTCGCTTCCTTCCTTACCTGTGTGTTTGACTGCGCCTGTGCATGTGTGTCGTGGACAACATGCTTGACTGACACCCTGCACATCAAGAGGGGCTTTATGAAATGTGTGCCTGCTTCAATTACTGCTGCTCCATCCACATCTGGCACTTGGACTCAACCTGCAGGGGACATATATTCGTCTAAGTATTTCAGTCTGTGGCCTCGCCCGGGTATGAATGCGATCAACTATTCACATCAAGTAAAGTGTTGCACAGCGAGGTCTCGAGTGTAAAGTTTAAGGTAGTTCACGCCGGCCCCACATGTGACCCTCAGCGTGAAAGTCAGGAGGTGCGCTTGAATGATCCCTTTTATTTTTATAACTTTGAAGACATTTCCAGGGGCAGCAGTGGTGGCCAAGTGGTTAAGGAAGCAGACTTGGGTCTGAAAGGCTTTTGGTTCGAATCCACATAACTTCCAGTGGTGGTCGCCACCCATAGGAAGTTTCACAGTATGGAGTAGTGAGATTTGGGTGATTTTTACCTGGATAACTAACAAGCGGATGATGATGAATGGATGGAATTTCTATTTTCACAGGAAGCACAACATACAGGACTCACTCAGGTTGAATGTAAACCAGCAGTGGGCAAACTAAGGCCCGGGGGTTGGATGAGGCCCGTTTGGCTTTTTAATCTGGCCCGTTTAAACTTTCCCAAAATTTACTGTTAATTTATAATTTGTTATTCCTTCTGCCTTTTCCCTGTTAAGCCAACATTTCCCTAATAGATAGTTTAAAAAAGAGGCTTTAAGCATTTGAGCATTTTACCCTTTATTCAATACCTAACTCATCGTTTATCTTGGCACAAATACTCAATCTTTCTGATCCTGTGACTCAAAATGTATTACCATCTGTTGCATGCTAGTCAAAATAATTGCTCAAGCTTGATGTAAACTGTAGACTTTTTTTTCGAACTTTATATGGAAAGAGTTTATAGGTGGAGCATGAATTAAGGTGCTGCTTGTTGAACCTTTCTTTTTATTTTCTTAATTAAATTTATTAAAGTTCTCTTTTTTTTTCAATAATTTGTATTATCATCTGATTTGAGGGTCTTCATTTTTTTTTTCACCATTTAAATAATAATAATAATAAGGTGGAGCATGAATTAAGGTGGTCCTTGTTGCACCTTTCTTTTTATAATCTTAATTTAATTTATCAAAGTTCTCATTTTTTCAATAATTCCTGTTATCATCTGAATAGAGCGGCTTCATTTATTATTTTTTGAAATATAAATAATAATAATAATAATAATAATAATAATAATAATTTAACCAAATAAAAATGCTTGTCCGAAAGCAAAATAACAAAAAAAAATTCAATTATTAGTACCACTGCAACTCAAGGCAGTGCAATTGATTAACTAATATTAAATATTTAATATAATCAAACCACCAATTTAAATGAATAACATATAAAAACACATGCAGTATTCAGCACATTGAAACAATTAATACACTGTATGATGTGATATAGAATAAAATGGACTGTTAAACCTAACCCCACTTATGTGTGTGCATTAACAATACTGTGTAAGCCGACTAATCTGTTGAAGGATTATGGAATAAATATGTTCTAAATGAATGGATCCTTTCTCCTGCTGCAATCACTCGTCCAAGTCATGATCTTCATCTGCTGTAATTGGTACATTTCTGGTCAAACCTGGACAGTTCAGGAGGACATTTTCGTGCCAGACCCCAGACTTGTCTAAAAACCAACTATTAATCCGACAAAACCTGGTGAATTTACACTAATTCTTACCAAAATGCTACTTAATCCAGCAGAAAAAACACGTTGCTAACAACTGATTGAATCTTAGAATATATTTACAGTATAAAAATCTATTTTGCTCTGGATTAAATTCTCTGGTTAAATGAAACAGTCACCCAACTAATTATTCTGTTCCTTGTCTTTGTCTCCCTTGGGACCAATAACTTTCTCCTGTTATACTGCAGTGACTTGTAATGATAGCTCAGCATTTGAGGGTGTGTAATAAATGTAAATCTCAGCGTGGTCCACTGAAGCTCATTATTTGTGACGAGTGTGAGACACTGTGTTCGCTTTCATCAGTTTTGCAGATGAGAAATGTGGTATTTCTCCCTCCCTCGTCCACAGATCTTTCTGCATCTCCAGATGAGTCAGAGCTCAGACACCTGGTAATGACTATGTACCTTTGCAACATGTACGACTTTCTTTCTTTCTTTCTTTCTTTCTTTCTTTCTTCCCCTCCGGCTTGTCCCTCACCCTGCCTTCTGTATCCTCAACTTTAACTCCAACTACCTCCATGTCCTCTCTCACCACATCAATATATCTTCTCTTTCACCTTCCTGTTCACCTCCTTCCTGGTAGCTCCAACTCAAGGATAGCTTTTTGTCTAAACCTTCCTGTCTGTGTTGTCCCTCTAATCACCTCATTCTTGATCCTGTCCATCCTTATCTCTACTAAAGAGAATCTCAGCATTTTTAACTCCTCCACCTCCAGCTCTGCCTCCTGTCTTCTACCTATTACTAGTGTCTTTAATCCGTCCATCATGGCTGGTCTCACCACTGTCCTGTAAACCTTTCCCTTCACCTTAGCTGACTCTCTTCTATCACAGATCACTCCTCACTCTTTTCTCCAGTTGTTCCATCCTGACTGTCCTCTATTCTTCTCCTCTCTTCCACTGTCTCCACTGCTCTGAACAGTTGATCCTCAGAATCTGAACTTCTCCACCTTCTCCACCTCTGCTCCTTGTAACCTCACCACTCCACTGTTCTCCCTTTCATTCACACACATGTTCTCCGTCTTGCCACGTCTGACCTCCATTCCTCTTCTCTCTAGTGCAAACCAATTTTAATGTGTTTGTCAGACGGAAATTGTTGTCACATAGGATTCTCAGAATGTCTTTGTATCTAAACATAAAAAGTGACAAATGTGTAGAATAAGTTTATTTGCGCTTTCCAAAATATTAAAAATCATCAATGTTTCTGTTCCAAGTAAATGCCAACATTTCCGGTTTGTGTTTTTCTCCCTTTGTTGCATTGTTTGCACTGAGTTCGAGAAACTGCAAACAAATCTGCATTTTGTTATCTCATGTACAAACTCTGAATAACAACAGTTCTGATTTATTTGAAATTGAATTTCACACACTGTAAAATTAAATCCGCGTTTGAAGCCGATTTAGAAGGAAAGTCAAACACTAATCGGGCTGAAATCGACCGTAAATCAACGAAAGCTGTCGTACCGCCGAGTTATTTTCCTTCCTCTGGTAGTTTATTAGGTCGGAAATACACAAGTTTTACAACCACAATCAACTCAGAGCGTAAGGTTTTATGACTGACCTTTGTGGAATGAGGCCGTAGACAAACTGGATCAGTGTGCGCTCAGGTTTAAAGTGTCCATTTCCAGCTAATTAACACCTGTGACTTTGTGACAAACACATGGACTCTGACCAATCAAACGAACAGGTTGATCCCACGGAAGACGACTCCATCAAATCAAGCTTAAGTTATACGGGATTGTCTCATTGTGTGAGTTTAATCATACAATAATTTGATTTTTTTTTTTTTATTATTATTTTGGAACTCAAACACACAAGTTGCACAAGACTAAAGAGAAACAACTGCAGCCTCCGACTGATTCTCATTAACGGATTTAATATAATTTCCTACATTAGACACAATCATAAATCTTCATCCAGCTCCATGAGATGTTTCAAATTACGATTGAGGAACATTGGGGTTTTGTTAGAGCTGCTGTTTATTAATTGGCTTTTTATTCATCCTTAAAAAAAAAAAAAAACGCCATAACTGCCACAGCTGCATAAGCTTTTGACTTTATTTTCATTGGTGATACTTATAAAAGTGGCTTTGATTCATCTTTGAGTTTCCTAAATAAATCATCTCTGTAAAACTGACAGACATATCGGCCTGTTTTTTTTTTTTTTTTGCTAATGATGACACATTCTCCTCACTAAATGCTTTTGTATAACGGTGACCGATGTGAAAGTCTACTTACGGTACATCAAAGTTACCCCTCATGCCTGCGTTGACAGCATGTCACTGCAAACATCTGCTGTCCCTGTCATCTACTCGCCGTCTTCACTCGGATTCTGCATGAATTTACACTGCCTCGTGCTTTTCTAGAACAAATTGTACGACCAGGTTTGAGAAATTTTGCTTCTTTCCCGGCTTAAAATGAAAAATGATAAATATTTCAACCAGCAGTCAGTGGGAGAGGGAACCAAGGAACTGCTCTGCTGGTTTGTTTGTTTCCCTCAGTCATCAGTTAATCAGTGGGTCAGTGGTTTTCTGAACTGCAGATTTTCACTTCATTACAATGATGATGATTGGTCTGAGGAAGATGCCTGACTTCGTGGTGTTTCCACTGCCTTCAGACACACACACACTCTTTCTCGCACTCATTCCAAGGTGTCCAATAACCCTTTGGGCCTCTCGCTGCCTGCACGGGCAATCGACCTCGTCCGACCAATTAAAAACAGTGCTTAGTTCCTGATCGATGCCTGAGGTTGAGGTGGGGCAGGATAAGGACAGCGGGGTAGGAGAACTACTCTGTTAGCTCCACTGCATGGTCCAGTGGAAGTTTATATTTGGCTCCCCCCCGCCCCAGCAGCTCTTCACACAAAGGTCATCTCTATGTTGCATTATCGCAGAGTCATTGAACTCCAGTGACGTCTGCTGCAACACACTCCAAAACAGAAGTGACCCCAGATATTTCTGGACTTGAGTGTAAACAGATTCCCATTAAATTAGGCTTGAATTGATACATGGCATCTGACATCGTTAAACACTGGGCATGTGAGGACAATGGACCGGACAAGTTTAAGTCCATGCTTGCTTAGTTTGTTTGTTTGTTTGGATTGACCAAGCTAATGTAAACAGCGGGAAGGTTTCACTTCCAAAGGAACACAGTTATAATGGGAGTAACAATGTAAGAATTGCAAAGGGATGAAGTTGATACCATACCATGAAGATTTGGGAGAGAGTAGTTGAGGCTAGGTTGAGGAAAGAGGTAGAGATTTGGGATCAACAGATTGTTTTTCATGAGAAAGAGTACCACAGATGCAATATTTGACTTGAGGATGTTGATGGAGAAGTACAGAGAAGGTCAGAAGGAGCTGCATTGTGTTTTTTGTAGATTTAGAAAAGGTCTATGACAGGGTGCCAAGGGAGGGATTTTGGTTTTGTTTGAGGAAGTCAGGAGTGGCAGTGAAGTATGTTAGATTGGTGCAGGATATTTATGACAAAAGAACAGTGGTGAGGTGTGCTGTTGGTAGATCAGAAGACCTCAAGGTGGAGGTGGGACTTCATCAAGGATGAGCCCTGAATCCCTTCTTGTTTGCTTTGGTTGATGGACAGATTGACAGATGAGTCTCCATGGACAATGATGGACAGTGCAGATGACATTGTAGTGAGTTTCTGTGGTGATCAGTAGTGACAGTAGGCAATAACTAGAAGAGGATCTAGAGTAGACGTGGCAAGAAGAGGTAACGAGAAGAGGAATGAAGGTCAGTCGTAGCAAAACAGATTAGGTGGTGAAGGTGGAGGAGTTTTGATATTTAGGATCAAATGTTCAGAGCAGTGGAGACTGTAGACGAGAGGAGAAGAATAGAGTACAGGCAGGATGGAACAACTGGAGAAAAGAGTCAGGAGTGAACTGTGATAGAAGAGAGTCAGCTCAGGTGAGACCAGACGTAATGTATGGATTAGAGACACTAGGAATAGGCAGAAGACAGGAGGTAGAAGTGGAGGTGGAGGAGGAGTTGAAGATGCTGAGATTCTCTTTAGGAGAGACAAGGATGGATCAGGAATGAGGACATTAGATGGACAACAAAGACAGAAAGGTTTGGAGAAAAAGCTAGGGAAGCCAGATTGAGATGGTTTGGACATGTTCAGAGGAGGGACAGTAGATACATTGCTATATATATATATATATATATATATATATATATATATATATTCTTGTTGCGAGATCAATATATACTAAATAGAACTGCTTGAATAGTAAATGTGAAGAAAAAGATATATGCAAAAGGAGGAGTGGAAGTCATGATAGTCACCACCAGTCAAAAGTAATTATTTTTTTTAAATCCATGTGTTTTTCATTATTTATTTCAGCATTCATTCATTCAAGTTTCCAAGAGACCCAGAATTCCTAAATGCTTTTAGGGGAATGAAAGCCAACCACACTCGCTGCTTCCTTCTTTTCTCCCTTCATTAGTGTCTGGAGAAGGACAAAGTGTGTTAAAGTCAAGGGCGCTCATCTGTTTTCCCGCTCGCTCAGATATCACACCAGTGGCCCACACAGCCAATATCACTGTGAGTCCATGCACCGGGTTCAGTCACAGGACAGGAAGGGAACCCAGCAGGGGAGGAGGGAAGGATAAGGACGGGTGGAGAAGTCAACAAGGATAAAAATGTCAGATTGCTTTGATTCCTGGCAGCTTAGCGCAACAGCTTTCAAGGCATGTGCCATGCACAGTACACTCATTTCACGTAGACGCTTGTGAATGCAACACTGCAAATAACTGAAAAGGAGGCAAAGAAACAGGGGAAGTGCATTTTTGTTAATATATTTATATATTTATAAATATATGGCTGAATCAGTGCTGACTATGCTATAGACAGTGGTGTCAGAGGCACAGAGTATGAATAGGCAAAAGATGACTTCCATCAGAACAAATCTCTCTCTGGCTGAGACGCCGAAGAACCCCGTGTCACACATTTGATATCAGTGAAACGCACGATCCAGGAAAATTGGTAAAGTGCTGTGAGATGCAGTGTCAACACAACAATACTGACAGCTTGGAAAACCCATTTATTAGTCCCCCGAGGGTACCACTATCTCCGAATTTGTCACAGAATTAGGTGTCCGCCGGAGAATTTCGCCCTCCTGTGCGGCAAATGGAATAAGCCTGAGAATAAAGTCATAAATTGAAAGTCCGTCTGTAAATTGTCAGCAGCACCGCAGTGTGGACGCCCGTAGCATGCGCGTCCCTCTCACCTCGCCGCTCCTGAGGCAGCACTCCGACTCACGCTCGCATCATTTCTCACATGTTTCTGTGGTGATAAATCGGTCACTCCCACGCAGCATTATATGCGATAAAGGGATTGCAGGACGCATTAGCTGCGCGGAACAGACTGTAACTGCACTTAGGTAAATCATCCTGACGTCTGAATGCCTGTTTCTTCAGAACTGACATTTAAATGACGTTCGATGCTTTTTTTTCCACAATTTTGCAAGAGCAGTTAAGACATTGTCCATTGCAGGTAGAGATACAGCTTTGAAATACCCGAATACGCCCCGAAATGGACCTTGACGTATTTATTTGTATAATCAGGTGCTGTGCAGTCAAGTTCCTGATGTGGGGACTGTCAGTCTGAGAGACAACAGCTTTCGGCCTCATCACGCAACACCTTGCCTTCATAAGATAATAAACCATGTGTTGAGCCCTCCATCTGGCCTGGGCCAATAATTCATTTCCATCCTCTCTGCCTCTATTTTCTTCTGCTTATTTTCCTCACACCTTCCTCCCCGTCTTCTTTACCTTCCCCCTCAAACTCCTCCATGTCTCATTCAACAGCCAATTTAACATCTCCAGGAGGCGTAAGACAAAAGTATGGATCGATCGGTTTGTGTCTGTCATCCCTAGATCGCAGTCCGCGTGTCTGGACGTCACTGTAGCTCCCTTCATTACTGGGAGGTACTTGTTTATCAAATCAATCAACCAAATTTTATTTATATAGCCCACATTTACGAATCTGATTTGTCAGATAGGGCTTTACGGGGTTGGTAACGTCCTCTGTCCTTAGACCCTCATTCGGGGTATGGAAAAACTACCAAGAGAAAAAAAAAAGAAATCTTTTAACAGGGAAGAGAAAATCTTAGGGAGAACAACAGGAGAGGGATGCACTGCCTGGACGGACATGGATGCTAGCAGAGCATAAAAATACGATAAATTAGGTACAAAGGTACAAATACAATGAGGATTTTCACAGTATGTACACACACCGTATTGTCACGATTATAAGGCGTGCATAAGAGCCTTAGATTTTCTTTAAACTGTGCGGCGCGCCCTATAGTGTGTTGATGTTGTAAGACGGACGTAGTAGAGGAAACCATGAGAACGTTAAAGGGGGAAGTGTGGGCGTTGTTTTGCTCCCGCTCTATTTCAAATACGCAACCTTGTTTGCTTGTGAGTGTGTGTGTGTGTGTGTGTGTGCGTGTTGTTGTTGTAAGGCGGACGTAGTAGAGGACACCATGATAATACTAAAGGGGCAAGTGTGGGCGTGGATTGGATATAAAACCCGCGCCCTATAATCAGGTGCGCCTCGTGTGTGTTGAATATAGTAATGGCACACAAAACGGAGACTACGCCTTTTAGTACGGTGCGCCTTATGGTCGTGAAAATACGGTATATCTATATCTTCTAGTCCTGGTTTTGGACCATTCACCAGCAAATGTTTATGTGTAGTGTCATTATATATTTCAATAACCAAACATTCTGCGTAAGCCCTGGTCCAAGAGGGATCCATTATAGATGAGGGCTAATTGCGGAACCCAGTTTTCTGCTAGCGTGGCCCCCCAGTTTCAGCCTTTTTAGTCGACTCCGTCCTTCACGTTATTTATTACTCTTCAACTCATTTCCAACATTCTTCTTCCTTGTCCTCATCTCTTTTCATTTTTCTTTTAGACTTCTTCCAAGCACTGGCAGCTGTCCACGTCGGCCTTTGCATGTCCATCCAGGCAGTTCCAGCCCGTGGACAGACACACACACACACACACACACACACACACCTCTGTCTTTATTTAATCATTGGCTCTATTACAGATCATATTTTTTTTTTCCCAGACAATGCCTCTGAAGGCGACGAGCCAGGCAGGGCCGAATAAGAGGGGCACGTCTCACTATCCCTCATCACATGAATGCCACAGAGCTGGCACTCCCTCTGACTGAGATGAATGAATTTAATATATCTGCGTTTTGAAGCACAGATGACCTCCCGATATGACGTTCCATCTCCCTATCGCCGGAGCCGCTTATTTTTATGCTCCGACTGTGAAATGTGAAAATACATTGGAAGACATCTAAAGGAATTTGAACGGGAAAATTATTTATCGGGGTCTGATTCATGTCGTAACTTTGTCCATGTAGAAAATAACACGTTTTCTTTTTTTTTTTTTTTCGCCATTGCAATCAGGTGATAGCGCTTATCGACCATCTGCTGGCAGAAGTAAAGCGCTGTCAGGGGCTTTTTGGTCAACCAGAAATGTGTTAGTATAAACCAGTGCTTCTGAGTTATTTTCTCTTACGCGCCCCCTAGCAAGAAGAAAACTATTTGTGTGCCCACCACCACCACCCACTCTACGCCACAACTATAAACATTAGCATTTGTCTATAAAATAATACGTACACTTCTGCACATCGTATCCTTGTTAACATAAAGAAAGAGATATAGTTCAACACAACAAGGATGTGCAATTACACTTTGTAGTAGTAATGCGAAAAAAAAACGCATGTTCCCCAGGGTCACACGCGCCCCCCCCTCAGCATAGCACTGCGCCCCTCCAGGGGGGCCCGCCCCTATATTTGAGAAACACTGGTATACACCCACATAAGTGAGTGCTGCATCCGTGCATGAAAATAAGGATAATGATGAAGTTCATCTTGTTTGTTAGAGACCTCTGGTAGTGGTTTTTAAGTCTTTTATAGTCTTTAACACCCCGTCCAAGAGCTAGCGACAGTGACCTCTCTTATTTCCATCCTCTTATTGGATCTAGTGCTCTCCCGAGGCAGCTGAGACGTGGACGCCTCTGGTCATTTTTCTCGTATAACCAACTGTCCCAGTGTGCAGTGTAAGTCCCACTTAATTAGAAGCCAAATTGGATGGATTTACGCTCATGCAGGCACAGAAATGTTTTTTATTGGCTGTTTATCCCACAAGGTTAGAGCCACGCTGATCAGATTACTGCGATTCAGTCTTGTGCATAGCTAACTACGCCGCTAAGCACCGTATTATTTGTATGCCGCTGCACATTCAGAGTCTCTTCACATACTGCACATAAACAGGGAAAGACCAAACCCACATCAACCTTTCATTTCATTGGAATGGGAATGCATTATTTGATTAAACCTAAATTAGGGTCTTAACAATCCAACAGAGCCCCCTTGGGGCCAGTCTTCTTTTTACAACAAAATCAAATGACAGAGCGTATTTCTGGACGGATTCTGGTGAGCTGTGATTACCATTCAAGGATGAGAATTTGGTTGAAACAGTCCGTGTGCAAAATATAGCTTATTTTCGAGTCACAGGGAAACTATTTTTAATCAACTCTCAGCTTCTGTGTTCTGATGTTTTATTTGGAGGCCAGAAAAACATAATACTGTCAATAATATACCTCTGCATAAGGCTATACATTACGGGTTGTGATATTGCCAAAAAGGAAATATATCTCCCATCCTTTCTCTCTCTTCACTCACACTCCTATACATTTAAAACCTCGTCAGTGTCTCGTGCAGGTTCTCATTTACTCTCACCGTAATAATGTTAACATTTGTCACTCTCATCATCTGTCATTTAAATTAAAATCTAGCGGGGAAATGAATGATTCATCATAATGGCCTAATGTAGGAGTCCTCTGGTGAGGAAGTTTGATGAGTTAAGAGACTGTAGTTTCTAAACACCATCTTCTAATGACCCCTAAGTGGCAAAGGCTTTTGGAAGCAATGAAAAACCTGGCCTTTACGTTCCCCAAACACCTGCAGATGCTTGTGTGTCGCCTAAATTTCACCTTTGATGTGTGTGTCGCTGTGATTTTTTATTTTTTTTTTCGCGCACACACGCAGGGCACCAGGGTGTTGTTATTTCCGTCCGAGCAAGAGAACAGCCAATAAAAGCATCAGCTACGTGATGGATGTGCAGCTCGAGGTGAGCATCGGTGTTTAATCGGAGTCATTGGAGAAATGGCTCCACATCAGCATCAAACAACTTCCTTTCGTCTGTGGTTAGAGAGCCACAGATGTGGACACGGTCCCCGACTCTTGTTTCACCTCTGCCTTATGTGTTAATAGCATGTGCATTTAATGTTATTTAAATAAATGGAGGGGCCTTTAAACCCACCCCTCCCTCACAGGACCCCCCCAGTGACACATTCGCAGTCATTGAGGAAAATCTACAAAAGAAAAAAACACTGAAGTAACTAAGGAATCAAATTACAAATGAGTACAGTTTCCTTACTGCAGCAGAAATAAAAAAAATACCAATACTTCCCAATACAGTGGACTGTACAGTGTTTGGAGCGCGGATTTGAACGTGATGTTTTTGCCGATCATTCTTTCTGAAGAAAAACAGCATTTTAACGTATCTGGTTTTGGGTTCCACCATAAAATTAACCACCCTGAACAGTTAGAACAAAATACTATTGTTGCTGGAATGGTTTATTACAGTACATATATTCCGTTGCTTTTTTTGTATATTGGTTCTATACTGTACTCCTCAATTTGACCACAGTATGGTGTTTCTCGGTTTCTCCTTCTCTCTCCTCTGGTCTTCACATCTCTTATTCTACCCACTGTTATTATCATTTAGCCAGTTAACCCAATATTGTTGTTATTGTTATAATTGTTACGTCCCAAGTCGAGAGAATAAGGGTACACAACGTGTTTTTTGAAGGGTTTTCCGTATCTTCAATATTATATATATATATATATATATATATATATATATATATATATTGTTGTTTTTTGTTTTTTTTTCCGTATCTTCAATATTATATATATATATATATATATATATATATATATATATATATTGTATATCTCATTGGTCTCTCTTGATCTATATATGTATATATATATATATATATATATGCAATGATAATGCATTGCTACCCATTTATCATGCCTTATGTAATAATGACAAAGCCATCAACAAATATATTGATGTGTCTGAAACTAACATTTTCCATGTTGACAGTCTACAATATTGACCTCTTATCATTGTCTTTGAGATGGGACAGTAGTTGGTAGTCAGTCCTCCCCATATAGTCTGATGGTCCACCCACTCTCTCCATTCAGTCAGTCACTTCAGTCACAGGAAGTCAACCTCCTCAGGTCATTGTAGGCTACCATAGTCTGCACTAGGAGACCAAGGACTTTGTTTTAAGGTTGCCATTATTTGTATATAAGGGTTTCTGTCAGAACCCCCACAATATATAACGTTTCTGGTTTTGCTTGTTTCCAAAAAAAAAAAAAAAAAGTTGCAAAAGTTTCCTTTTTTTCTATTAATTTCATTCAACCAGTTTACAGTTGGCAAGTTTTATGTTTGTAGAAATTAAAAACGACATTTATAGGAACGTAGCCACTGAAAGGGGTAAAAAATATTGTTTTCTTTTTTTTTATGAAGTTGCTTTTGAGCATTTAATGAAGTAAGAATAGTCACACTTTTCCTTGTTGATGCTCAAAAGCTGTTCAAATAAATTCACATTGTTGTTTGTCAAATGCCCTAGTAACAGGAAGTATTGAAATACACCTGTAAATGAGGAGACGCCTGTAAGTTGACAGTCAGTAACAAAGATGTAAGTTGCGACTGGATTCCTGCTGTCTGGTCGTTACTGTGATCACACTCACCTGTGTCTCTGTCATTAGTCCCACTTGTGTCACCTGGTGTCCTGCGTGTATATATATATATATACCCCTCTCCCTCACTTAGTCTTGTTGTTTCATTGTTTCTGGTGTATCCGTTCATGTTGATTCGTTGTTTCTGGTCATGCCATGTGTCTTGCCTGTTTTGTTTTTTTTCCATGTTTTTGTACTTTGAGTTTTGTATTTTATTTTCCATGTTCTGTCCTTGCTTTATTTTTGCCTTGCTTTGTTCCCCCCTGGCCAATTTGCCGGTGATTTTTATTTTGTTACATTTGATTTTCTTAATAAAACCCTGAACCCTGCCAGTCCTGCATCTGGGTCCTAAACTCCACGTCACGCAATGCTCATCCCCGATTTCCGTGACAAAAACAGACATAGTAAATAGTAGCTTCTGACTCTACCTGTGGATCTTTGTAATAACACCAGTTGCTTTAGTCACTATTTTTTTTTTTATTTATTTTTTTGCTGAGAATTGTATGTTCACAAGAGGCTAACCCCATGTCGACGTCCAGATTTAATATCTCTGCCGTTACCCTAACGATGCCACTGTGTTTATTTGCTCTTATGTTGTTGTTATCAGTTGGCTTTTTCCTCACACTGGTGTTTAACTCCCAATATGTCACCAGGCTTCACCTGGCACCAGGCCTTGACTCTGTGAGCCTTCTATTTCTACTCTAAGCACTGACTATAAACTTTATAGTTTTCTTTATAGCTCACATTTCCATCAAAGGAAGGAGCCAGGTGGAGAAAAAAAAGCAAATCTGAGAAAAACGTCACGCCGACCATACGCATCCGCAGCAGATGCAATTGTTCCATTGACAGATTATTCCCTGACCTTTATGCCTTGGCCCGAACTGATGGCGGTTGGCCACAGTCGTTGAGTTCTGAGATAGATAAAGCTGCAGTGTTAGAAAGCCAAGGTACTTGACAGCTCAACTTTTTTTTTTTTTCCGTGCATGATTCATCTTCGACTTCTCATTATTTTTTTGCCTCTTTATTTTTTATCATCTGTAACTGGTGGTCATTTTTTTTTTTTTTTTCTTTCCACCTCTTGAGCCTCAGTCGCTGATGTGTCTCAGCAGGAGAATTTCTAAGGAAGGACTGGGTGAAAGTCTGATGAAGAGTCAAATGTCGAGTAGGTATTCATGATTTATAGATGATTTTGAAAATGTAATAATTGGTGACTTCCCATGAAATGTGACAGAAGCGGCTTTCATTCAATTTCTTTGCTAAATTTCACCAATTTTCAGGGGCGGCAGTCTCCATTACTGTCACCCAAATCACACTGCTCTATACTGTGAGCCTTCTCGTGGATGGTGATCCCAATGGAAGTTATGTAGGTTGGTGAAGTGCCATGCTCAGAGCGCCTCACTACTGCCCTCTTTCATCATATAGGTCGATATGTTTTCTTATTTAATTTAATAAGCCTGGTTCTCTTTCTGTTTTTCTTGGGACAGTTGGTGGCCTAATGGTCAAGGAAGCGGACCTGGGTCCGCAGGCCCCCGGTTCGATTCCCCCTACCGCCAAGTTACCACTGAGGTCCGCTGAGCATGGCACCGTCCCCCCACTCACTGCTCCCCGGGCACTCAAAGCTGCCCACTGTTCACTTTGGTTCACTTTGGTGATGGGTTAAATACAGAGGTCGCATTTCGTTGCGTGCAGTGGTGTTAATGACAAGGAGTTTTTTTATTTCCAGAAAATAATCAAGCCAAAATTATTAAATTCATTCATTCATCTTCGTCTGCTTATCCATTTCCAGGTTGCAGGGGCAGCAGTCCCCACGACCGCCACCCAAATCACACCAATCCCACCATTTTGTGAATATTCCCACCTCAGTCGCAACCTGGCGGCTGAAGTCTTGTGCAGGCCAGTCCACCTGCTCAACCACTAGGCCACACACAGTATTTGAAGATTTATTATATATTATTGATATAAATATCAATAATATTTATATCCTACAGCGAGTTATTATCACACAAGCAGTTCCATATATTACTTATTCACTTGGAATAGCATTGGTTTTCTGATGAAAGTATTAGCAGAATCTTCTTTTTTCAACTTTTCTTACAACGTTTGTTTGTTTTCCAATTACATCAGACCCTCTTTAATAATAGTGTTTGAAGAAAACTTGTTTTCTTTGGCTGATGCGTTCAGAAAACCTGAATTAGTGTGGATGGCACAGAGGCCACCTGCATATGCAGTGTCAGCACCTTCTCTGCAAACTCATGTTGTTGAAATACCTGTCAGAGGTTTTTAATTTACTTCACTCCATCATCTATGTTTCCTCAAACGCTGTTTCGGCCTCTTATGTCATTCTCCTCAACCAGTAGTTACACCTTTTACATCTGTGCAGGTTTTTTTTATTTATTCTCTCCTGTCTTTCCTTATGTCTTCCCTGTGGGACTACATTATGTGGTTCATTTCTCTTCTTTCCATTTGATTATTTTGCATATCCCTTTGTAAAGTATAAACGCCTTCATAAAGACTTATCTTATCCCTTTTTTTATGCATATCGGTCATGTTGCTTCTCTGCACTCTATTAGGTTTGGTTTGATATGTCAGAGTTCAGCAGTATGCGGTCTTGGTACAGCCTTATGAATACATTGATTAAAGGGTTTCAATACAGCAACGCTCACAAACTGCCACATCTATGGCCTTTAACATGTTAAAGATCAATCTTTGCCTTCGCCCATTTTATTTTCCCATTTACTCTTAAAGCTGTCTTTTCCTGTTGACTTAACCTTTTTGTGGACTCTGATAAAGTTGAATGCAAATTCACTCTTTAGCAAACCTGTAAGGTGTGACCCTGAATGCATTAAGCCCCTTTACACTTACTGTATTTTTTTTTTTTTCAGTTTCCACAAGAGGGAATAAAATCAAACATCATAAAAATAATTTGATTTACACAATGAATGAAACACCAATAGTTGCCATTAAAGCTTTTTTTTTTCTTTTGAAGAATAAAGTTTCCAGGTTTTTTTTTTTTTTTTCCGTCACCTAACTTTTCACTTTGCGACAAAAAGGTGTAATTGCATGCTGTTCCATAACCGTCCTCTAAACCTTTCCCCTCACCTTAGCGTGTCAGCCAAGGTGACGGGAAAGGTTTACAGGACGGTTGTGAGACCAGCCATGATGAATGGTTCAGAGCAGGGGTGACCAACCTTTTTAAAACTTAGATCCACTTCAAGGACACCCGGTAATATGAAGAGCTACTTGTTTAACGCAGACTTAGAAAACAATGAGGTAATTGGAGGAACAACGCAGACAGAGAGGTTTGAAAAAAAAAAATGTTAGAGAAGCCAGATTGAGATGGTTTGGACATGTTCAGAGAAAGGACAGTGGATAGAGTTGTAGAAGAATTTATAATTGGTGTCGGAGTAGAAGATACAGAGAACAGGGGAGATACAATATTAATTAAGCAACACATTAATTAAGCAACATGAATTAAGCAACACATTAATTAAGCAACATGAAAGTAGAAGAAGAAGCACTGTTTAAGCACAAACGAAGCCAAACTCTCATAAGTTTTTAGCATTAGCCTTTTACTCCTAGCTTTTTTCCTAAATTTTGCAGCTCCCCTTCTCACTATGGTGATGGGTTAAATGTAGAGGCATGATTTCCCCAAGGATTCTCCCGAGGGATTAATAAAGTTCTAAAAATTTAAATTAATAAATAACATTGTAGGGCATGAAATATGGTTAAAAAAAAGGATTTCAAAAACACAACAACAACCTCAAGATATATATATAAAACAAACACTTTAATTTTGTTATGAATCTTCAACGTAACTGAATAACTCCCAGATGTGCATTTTAACACATTTAAATATACATGTTATCGCTACAGCCACAGCTGCAGTGCATATGCAGTTGCTCCAGACTAAATGAACTCGGCTCTCAGCTCCTCTTCGTGCCGCTGTGGGATTTAATGCGTCCAATGGTTGCTGCTCGTGCATCCTTTCAGGATGATGTGTGCATTTATTGCATTTATTTATCAGAAGCAGCACAGGTTCTAATAGAGCTGTTGTGCAACAGTGAAAGACAATATATGTTTTATGTATATATATATATATATATGTATGTAGGCTAGTCAGGAAAGGACAGTGTTGAAATATTTTTTTTATTTGAAAAATGTTTTGCTTATATAACTTCCTGAATGGTCAAAATGACTGTGTTGGTTGTTCTAGTGTTAGCAAAACTTTCACAAATGTTGTTTATCCATACATACATTTTTTCTTCTTCTTCCTACAATACCGTGTATGTTTGTGTTATAAAACATATTTTGATTTGTTTTTCTTTCTGTTTTCTTCTAAGATTTCTTTAATCACAAAAATAATGAAAATATTGTTAATTTCAGATGCATGTACAGCAAAAAAATAATAAAAAATAAAAAATGGCAATAGAACATTGCACCTAAAATGGCAAGCCTGCTGAATTGTTCTGGAATAAAGATTTATCACTCAATATATATTTTCTTGATTCCAGAAAAAGTGTAATAAATGGGTTGTTACTGCCCAAAATTGTAAGATAGGTTTTTGATATACTAGATACAATCATCAGTCAATATATATATATACATCATTATATTCATTGGTGTATACACTGCCTGGCCAAAAAAAAAGCCACTACCTGGATTTAACTAAGCAAACAGGTAGGAGCTTCCCATTGAAGGCCAGGTCTAGGTTCAAAGAATGAGGTCAGCTGACTACCTGAATATACTGAATGACCACGTTATTCCATCAATGGATTTTTTTCTTCCCTGATGGCACGGCCATATTCCAAGAGGATAATGCCAGGATTCATCAGACTCAAATTGTGAGAGACTGGTTCAGGGAGCATGAGATGGATTGTCCACCACTGAGTCCAGACCTTAACCCCAGTGAGAATCTGTGGGATGTGCTGGAGTCTACTGGAGACTCTACCATCATCAATGCAAGATCTTGGTGAAAAATTAATGCAACACTGGATGGAAATAAATCTTGTGACATTACAGAAGCTTATCCAAACAATGCCACAGAGAATGTGTGCTTTAATCAAAGCTAAATGCGGTCCAACGAAATATTAGAGTG